>VXBI01002033.1:200515-263918 GCA_013397375.1 Toxostoma redivivum | reverse complement strand
ATAAACTATACAACTCCTTTCCCCCCCCCCCCCACCCCCCCGCCCCCAAAAAAAAATCACATAAAATGGACATTTTCCTAAATCTGGCTGAGTGGTAACTTACACATCTAGTTTAGTTTTACTTTGGAATTGGCAGCCTATGGCTTCAACCTGTGCACTCCTCACTAAATTAAAAACTGGCAGGCTCAGAGAGTTGGTAATGAATGGAGTCACATTCAGTTGCCAGCCCATCACCAGCGGTGCTCCCCAGGGCTCAGTGCTCAGCCCAGTCCTGTTTAATATCTATGAATAATTTGGATAAGTGGATTGAGTGCACCTCAGTAAGTTTGCAGGCAGCACTAAGCTGGGTGGGAGCACTGATCTGCCGGAGGGCAGGAAGGCTCTGCAGAGGCATCGGCGCAGGTTGGATCAATGGGCTGAGGCCAATGGTGTGAGGTTCAACAACAAAAATGTGGGGTTCTGTGCCTGAGTGACAACAACCCTCTGCACTGCTACAGGCTGGGGGCAGAGTGGCTGGAAAACTGCCCATCAGAAAAGAACCTGGGGATGCCGATCATGAGCCAGCGTGTGCCCACGTGTCTCAGAAGACAAATTACTTGTATCAGAACTAGTGTCTGGAAGGACAAGGGCGGTGACTGGCCCCTTGTACTTGGCCCANTTTTTTCTTCTTCTTTTCCTTATAAGGGGTAAGAATTTTATCCTCTCTGAAGGATATTGCAAAAACAAGTCTTCTATTTCAGAGAGACTGAATATGAAGTTATAACTCACAGAAAGCTCATTTTTATAATGTTCATTTTTATTGCATGGTAACTGTAATAATGTACTTTTCAGAGGTGAAAATCCCATTTTTAAGCCCAGTTGAGGTTTTATATTGAAAACTGCAGTACATCAAACAAATGCACACAATCTCTCAAAGGAACCAGGGAAGTCTCAAGTTCTTATATTGTAAACTCTGATACGGAATTGAAATAAAAAATTCTAGCTAAAAAAAAATTTAAAAGAAATGTTAACAGTAATGGAAAGATAGCTTTTCACTCAAAAGCTTATACATAAACCCTCTCCTCCCCCCACTCCCATTTTATAATTGCCAATATTGCTTTTAGAAAGAACTCAGGCTTTAAAATAATCTCTTAGCAGTCAATTTCTATGAGAAAGTACTTTACAACATTATTTTTGCCTTTAATATTCATACTGGTTGGTGATCTTGGTGGTAGGGCTGTGGATTGAGGGTAGAAATGAAGGCAAAGTGAGCAAGAACGCTACCATGGGAAATCTTAATGCTTGCCATTTTCTTCTCTAAGACATTACAACTCTCACTCTACAGAGTATTTAGGGTGTTTTGTCCTTTTCTTTTTTCCCCTCTTAAATCCACTAAAATATCTCCATAGACTTCCAACTGGCTTGAATCATAACATTTCAAAAAGTCATATATGATACATAAAATTAAATTTATACCTTGCAGCCTTTTAGCAATTATTAAAAATACCATAACTACTTTAATTACCAAATATTTGATAAAAGTGTGGGTGGATACAGACCATCATGTTTTTATCTTTAGATGTTTTGCTACTAAGCTATTAATATTACTGAAATCTAACTTTAGCCTGCAATTTTGTGGATAAAGTGAGATNATAAACTATACAACTCCTTTCCCCCCCCCCCCCACCCCCCCGCCCCCAAAAAAAAATCACATAAAATGGACATTTTCCTAAATCTGGCTGAGTGGTAACTTACACATCTAGTTTAGTTTTACTTTGGAATTGGCAGCCTATGGCTTCAACCTGTGCACTCCTCACTAAATTAAAAACTGGCAGGCTCAGAGAGTTGGTAATGAATGGAGTCACATTCAGTTGCCAGCCCATCACCAGCGGTGCTCCCCAGGGCTCAGTGCTCAGCCCAGTCCTGTTTAATATCTATGAATAATTTGGATAAGTGGATTGAGTGCACCTCAGTAAGTTTGCAGGCAGCACTAAGCTGGGTGGGAGCACTGATCTGCCGGAGGGCAGGAAGGCTCTGCAGAGGCATCGGCGCAGGTTGGATCAATGGGCTGAGGCCAATGGTGTGAGGTTCAACAACAAAAATGTGGGGTTCTGTGCCTGAGTGACAACAACCCTCTGCACTGCTACAGGCTGGGGGCAGAGTGGCTGGAAAACTGCCCATCAGAAAAGAACCTGGGGATGCCGATCATGAGCCAGCGTGTGCCCACGTGTCTCAGAAGACAAATTACTTGTATCAGAACTAGTGTCTGGAAGGACAAGGGCGGTGACTGGCCCCTTGTACTTGGCCCAGGTGAGACCACACCTTGAGTCCTGCGTCCAGTTTTGGGCCTCCCACTCAGGAGGTGTTGGAGGGTAGAGAGAAGGGCAATGGAGATGGTGAAGGGCCTAGACAATCAGTTGTCTAAGGAGTGGCTGAAGGAACTGGGATTGTTTAGCCCATAGAAAAGGAGGCTCAGAGGGAGCATTATTTTCTACAACTAACTGAAAAGAGATTGTAGTGAGGTCGGGGTCAGCCTCCCTTCCCAGGTAACTAGGGACAATACAACCACAAGATGTGCCAGGTAAAGATTCAGGCTGGACATCATGAAGACTTTTTTTTCACTGAAAGGGTACTTAAGCATAAAAACAGACTGCCCAGGGGATCATCAGCCTGGAAGTATTCAAGAAATAACTAGAAGAGTCACTATAATTTAACTGACAAGGTTATGTTCAATCAAATAATGGACTTGATAAATNCAGAGGTGAAAATCCCATTTTTAAGCCCAGTTGAGGTTTTATATTGAAAACTGCAGTACATCAAACAAATGCACACAATCTCTCAAAGGAACCAGGGAAGTCTCAAGTTCTTATATTGTAAACTCTGATACGGAATTGAAATAAAAAATTCTAGCTAAAAAAAAATTTAAAAGAAATGTTAACAGTAATGGAAAGATAGCTTTTCACTCAAAAGCTTATACATAAACCCTCTCCTCCCCCCACTCCCATTTTATAATTGCCAATATTGCTTTTAGAAAGAACTCAGGCTTTAAAATAATCTCTTAGCAGTCAATTTCTATGAGAAAGTACTTTACAACATTATTTTTGCCTTTAATATTCATACTGGTTGGTGATCTTGGTGGTAGGGCTGTGGATTGAGGGTAGAAATGAAGGCAAAGTGAGCAAGAACGCTACCATGGGAAATCTTAATGCTTGCCATTTTCTTCTCTAAGACATTACAACTCTCACTCTACAGAGTATTTAGGGTGTTTTGTCCTTTTCTTTTTTCCCCTCTTAAATCCACTAAAATATCTCCATAGACTTCCAACTGGCTTGAATCATAACATTTCAAAAAGTCATATATGATACATAAAATTAAATTTATACCTTGCAGCCTTTTAGCAATTATTAAAAATACCATAACTACTTTAATTACCAAATATTTGATAAAAGTGTGGGTGGATACAGACCATCATGTTTTTATCTTTAGATGTTTTGCTACTAAGCTATTAATATTACTGAAATCTAACTTTAGCCTGCAATTTTGTGGATAAAGTGAGATCTGTGCTTACATGATGCTTTCTTTAGTACACTATTTCTAGGAATAGTGCTTTGGAAACCACAAGAAATAAGGGTTTGTGTATGTGCTTTGCTTAGAAAGGAAAACCAAGACTCCATTAATGTGTATTACAATAAGGATTCTGTCAAAAATCAACATGAATTCAATTCAAAATTGTACATAGGTTTGCATGGACACTTCAGGATCTGTTTTATTAAATGACTGAATCATCATTCACTTCCATAAATGTTTCTTCAATTCTAAGATTTCTACTGCAGAGGGAAATCTGACACATTTTTTTAAACTCCAGTATATGCAGAAAAATTACGCTTTTTCTCCAAACACCCTCACCACTGTGAAATTGAGTTATGCAAATGATCTGAGTCCTTACTAACGGATCATTGATAGCAATATGTAAATTACAAATGAAACCACAGAAAGGAATTGATCCTACTCTACAGATGGAGAACTGAGTCACAGTGTGAATGAAGAAAAAATTTTGAGATACTTCTAAGAAATATTCCTTTCCATAAACTATACAACTCCTTTCCCCCCCCCCCCCACCCCCCCGCCCCCAAAAAAAAATCACATAAAATGGACATTTTCCTAAATCTGGCTGAGTGGTAACTTACACATCTAGTTTAGTTTTACTTTGGAATTGGCAGCCTATGGCTTCAACCTGTGCACTCCTCACTAAATTAAAAACTGGCAGGCTCAGAGAGTTGGTAATGAATGGAGTCACATTCAGTTGCCAGCCCATCACCAGCGGTGCTCCCCAGGGCTCAGTGCTCAGCCCAGTCCTGTTTAATATCTATGAATAATTTGGATAAGTGGATTGAGTGCACCTCAGTAAGTTTGCAGGCAGCACTAAGCTGGGTGGGAGCACTGATCTGCCGGAGGGCAGGAAGGCTCTGCAGAGGCATCGGCGCAGGTTGGATCAATGGGCTGAGGCCAATGGTGTGAGGTTCAACAACAAAAATGTGGGGTTCTGTGCCTGAGTGACAACAACCCTCTGCACTGCTACAGGCTGGGGGCAGAGTGGCTGGAAAACTGCCCATCAGAAAAGAACCTGGGGATGCCGATCATGAGCCAGCGTGTGCCCACGTGTCTCAGAAGACAAATTACTTGTATCAGAACTAGTGTCTGGAAGGACAAGGGCGGTGACTGGCCCCTTGTACTTGGCCCAGGTGAGACCACACCTTGAGTCCTGCGTCCAGTTTTGGGCCTCCCACTCAGGAGGTGTTGGAGGGTAGAGAGAAGGGCAATGGAGATGGTGAAGGGCCTAGACAATCAGTTGTCTAAGGAGTGGCTGAAGGAACTGGGATTGTTTAGCCCATAGAAAAGGAGGCTCAGAGGGAGCATTATTTTCTACAACTAACTGAAAAGAGATTGTAGTGAGGTCGGGGTCAGCCTCCCTTCCCAGGTAACTAGGGACAATACAACCACAAGATGTGCCAGGTAAAGATTCAGGCTGGACATCATGAAGACTTTTTTTTCACTGAAAGGGTACTTAAGCATAAAAACAGACTGCCCAGGGGATCATCAGCCTGGAAGTATTCAAGAAATAACTAGAAGAGTCACTATAATTTAACTGACAAGGTTATGTTCAATCAAATAATGGACTTGATAAATTTGGAGGTCTCTTCCAACCTTAATAATGCTATCTTATTCTCTTCTATTCTGTTTTATTTTATGGTTTACCACAGAGACTGTGCTACAGTGTTGAGATTAGCCAAACTCTCACGTTATTTACAGCATCAGAATAGTAGCATGAACTGCTCTGAACAGGATAAAAAGAAAGAAGATTTCTCCTGTTTCATCTGACAAGTGAGAACTTTTCATTTATTTGTTAGCATTATTTAACAAAAGAGAAAGCGAGTAAATAAAGAAGTGGAAAGATTTCCACAGGGACTTGAAACTGCTAGGCAACAAATTGTATGAATATAGTAGGTTACAGGAAAAGACCCTTATTAGCTTTCCTACCACTTTCCCACCCTTCATTTAAGCTAAGAACACTACTTATGGGTCTCATTCACTTGTTATGTGTAACAACTTCTGAATAAAGAGGAAAGACGAAGAAAAAGAAAGTCAAAGTTTGTCTTCTAGAAATTTTCATATCCTATTTCAGGCAATGAAATAGCTGAAATTAGCCTAAAAACGATTTACACACTTTTATATACCTTTGTAGATACATGCTGGATACACTTTTTGAATATGAAATCAGTTAATGCATTGCAGAAGTGAGTAGATTTTATTTTTTAGTGCCAATAACCAAGTAAATGGTTCAACACTGTTTTACTAGCTTCTGTCATAAGATGAACTTTTAGCTTGTCTAATCTTACAAAAATCAATTCTACGCAGACATAATGTGCTGTTATTACGTAAGCCATAAATTCATTAACAAAATTAATCCTTTTCCCAAATATTTTAAAATTTTTGTGGGGTAGGGGGTTTCTTTATATTTGTTCGATTGGTTTATTTTGGTTTGGGGTTTTTTTTTTGGGGGGGAGGGTGATGCTTTTTTTGTTTCGAATGAACTTAAGCTACTTCCTGGAATATGTGAACTACTTACCTCATTCATTTAATTTTGATTCAAATATCCTAACTGGGATAAAATAAAATAAGGTGTGACGAGTATGTGAAAGCCCATATGGCTGCACAAACTGTACAGTGATACAGCACACATGCTTCATAGTTGTGCTGCATAAAGTAGTGCAATCCTACTCTTTACTCTTTGAAAGGACAAAGACCAAGTCGATAGAAACACACAGAAAGCATTATTTTCTGATTCCATATGGTCAAGGAGTAATTACAAAAATGCCAGGCTATTGCCAAAATGTTATTTTGAGCTGAGGTTAAGTCTAGTAGCTAATTAACACTGACATTAGGCACTAGGTAGCAACAATACCAGCATGTTCAGGAACATGTAATTCCTAGTCTTGCTATGGCTATAAGAAATATGAGCAGAACTACCACTCTTACTCAGAAAACAGCACTGTTCTCAAAGTGTTAGGAGAAAAATCCATCCTGAATAAACTGCAAGCCAGAGAGGTACCTGTCTTTATGGCAATGCAGAAGAGTTATAAAGTAAGGAATACACTCCATATATTTCAATGAATATCACTATTAATAGTAGAAACACTTTTTTTCTTTCCACTGACTCATGATGTTTTGAAGTCTCTTTGTTGCTGGGTACAGAGAAGAAATATGTTCAAACAGGCATGGAAAACAATCCAAAAAATCCAAAAAATTAAACACACCCAAATCTATTCACCAGTAATCTTGAGATACACCTAAACATGTAACACATTTCTCATTCTAATATCATGGCATTTGATATCTCCCTGTTTCAAACTCGATCATTTTCTTGCAATTTTTGCTCATCCCTGGGTCTTTTTTTTTTTTTAATATTCCATAAAATGAATACTGTGAAATAAAAAAAAAAGCATAAAATCTGTCTTTACACTGTGAATTCTTAAATCTCACTTCTCTTCCTACAGTTTACTTTCTTACAAAAACTCTCTTTTTTACAATTTAATTATACTTATGTGTTAAAAGAAGTGTTAGTTTCGAGTAAGGAAGTCAACTTCCAAAATTGTCTTGAAGTGGTTATCCTTCTAAAACCAAATGCAAAATCCGCAGCTTGTGTGTGGAACTCGGATAAACAGGTGCCAAACTTTCTCCAACAACACCCAGCACAAAAATGAATGGAGAAGTGCCTTCAGCTGCTCAGAGCTACTGACGGTGATTTTCATGCCCAGCCTGCTGAGCTTTATGTACAATTGCAGCAGAAGTATGCAAAACTAAAGCACTCATTTGCATTTAGAACCAAAGCGTGCCTTTTCATAAGTCTTTGCCTTGGCATTTTACTGCCTGATGTGTACCCAGACATGTCATCTGAGCATATCAATAACCAGAAGTTGAAAAGGATAGGCATGCATTTTGAGGCTGAGCTGTTTCTCAATATCTCAGCTGATTTTAGGGCATGAAAAGGAGGAAGGTAATTGCACTCAGAGGAGTACAGAACATCATGTACTGGACAGTAAAACTTTTAGGCAGAATCCAGGCTACAAACTTAATTTCTTCCCTGATTTCTTCCTAACAAGCACACATTATCATGCAGGGATAACTTGACTCCATAGTGATCTGGCAGGTAAGGCCAAGTGATTGAAACCCACTTAACCTGCATACACAGTTATTAATGATCTTTAATTCAATTTATTGTCCAGAAGACAGTGCAGTGGCCTGAAAGGCACTGATCTTCAGTTCCTCACTTCTATCCTAGACAACATTCTGTACAGGTCTGGCAGGGAGGGTCTTCCAGTACTGGGCAAAGCACAAGGTTCCCTGGAGTCAAAATGAAAAGCGAAGGATATCCTGAGGTTTGGGAGGTGGCCCTCAGCATGGGGAATCACCTTTGGGTATGTCAGAGTATGTCAAATTTGGGTAAAGAGCAGTCAATTTTCCCCACAGCAGACCAGTGCTGTGCTTTGCATTGCTAGCTGGAAAGGTATTGACAATATGCCAGTTTTTTGGCTACTGCCAAGCAGTACTGGCACAGCATCAGCGCTCTCTCTCCAACATTTCCCACACAGATGGGCAAGATCTTGGGAGGAGACACAGCCAGAGCAGTGGACCCAAACTGACCAAATAGATATTCCACACCATAGGGTGTCTTCTCAGCTATAAAACCTAAGAGAAAGGCAGGGGGATGGAGTGGGTGAGTGGGCATTCATAATTTACAACCTTTGCCTTCTGAAGCAATTGCTACTTGAACTGAAGCCCTTCTTCCCAGGAAGTGGCTGGGCATCTCCATAATGAACAAGATCTTGTGGTTTTCCGCTTTGCTTGGCATGCATGTGACCTTCAGTTTTACTTTTGTAAACCTCTCTTATCTTGAACCATAAGGTTTTCTCCATCTTATTTTCTCACACTGTCCCACTGAAGAGGAGGTGAAAGACTGGCTTAGTGGGCACCTGGCACTAGTCAAGGACTATCTACCACACAGAGGAAAATAAGTCAAAAATAGTAGGAAAATTAGGGAAAAGGTCTAACACTGCAGAGAAAGAAGTCTGAATTCTTGTGCCAAAATATAACAGTATGTAGGTATAAAAATTAATAACAGATTAGTCCACTTGATTGGGTCAACAATTTGTACCCTTTTAAAGTAGTCCAAAAGATATTTCACAGAGCACTTCTCTGGACAAATATTTAGTAGTGAAAAGTCCAGTTCCAGTACAAGATGCCTTGGGTATTAGTCTGTTTAGTCTCTGTTCCAGGTCAACCTTTCCAGGCTTCACAGCTCCCTAGCTAAAATGATTGTAGAAATAACAAATGTCAATTATTTGTTCCACTGTATAGCACTGAAATCAGGATACTCCAGGAACAAATACCATATCATAGCAAAAATCATACTAAAAATTGGAAATTACCTCACCAGATATTACATCACTGAAGATCCTGACTGATTCAGTGTTGCTCATTGTAGCACTGGTAAATGTTCTCCCTCTAGGATAGGCACATTTCTCCCAAACCCTTGCCCAAAAACTTTAAATGAGCAAACTGAAGGAGACACATTGAATTTGGCTGTTGAACAAAAAAACTACTAACTTTTCATCACTTGTATTTCAGACATGCTAAGCAGACGTACATTTTGCAAGAAGCTTAAGACGAGTGGTTTTTGCCTTGAAAAAAGATGATTCACATTACACATATTATGATCTTTCAAGGGTGAACATACTTCATTTGTGGCGACATCTATGGATGATTACCAGCTCTCAACAGGGGTTAAGGGCATCAGAGAAGTAGCCCCTTGCTTTGCAACATCTTGCAGTCTTAACTTCTTTCAAAGGAGAAATATAACTGAAGCTTTGCATTGCTTGAAGAAGAAATTGATACAACAGAGAAGGGAAAAAACGCCAACACAAGACTAAAAAGCCCTCCAACCAATAGATTAAGTTTACAAATACTAAAGAATATATAGGGAAGAAAAATCTGTTATGGAATAATATTAAGTACAAACATAAGTCCTTGTTTAGAAACATAGTTACATTTATTCCAAAAAGCCAAGTCATTCCCACATTTCAAGGATATTAAATTGTTGAGGAATCCATTCAGTGTAGGTAGCTGGGTAAGCAGCTGCTGTGGGAGCTGCAGGTTGAGCTCTGGGTGGGAACCCCAGGCTGTGAAATACCACCCTTTTCATAACAAAGGTCACAGGGACCTTGCCAAGCATTCATACATTAAGAGTAGGAAATTATATGAGAGATTCTTCTAAAGTGTTGTATTTCTTGCTCTGTTCAAAAAATTTAAATTTTCGTGAAAAATATTTCAGCACATTTCTACTTTTAAAAAGGGTAGTCTAAAAATGTGTTGCAGCAATGTAAGAAAGCTTAGTTTTAATAATTTTACATCAGCATGATTTTTCAATTTCATAATGTTTTCTAACTGCACACATAGAAAGCTATGAAGAAAAAAAACTTATTTAAAATTTTCAGGATTTTTTTAAATAATATTTTTAATAATACATGATCTTGTAAACCTATTAGTATTAGTGTTACACAGTTTTACATTAATAATGTGTGCTTTCTGAATAGTACCACCTCAGCCAAAGACATTTAGATAATTATTTTTAAAGTTCATTTCAGGATCCATTTTTTATTTGGAGCTTCCATTTCTGCTGCAAGATACATGTTCACTTTTTCTACTATTTAATACAAAGACAAATTAGATTAAAGTTTAGATTCCCATTCAAATGCAGTGCTTTAAAACATCCTCCTCACAAAAATACAGGTCTTATCAAAGAAAATGCAGGATATTTTTCAACATAAGTCTTTAAAAACCTAAAAATCACACAGTGAAGTCAAGATGAAATATACCAATGGAAACATTATAGCAGACAAGGCTCTTAGAAACAAACGCTCATCCTCTCATTACCTGCCCCCATCTTGAAGAGTTCCAAATAGAATCAATGGATAAAATCAGACTCACCTTCTGAATAGTTATGATTCCCTCCTGGGTGTCTTTGTCAACAGAAATTTTGAATACTCCCAAACCATCACCATCCACAATTTTGTACTCCATTTCAGCATTCGGTCCAACATCTGCATCTGCAGCTTTTATTCTGGCCACCACAGAAGACACTGGCAAAGATTCTGGGACATTATACTGATATGATCCTGCAAAATTTAAAAATGTAATGAATTCAGAGTCTTCTGGGACTTAAAGCAAAAAAAAAAATCTAGCTTTCTTAAATCTACTTTTCTATAAATCATGTGTTTAAACATTTACTCAGGGTACATGACTATATTCTTTTTCTGAAATAGAACTGCCCTTTTTGCTAGGTTTTCTTTGGAATAGACATGCATAACATATACATATATATGTCATATATATAACAGGCATAACATCTTCATATCACAATAGAAGTATAATGCAAAGATGCAAAAAAAAGTTTCCAAACTTAAATGCAAATCATGATGTGAGTCCCAGATAACACAGACAGTTTACTTTGTTTTCCAGAAAAGAGGAAAGAAAACCAAGTAAGTAAATAATATCAATATAAAAACTTACTATTCTATAGCTTTATATCTTGATTAGGCAGTTCACAATCTGAATACCACTAGAAATTAATATATATTAGTTTTTTTAACAGCAAGTGCACCATCTTGAGAATTCTAGTTGTTTTTTTTTTTAATTTAAGCACAAAAAGATATATATGCTGTCAAAAGGATATCAGAGTGCATTCTGTAGCCAATAACATACTCACCTTCAAAAATAACTTCAGTTATTCTACTGTTATTTTAAGCAGTTGATAGCTTGAAATAACAGAAAATCTATTATTATTCCATCATTGGAGGTGAGGCTGGAGCCAACATGAATGTATTCTTCACATCACTTTAATTCATGTTACCACATGATATTTTGTGGGGTTTTTGTTTATTTGTTTGTTTGTTTGTTCTTAATTATAAAAAAAACACTAAAAAAAAAAAGCTATGAAAAAACTGAGCTCTTCTGGTTTGAGGATATAACTGTGTGCTCCTTTCTTCAGGTTAGGAGGAGAGCCACTTTGATCAAATAAATCAAACGGAGGGAAGGTGACTTCCCAGCTCTTTTATGATTAACTCTTTAGAAAACACTGTAAGCATGTGACAATGCCAAAGGAACACGAAGGATTAAGGATCAAATTAAAGAATATTGAAGTCTAACTGGCAAGACCTAAATATCTATTAGGATTTCTTTTTGCCTATTTATTCATAGGAAGGAAGTAAAATACATTAATAAATGTCTCTGCTGCTGTACACCATTTCAACTGATATGGTATGCAATGAGGCAAAGAAAAACAGTGTTTACTTAATAATAAAAATAACAACAATAATAATAATAAATAATAATCTAGTAGTCAGTGTTTAACAAAGTACCTAACATGGAAAATAAGAACTTTTTGTTTAGAAATAGAGTGTGTAAAGAAAATAGCAATGTTTAGGGATAATATTACCAGTAATGTATTTACAAAGTAACTTACTGCGTGGAAAGCGGGGCGGGTTGTCATTAACATCAGTCAGGGTGACAGTGACAGATGTAGTCCCTGACAATCCCCCGTTCTGCCCAACCATGTCCTTTGCCTGGATAACTAGGAGGTACTGGTCCTTGGCTTCTCTGTCCATATTCGGAAGGGCAGTCTTGATGACACCTGCAGGAAGACAAGGTGTCAAGGTCATGCAAGCAAAAAAAGGCTACTGTGGAAGCTGAGCTTGCCTTCAAAGGGTAACAATGGATCAGTGACTGCAGCAAGAGTTGAATGAATTAATTCCCACACTAATATAACATGTTTTGACCAGGAGGTGCATGGACATATCGTAAGCTTATATTAAATAGTCACCAAACCCACCAATTTTTATTTAGTACTAGATTTACTGGGTAATGCTGTGCATGATTGTGTTTTTCAAGTATCTTCTCCTTGAACTAGTCTTCATAATGTCTTGGGTAACACTTCCTTCCCTGGAAGATGTAATCTTCTGTATTTGACTTCCCACTCTTTTAAATTTACGAAGAACAGAATATTCTGCATTCATTTTTAAAATTCTAATGTCAAGATTAATTTCAATATCTTTTGAAAACCCATCCAAGACATTAACTCTTACCGATACTGATAATATGCCACACTTTGCAGATATATGAAATTGTCTTATTTTGCTATACATTGGGTTTACTAATATCCGCTTCTAAATCATTGGCATAATTAAGATTTTTTTTTAAATTTATTAATGAAATACTTAAATATCTGAAGTAGTTTTTGTTATGTCCATTTCCTGATCTGCATAATTAATTAATTAATTTGTAATTTATTGCCATGAAATGAAAACTAGAAGAAAATTCCATGTTTCATCCTTTCAGCTATGCTGATATACATCAAAAAATAAATATGCCTTCTCAAAATATGATGATTTTATGAATATTTCATGCTCAGTACATAGTACAGCTGCTAACCCTGATTTCCAGAGAGGCAGCCGTTTGCTCCTCCAGCACTTAGTGTCAGCAGTAAAAGAAACATAAACAAACTAAATAAAGAAGAGGCACATTGGGACGCATATCTCTTCATATGCTATTTGTTGAATGTTTGCTTAGAGTTTTATTTCTTTTTTCCCTTATGAATGTTGGACTTGCCATTAATCACCTCTGGTTTGAAAGACTTATTTCACAAACAGACTGCCTGGCACTATTTCATCCATTTTACAAGACATGTAAGATACCATTAATATATAATTTAATACGGCTATTGTTTCTACCTTGCTTTTCTTACCTTGCTTGTTTTTTTGTCATAGTTAAATTACCAGGCAAAGTTATCCAATCATTTGGAAGCAAACTGTTATGTACACAGGAAATTTGAGTATCAAAGTAATGAAAATGTATGCAAACATTTCAGTCTGAATTCTTCAAGATATTTATTTAGCAGAAACTACCATATTATTGTTCAAGGGATGCCTGCAGACATTATCACAACATACATCATACATAAATAAACATGGAGAGGGAGAAAAAGAAATAGACAGAAAACCACTATAAATGATTCTCTTTGGAGAGAAAAGGACAGCGCTATATATCCCTGCTGAACATGGATCTGTTACAATACAAAGAAAATTACAGTATTATTTCTGAAAATTTAGATGTTGCAAAATAGAGTGTGGCATTTTGGTCACAACATTGGGATTCAGGTCTGATTCGCATCACAAGTTGTTTAAGATAAAAAGGGCAAATATTTTTCTTCTCTTTTGTCTCAGCTTGGTTATATACAAAGTAAAGATTATAACTCTTCTCTTTGTAGGCATAAGTGAAGGCTCAAGCACTAAACTGAAATGAGCAGAGCAGGAACCTACTTTCCTGCTTTATGTAATGATACAGCAGAATGGGCAATATTTATTAGACCAGCAGAGGATTAAAAGTTGCATTTGGTTATGGCTTAAAAACATCCACAAAATTTCAAGAAAATTGTAAAAACAAAGCTTTGCCAGCAATATGCTTTGGAAATGGCAGCAAAATATTATATCTGATAAGCAGAAGCAGCACAGTGTTTTCTTCTTCAAATTAATAAACAAGGGATTCATTTCCCACAACAACATTTTAGTTTGAAAAGTAGAATGGAGAGTAATTGTGCCTTAAATCTGTTCTTATGGAACCTGGCTATGTGACATTTAGGTATTTCTGAAATCTGAAAAAAATGTTCAATGAATTTTGAAATTTTCACTGATAAGAGAGATGAAAACGGCCAGCAGACCAAGCAGTTGGTAGACTGAAAAGACAATAAATTCTATTCCAGCAAGGTCTATTTATTACATAGCTCATATGTGTGGCTTTCATAATCTGTTCTAAAGAGTAAGAGATTAAAAAATCGAAAAAAACCCAAAGGTATTCAATTAACCAAGAGGTCATATTAATAAGTTCCTAGCAAGTTTTAAGGCAAATTTTCCTCTTCTTCTCAGCATTACTGCAAAAGGTTTATGTAAATTTACCTGTTTTGGGCTCCACAGAGAAGTAAGGCTGTCCTTGCAATATGCTGTAAACCACTCGAGCACTGTTGCCGTAAGTAGGATCATCCGCATCAGTGGCTGTCACTTGAACCACAGAGGTACCTGTAAAATGTTTGAGGGACTATTGCACATGAAAAATAGAAAAATCTGAGCTACACTTACTCAATATGCTGTGCCAGTACATATCTGGAACAGTGTGAGGTGGCTTTTTCTCAATTGTTCATCATTTCCATGCTGACTCTGTTCAGGTATCTGTATCAGGTTCTATTTCTAAACTAGCAGTATTATCTATTACAGAATTCCATCTTCTCCAATAGCCACAGGCATTGACTCACAGCAGTAAAAAAACATGTCACTCATTAGCTCCTCCTCTCCATCTCTGCCCTTGCTTGGTGGAGGACATGTCAGCAAAATTTCTGTATAATGATGGTGAAGCATGAAGTCTGTTTGGGTATGAAATGCAGTAGTTGTAGTTTTCCTTTTAAGAGAAGTCTGCATGCTGAAATTGTATTGACTCATTAGAAATTCAAACATACATACATATATATATATTACAAATTTTGATGAATGTACACAAAATTATTGTTAGCCTGTAAAATTATTTACTTCATAAAGAGATGGCTGAAGAGTTTCTTTCTCAGCTCAGAGAAAACCTGGTGAAAGCTGTTTCTAAATTCCTTTAAAAAACAGTAATTTCTTTCAATATTCTACCATACTGATTTCCTTCAATATATCTGCAATATCAATTGTGGTAATCTACTGCATAAAGATTCTTTGAGCAAAAAATCTTTCTGTGTTGACAGGAATAAGAAAGCAAAATTTCTATCTGGTTAACAAGAAGGTTATACTTTGTGAGGACCTCATTCTGCAACCAGCTCCTATTCATTATGTTGTCCATGTCAGTTCCCATTTGTTTTGTTCTAGACAACAGCTTTCATGGTGTATGCTGAGAGCAGAATAAAAAGAACACTCAGAGGCCAGGGCCTTGGCCATGGTCACCATCCTTTGATAGACAGAAAGGATTACTTTTCCTCACTGACAGATTGTCTGGAACATTCAGAACTTCCATTGAACAGCCCAGGGACCCATTTGGAGGTGAGATTACAAATTATTCTTGTAGCAATTTGACAGATGCCCAGTAAAGGTCTTAAAGAGAAGATCAGATTGCTTCATAGACTTTATTTAGACACACGATTAGAGAAAAGCATTTGTTAAATACAGTGCTCATTTTCTGAAAGGACGTGTTTTTGAACTGTGAAAATGAGACCAGCAAGTCTTGAAATCATTTTTTAAGAACAATCTGCAATAGCAAGTGTCCAGGGTGAACTTAACATAAATAATATTCTGGTCAGTTTTATTTGGAATTTTCAGGAAAAGGGAGAAAGTTCTGAAATTCTTTTTATCTTATATATCTCCCATCTATTTTCCTCATCTTTTCCATTCTCAGTTAAATAGAACATCATAAATGGAGCCTGGGACTAGGCTGAAAGTTTGGAGAGAGGATTAAGTGCAGCCCTCCATAAAATGGAACAAAGGATGGGTCTTGCTTGAAAGAATTCTGACCAGAAATGACCATTTGTAAGATAAATTTATTCAAGTTATGGCCTAGTTAGCCCACATCCCTGATCTCTATTCCTGAAGTATTCATGACAAAGTAGTACGGTTGCAGTTCTATTTAAATGCAATTTTTCTCTCTTGTGACCTGTCTAATATTTTTGTACAGGGAAAAGGTTCTTCCCAACCTGAAATTTCACATGCAACTATTAAGCAGATGGAAAGTTTAAAAAGAAAATTGGTAGTTAATCCATCAAGTCATTTATCAGTTGTGGGACTTAAAATACATCCATTTTCTGTTCACCAGTAACTAAGAGCTTTGATTCAGTATGTCAAACTGATTTTACAGATTACTCTATAATGTAATTTCATACAGGGACCTATTTTAAACTTGCCAAAGTCTATCCAGATTTTGAGAACAAGGGTATCATAATGACTGTTTCACATCCTGTGTTCTTTGTGCAAGCTAGGCTTACCACATTTACAAAGTCACTAAGTCCTGCCAATGAAGCTTACAACGTCTGCAAATATTGGCAAAAGTGCTTATAAACCTCACACACAGTTACGCCTTTGCCCCCTGCTCTTGCTGCTTTCAAGGGCCCCAGACCAATACATGATCAAAGAAATTACAAGCTCTGCAATCTCAGCACAGACATTTTCGAAATGCCGCAAGTTTAGAAGTGCATGTTTGCTGTAAAAATCTATTGATGTAGCAAGCAAACCCTCTACATTCCAGGAGATGAATAAAGTCATTATCTGAATTTGATTTTCTCTCTCCTAAAACGCATGAATCCTTCAGAAAAGGATGGTTTTTAAGTAGAAATTCTAACCTCAAATCTTTCTGCGTAATTCCATTTAAATGGAATCAGTAACTAAAAAACAATGATACTTTTCCAGTCCCTCTGTGCTAATTAACTTCTTCTAAACATCAGTGGGGGAAAGATCTGAAACCCATGCTATTGTCATTATTTCTTTACTAATTGCACACCAAAAAAATGAGCTTCTGAAGCCCCATGCTGAGAAGGAGATTTCTGCACAACAGTTTTTTTTTAAGAATATGCAAGATAACAGAAGGTATTCTAACTATGTGAAAAGTCCTATATGTAGGAAATCTGTTCCAAGGAAACAAAATGCAGAGAAAGATCTGTATTTGAGGATTTCCAGAGATTTTTCCAGAAGAAGCAGATTGCTCTTGAAGAACAGGAATTCCTTCAGAGTGTAATTGCCATGCCTTGCTGTCCCAGTCTTTCTGCAATGGATTGATGTCAAATTAAAATACTTATTTCCCTTTTTAAAAAACCCAAAACATAAAGCTGTGGGGATACTTATGAATAGTAAATAAATCTAAAAGTGTAAGGAAAAATGGGTAGTTGCATTGTAGTCCCAAGTACATCATCTTAGAAGAGTTTGTGTTCCTGCACTGAAATTGTTTTCCTTGTATCCATGAACGCTTTGCCTTTCCCTCTAGCAGAGACAGTCACCTGTCATACATGTAACCAGGATTAGGACTTACAGGTAATAGGGACAGTAAACAAATGGTACCACACCTTTATTCCATCCAACAAAATGAGTGTTTCAATGAATCTTGTTTAGTCACCATTGTTCAGAGCCCTGGAGTGCAAGTGCAGACAGGACACTGACCCTACCCCAAACTTTCATTAGTGACTTAATATAAACTGCAGCTTTGCAACGATAATTTAAAATATTACTTAGTTTGTGTATTTTATATGTGTTGAAAAAAATAAATATGTGTTATATATTAAAAAAAAAAAAGCTTTCTCTTTTAGATTTGGATCTCTTTAAAATTATCTTTCTCTACAGTTATTTCTTTTTAACAAAGCTTGGGTATCAGTTAATTAAAAATAATTCTACATGTAGCAACTTCAAAAACTTTTTCAGCAGTTGTAACAAGTACTGAGAAAAAATCTGTGCTGCTTATTAAAGTGTTCCACTTACTTATTTTTTTTTTTACAGTAGCTAGTAACAGACTTATTTCTGTGTGACTGGCACAGATTTCTGGTTTTATTTTCCAGAATCTTTAAGATAATTTGTAACGTACTATTTAATAGATATTGGTAGAGATTACCAAATTACAATAATCTTAGAACTTGATCTGTTTATACTGATATTAGGGTAAAAGGACAGGAGGATATTTGAAGAGGACAAATAACATTTAGAATGTTATTTGTACTTAAATTTAGCCAAGTCAAGGTTCAGCAGCGTTCCTGAAACACTTCAGAGATTGACATTTTCTGTGATAGGAAGAGAAAAAGCTAAACTGGTTGCTGAAATTTGAGTTAGAGATCCTTCGAAGGGATCCATTTTGAATCTCTAAGTGTATTTTTAGAAACCTCTATAGAGCTTTTTAGAAAGCTTGCAAGTGACTTGCTGTATATTTTATGCAAATTTTTAAATAACGTTTTATGAGAAATGATTTTGTGACGTTTTTAATATCAGTGAGATAATTCAAAAGAAAACTGGTATCTAAACCTAGATAAATTTAACAAATGCCTAATTTTGAAACTGCACAAACTCTTATCAATTTAATTTTATCCACATTAACAAGGCAGTCACTTATTAAAAGTATTCATTTATATCAATTAATTATGTGTACCATGTCTAACACACAAAACAATTCCACGATGGCATCGTGTTTCTACATGGGATCAGCTGCTACTAAAAACATGAAACACCTTTACTATCAACTTATCCAGAATTCCTGCATAGTTCTTACATACAACAATCCACACTGGTTCTGCTCAGTACCTTCTGGTATTTCTATGCTTCTCCTACTGGGTCTCGCCCACAGCTGATGCAGCAACGCCTCCACAGCCTTTCACCTCCAGAAGTGTGAACGGGGAGAGTCAGAACCCTCTTCACCTCCTCCCTCCCCTCCCACAGCTTCATTATGTTGCCCTCACTTCGGGAAAAATCTCAAGAATGGTCCCAGCTAAGCAGCAAAGTCAGACAAAGGAAAGAAGAGGAGGCATGCGCTTGGAGAGAGACACTTCACGCAGGCTCTCAAAGCCCACTACACACTGTATCAGATGTAAGCCTGATACAGTGCTTTTGGTTTCTCTTCTTTTTTATATAATTCAGATATTTCTATCCATTTCAGTCAGGGGTAATAAACATGGCAAGAAAGATATTTGTTGTGCTGGGTAACAAGCAAAGCTGTTGATATGGCTGGAGAGCAGAGAAGATTAAACAAACCAGAAACTATGCTGAGCATTGGAATTCTCACCCCTACTCCCTTGGCTGTAACTCAAACAGACCAGTATCATTTTGTTTGAAATATAATGCTGCTCAGGTTTTTAAGTACTAGACAGGCTTTAAAAAAAATACGACAAAAATAAATCCTTATGATTTTCAGATAAGCCATATCTTTGGGGGTTCTGTCATTAATAGATTTACAAGCCATCAAGATATTTACTCTGTTCAGGATAATCAATCTAATTGGGCCTGACCCAAATATAATTTGAACCTGACCTGAAGTCATTTCGAATAAAAGAAAAGATTGACTTCAATTAGCCTTAGATAACGTCCAAAAATATTTGTGAAATAAAATGCAGAAATATTATACTTGCATAACCAGCCTGTAGGTTAAAGGTTATAGTTTTCCTAGCTTTATAGTTAATTTGGGTTTATAATCCAGTGATCTCCTTAATTTCCTTTAATATCCAATTAAAAATACTTGTCATGGATATAATTTTAAACAAAATATGAGAGAGATACTTTGTATCTCCTTAATATTTCATGGATGCTCTAGGTGATTAATTAAAAATTATGTTATATGAATAAAGTATGAATTGCTGTAACTATGTTAGACAAAATGCAAGAAAGTGTGACAAAGGAATTTCATGGTAATCCTTAACTCTGTAACAATGCAGTATTTGGTAGGTGTGTGATACTAACCATGAAGATGTTTAAAATGTGAAGTGTCAGGAAGTTCATGAATGTGAAACCACCCTTAGCTGACACAAATCTCAGAGACTGCATAGTAATGCTAATAATTTTGTATAATACTTCACCTGAATTGAAAATACATTTGTTGTTGTATGGTCCGTATGAGAGAGAATTTCTTTTACTCCTTTATGATGTAAAGTTTCAACAAAATATGCAAAGCAGCTCATTTTGAAAAATAGTCCATATATTCTCCACTGCACACAGTGCACTCCCCATTGATTGATTTCCAATGCATTTTTGGAACAAATGGAGCATAGGAAGGAGTAGAGGCATGGATTTGTACATGTAGGTAAACCTCATGTATCTGTAGTAATTGTCTGTACATCAATATACCAGTGCAAGAAAAGACAGAGGTGATAAATGCAAAAGTGAAATATGGAGATAATTTCTTTTCAGGTAATAAGACAAATGTGAAAAAAAAAATCTAATAGTTGCTGCATATTACATCTTACTTAAATAATCTTATTCAAAAATAAAAGGGCAACTTAATCAAGGAATAAAGAGATGTATTTTAACACAACATATTTTTGAAGTGGATTATTTAGGTTTTTCAGTCTTAGATTATCTGTTGTCTATATTTTTTCAAAGTTCAGAATAAAAAAGTTCCCAGCAATATATCCCAACTTCATCTCCTCCCTGTTACTCTGCAAAAGCTGTGGTGTCTGTCTCTCTTCCAAGGCTAATATTGCCTCTTCTCATCCACATAGTTCTTGAGTGACAATGAGGAAACGCCAAGTACCAATGAGAAATATTGTCTATGCTCACTGCTTAGTAAAATAAATATATAGAAAACTCATTAGCAATGTTTTACTTATCTTCTATTGACTCCAAAACCGAGTTTCAACTATATAAGCAATGTTTGCTACTGATTGCTGCAGGGCACTTAGGTAGGGAAGATTATTTTTCTCTCTAGCTCCAATTTAGATGTATTGTTTAACATTCAAAACCACGGGAGATCATACTAAGGAAACTGTAGCAAATTTTATGCGCAGCCTTACTGTAAGAGTACCACATTTTAATATGGTTTAAAATCAGTCAAGGGAAAAAAATATTTCAATCACCACGAAACTCTCCCAAGCTGAAGTGAACCTTCCCATATACATAACTGCAGTAAAGAAAGTTTGGGTTTTTTGTTTGGTTGGTATGTTTTTTTGTTCATTTTTTTGCCTGTTTGCTTGTTTATTGTGTTTGGTTGGTTGGTTGGTTTGGTTTGATTTGGGGTTTTTTTGTGCTTGCATTTATAATTTCATCTTAAAGTAACATTTACCCAAACATATCTGGGCCAAGCCTTAATCTGGTCTGAAAGAGTCAGCTTTCAGAAGAATAGTGGCACCTGACAATGGATGAGCATTTGTCCGCTTTAGAATAAAGAGAGTGGATTAGATTTTGAAACTCTTTCCTAATTCAAACTCAGGAAAAATCAACATTTCCTAATTTCCAACAAAGATCCGAATCCATTCTTCTCTGATTTCAGTAGAACTTTGAACTATCTCAAGTTGCACCAGTTCCTGCTGTTTGCCTAAATTCCCCAGAAATTTTGGTGTAAGGAAAAAATATCCAATAAACTATTACTAAAACGTGCAAAACTTACAAAAAATATTATGCTATTCACTAGAAGAAACTTGAAGAGTTTGTTATGAACACGCCTTATCGGAATGAAATTATAAATTATAACTTCTGAGTACCGTAACATAGGTGTGAAACTTATTACTGTTAATGGGAATTATAAAACAAAGCCTCTGGGCCCTGGAATGAGAAATACACCATAAAATGGTTATCTGAATCCTCGCATAGCTATTTGAGTTTTACAACATTTTTGAAAGCGTAAATACTTAATCTAGCATGTTATTTCAAGTTAAGTCTTGAAATATCTAACTGTTGCAGGTGCCTCATAGATAATTAAGTAGCTTAGTGTGAAACAGTAAAAATAATGAAACTTTTAAAAAGGCAATAGGAACAAATTTCCCACAACACCAACAGCATATTTTGGACTTACCCACAGGAGACATCTCAGGAACTCCAGCAGTGTAGGGACCATCCAGAAACTTTGGCTCATTGTCATTGATGTCCTGAATCTTAATGACGAACTCAGACTCTGGCTCCACGGGTTTATTAGTCAGCCTATCTAGTGCTTGTGCTCGGAGCGTGTAGTAGGCCTGCTCTTCTCGATCCAGCCTCTTTGTAGCATGAATATCCCCCGTGTTCTCATCAATAATGAAAATGGAACTTGCCCCTTCGCCTGACAAGATGTATTTGATGGAACCATCTCCTTTATCAACATCAGAGTGAAGCTGGTGAAAAATTGATGAGAGATGAGATTAACTTACAAGAGTCAGTGGTATGGAGATATGTAAAAATATTTCCTATGTTGAGCAGTAGTACATGAAATTTGATTGTTCCTGAAAAAATAAGCTGAATGTTTATCACACACAGCATGTGAGGGACCATTAGAACATGTAAATTTGCTCCTTTAAGCAAAAAAAACTTCTTTCCTGCAAACAATCCCACTCTTCTCATGCCAGATTTTTACATAGGCAAACATATGCACACATATAATCATAACTGTGACTTTATTCCTACCTGAATTAAACCACATTGCACTTCATCTTATAATCCTACTGAAGGGTGAGCCTTCGAACAAATGTCAGTGTAAACTTCATGTCAGTGTGTGTTTGCTCTTGTGTGTACTTACGTATTTTCTCAGTGTTTACTGTGGAGAGCAGTAAAACCTGTCAAATGCTCCTCATAAGGGAAAGCAGCAGGGCAGGCACTGATCTCTTCACTCTCATGACTGGTGACAAAATTCAAGAGAATGGCATAAAGCTAAGTCAGGCAAAGTTTAGACTGGATAGCAGGAAAAGTTTTTCATCCAGAGGGTGGTTGGGCACTGGAACAGGCTCCCCAGGGAAGTGGTCACAGCCCAAGCCTGACAGAGTTCAAGAAGTGTTTGGACAATGCTCTCAGGCACCTGGTGTGACTCTTGTGGTTTCCTGTGCAGGGCCAGGGGTTGGACTTGATTACCTTGATGGGTCCCTTCCAGCTCAGCATATCCTATGATTCTATAAAATTAGGTAAAATGTACTGTTTGATAAATTGCTCACTACTATCTGATGGGCCTGCAACTTCAGTTCTTCACTTCCATATCTCACTTTCAATTATCTAATTACAGAAAAATGCAGACTCTGAGAAAGACCAAGATGTCCTGGCACTTTTGGAAGTGCACAGCATTGAAAGCCAGGTGCAGTTTCCCTGGAACTACTTGTAGTAGGCACACAAGAAATACACTTCAGTAGGTCAAAATGTGTCTTCCATTAAAAAGGCAAGATAGATTCACAGAAAGAAAAATCTTTTCCTCATCACTCAAGGTATTTTAACTTACAGAACAAGATTCCACAGGCTTTCTAGCTCTTTTATGTCCACTGAGTTTCATCTTCCTGTTACAGAACACAGACTCAAACACCTCTGACATACTTCTCAAACTTGTATCAAGAATGTAATTGATCTGGATATCACATTATAGTAACACGCACATATGATATATTTAATGCTGTACAAGTGAAAAGAATATCAGTAAAATTTATAGTACTTTCTTGATTGTTAAAAGCGGATTAACTTGCAAGTAGCTGAAGACAATGTTAAATATGCTTGGATTTTTCTATCTCGTATCTTCTTTGTACCAGTCCTAATTCCATGTTATCTGGAATTTGGTGGTTAAGTCCACTGTCATCACCATCATCATCATCACCACAATTTCCACCACTAATTTTTTTTTCTCTTTGTTAGGAGTATCACTGTATCAGTAGTCACTTCCTAAATACATGCAGAAAATTGTTATCTTGGGCATGATTTAGCACAGCTGCAAAACCTTTTCCTATTTCAGCAGGGAAGTATTCATGCTCAATTTTGAATTTTTCAGCTGGATAAAAAGCTGCCTATTTCTTACACATTACTTCACTTACACTGTTTGGACATCTCATACTTATGCAATTACAGTGCACTCCTCTCTTTTCAGACAGAAATGGAATCTGGAGCTTTGGACTGGGTTAGAAAAACAGAACTAGGGTATCTAAATGAGATTAGCTACATTATTTTGAAATATGTTTTATCCTTACTCTGCTGCTACCTAAATCCAGAGACACCTAAACAAGCCTGAGATTTCTTTGTTGGAGTTTCCTGAACATTTAAAGCCTTACTTCTCTGCACACTCAGGAATAAACACTGCTGACACTGTGAGAAGGCCAAGGTAAAATGTATCTCACATTCAGGTTCTTTTGAGATCCACAGCACTGCGTATTCCTCAGTCCTAATGGCTGGAATTTATTGAACAAACCATACCTCTGTTCATCTCACACATCTGACAGCTGGGGTTTTCAATGACTTTTCAAACTTGACTGGAAGATGTATCCATCTTCCCTACAGAGGTTCAGCAGCCTGTGCAAGTAAGAATCTGTTTAACTTGTCTTTGATTTTGTTTGACCTTTTTTTCCTTCCTCTTTTCCTTCTCTAATACCTACTTCAGGGTGCATAAGTCTCCTTTGTGCTACAGAGGAACTGTGTGGGTTTCCCTACATAGCCAGAATCCTACAGTCTAGGCTGAAATGCTGAACACTACATTACACAAGAACTGAGGTTATAGAATACAAAAATTTCATGTCTTTGTCTTTCTTAAGTGATTCTATTTTCTCTATATCCCATATTCTATCTGGTGATCTATCTATGGTGGCTGAGACTCACATTCTCCCTGTAAAAGCCTGTCTACCTTTTCTGGAATACTTTAGGATAGATGCTGGATGAGAAAAAAGCAGAGGACACCAGCATACTCAGCAGTTCATCAGGCAGAGCAGTTTTCTGAATGTTAGAGATGTACAAGTAAATCTCTTCAAGCAGAGAAAGTTTCCATATCCCAGTTGCTGAGAACAGGATAGCTCTGTCCCATGGATATGGAGCTGAGCCCATCAGCACACTGCAGTGGTCTCAAACTGCAGGGCTGCACAACCCACCTTTCACCCTGAAACTACATCCAGCCCTATCCCAAATAACTAACTAGCATGCTTTGGAAAACAAAACAAAACAAAACAAAAAAACAAAAAAAACCAAAAAACAACAAAAAAACCAAAAAACCCAAAAAACCCTAANACAAAAAAAAAAAAAAAAAAAAAAAAAAAAAAAAAAAAAAAAAAAAAAAAAAAAAGAGAGACCTTCAGAGGTGAGGCCGGTAAATCCGTGAAGATGAACTGAGCAAGGCTTTCACATCCCAGAGAAAGAAGAAATTCTGTAGCTTCAGCATTTCCCATTTGCTCACTCAGTGGCTTGCTGATTAACAACACACTGTTCTTTAAGGAGTTCCACTTTGAGGTCCATAAATCTCCTCATGGATTGCACTACAGTGGCTGGTGACCTGGAGTGAAACGCTGAACAGAAGCCACTTTTTGGAATGGTGCCTTGGTAAGAAAACTGCTACCGCATGGTTTAGTAAAGTGATTAGTGAGGAGCTTTGTTATTCCAAGGTTAAGGCTCTGGAACTGTAAACTTCTTTGTATCTTTTATTAAAACTTTGTTATACTAAGCATTTGAAAACTATGCTCAAATTAGTAATGTACCATTCTCTACCTACTTAACCCCAGGAAGGTGATGTATCTCAAGATTTAGATTTTTAGTCTTTGGCACTATAGAACAATCAATTCAGCATAAAGCACTCTAAAGAGCTTTTTTAAACACTTTTCTATGCATTTTAGAGGAGATCTGAGATAACTTAAAAGCACAGTACAAGAGAACAATGCAAAAAAGAAAAAGAAACCACTTTGTTGAAAATATTGAGAATTTTGATGCAGTTTTTATGTCACGTATATTTCAGTTTCACACAATATAATTCTTCCATGCAGTGATCTTCAAAGTCATTAATGCAGAGGCATCAGTACTTTGCAACTACAAACAAAATTTTTGAATGTCCTGTATCATATTCACAGCTCTGATACTACCAAACATGACCGCAAACTACCTGTGGTTCCAGCTACTTAATTTACATTGCAGGAAGTGAGAAGTACAATTTTCCATATAATTTTGGCTTTAGAAAACACTTTTTACATTTTTTGTTGTCAGGTTTTCTTGTTTGCTTTTGTTGTTGTTTTGGGGTACTTCTTATCCCTTTTTTAATAGAAGAAATACATTAACTAATAAGACCTGAGATTTTTATTTGTTCTTGTTATTAATTTGGTAACAAATATATAGAATGATATTAGTCCTCAGGACAGTAGTACTTTACAGGAAGGTTCCAGAAAGCATCTATGGCCGTGCCATCTGCTAGCTTGTCTTTCACTCCTCCCACTTTCTACAGAGCCATTCTTGTAGAAGACAGAACTGCAGCTCAATCTATAGCTGCACATGAGGACTATGACTCTAGAAACAGAGAGGCTCAAGACAAAGCCACTTTCAAATTCTTGTTTCAAGAGACATGGAGAATTCAAGGATGCACTGGGTAAATCTGGTTCCATTTTGCATCATTCCAGACAATTCTTCTTTCAGAATGAGTTTGCCATAGATATTGTAAATAAAACAATGTGTTTTCAGAAAAAGGAATACTAGAGACAGTTGTATGCTTCCAATTAATTTCATCCATTGCCACCTCCACACAATATGCATGATGGTGACTCTCCAGTTTGTCTTGGCTATCAGCTAGGCTTATTTTCAGTATAAGATTCACGATCCAAATCTTACATGCTGATCCTATCACCTTTTTGTTACATACCATATACATTTAACATGAAGATTCTAAGAGTTCTGGATTTGGGTGATCCTCTGCACGTACAAGAGTACATGAGAACAGGAAAGGGAAGCAACAATTCTCTAGAGAGACATGATTTGTTTTTTTACCAGGAGTTAACTTTTGATGTGCCAGCAAAGTAAGCAGAGAGCAAACAAGTCTAATAATAAAAGCGACATAAGCCTTGTTGAGGCAGAGGGACAATACACATAAAAAGTGCACATTTTATTGTTCTTTAGAAGATAATTTATTGAGTGCCCTCTGTTAACTCTGAACTCAAGCTGAGAAAGCACTTAACTTTTTTAGGCTCTCAGTTTTAGAAAATACTTGTTTGGATATGTGTGAGAGAATGAAGCAGTCAGCTTCACTAAACAGCAAAGGTGTTATCACCCTAACTCTTTTAATAAACTATTTTTTTTCTTACATTTTTTGGCCCTACAGTAATATAGCTTAGTCTAGGGTCTCCCCTAATGCATTTATGTCCATGTGGACCTTGAGGGAGGTGATTATTCTACAAAACATGTTTTTCAAAGTTAATAATGCTCAATAGTTTCTAGAAATTGCCTAATTGTACGTCAAGATCTTACAACCAAAGATGGTATCATTTTCTATCATCTGCCATTGAAGTACTGATGCAGCATTTGAGAAGGAAACTTATTTTTCCCAGTAAGGAGAGATACTGCACTGCATCATCAAAAGCATTTAAAGTATTAAAAGCAGCTTATGTGGCTACTACTCATCTCTTGCATGTTTGAATGGGAGGTTTGCTCTTTTTCTGATTTTCACATCAGGCTCCTTTAAAGCAGGTGCAATGTTCATATGCCACTCTTCTGATTTCTCTTCCCTAAAGATCTATCTTTGCTTTTGCTTCTCTCTGTGCCAACATGGTTAATGATTCCTTGCAGAGTTTATAGATTATTGGCAAAGAAGAAAATCGAAGGGAGAACGTGAGCAGCTGATGGTTTTTTGACACTAGCAGAATGACAGAAATAATGGAGAGAAAGAGATGGACAGGGGAAACATTAGATGCTTCAATACAAACGAGCTTCGTTGCTCTCTGAGACCATAGGAAACGTGCCCTCCTTTGCAGAACTGAGAAGTTTTCTCAATGAGAAGTTGCCTTGTTTGCACCCCTTCCTTTCTGTCTATGAAATTAACTAGAAAGGGAGGAGAGGAATGAAAACTGCCCCCTCCTCATGCCCTGTGCAGCATCCACAGTTATTGATGGTATTCCTGCCTCCTCACAAAATACAAGGAGGCACTAAGAATCAAAAACAACCACGAAAAAGGAAAAAATAATTCCAATCAGAAGAAATCTTCTTGTCCATTTTATAACCACAATTTACTATCACAAAACAACTAAGAACAGATTGTGGGAAGAAGAAACCTTTCTTCATGCCACCTTCTCTCCCTCCTCCTTTCAGGGAAGACTTAAAAAGTGTATATAATAAAGATGTAAACGTTTAATTTCTAAAAGATTAAAGAAAGCTGGCGATTTAAAACAAAGACACAATTTTGTAATTTCTATTAAATTTTGGTCATCACAACCCCCAGGTTGCTGTTATTGGATTTTCTTGGAGTTGATATTTACTGTGGTTACACATACAAAGTTTTCAAAATCCATTTCCCCTAGATTATCATTGTTATGTCTTTTGTGATGACTCATAAAGTACCAGATATTTATAGGAGCTTTTTCTCCTATTTTTTTTTAATGTAATACTATATAACACTGTATTTCTCAACTATCAGGATTACTAAGGGTTCAGTGTTGGTGCTTTAGAACAATTTCAGTGCAAATAATAACTATATTTAAAATTCAACCTAGACAATGGAATTAACATTTCAGTAAAATCTAATATGTACACAAACCACATTTCTGCAATGACTAAGGACTTCACAATTTACTAGTAGGATCATTGTTTTCAGAGGGAGCTATGACACTATCATTCTTGTAAACTGAGACCATATTTCAGTATCAACAGCCTAAGACATCTTTTTAAATTTATCTTTCAGTCTGATTATAGAAGTCATGTGGGAAAGAAAAAGATTCCTCAACATTTTATTGATGTCAGCAAAGGCCTATGATTCATATAATTGACTTTATACCCAGGCACCAGTGAAAGTATTATTCAGGAGGTAATGATTTTCTTATAAAAGTCTATTCTCCAAGAAATGTTGAGAAAGTGATAAAGGAGCTCCTGGAGGGCTTTTGTTTGCTTTCGGTTTTATTAATTTATGTAAAACTATAGTATAGGCCTAGGCTCAGAAAGAAATATGCTGGTCTACATTCTGTGCTTTCAGCATAACAGATAATGCTGAGGACAAGAGATCAAGTCAATATAAATGGCTATACCCAAAACTCCAACACGTTTAATTAGAGCTTGAACAGAAGGAATATGCTTGTAATGCTGCCAGAGTTTCCTTGTCTCAGCAATGTTGTCAGCATAGTAAGGAACCAGCACAGACAACTGTTTCAGTGTGGCACAATTTGCCATGTTGATGCACTGGCAATTTCATGCACTGTTTTGTGGCCTTCAGACTTGCTCTTTGTCAGGCAAGTGCAGAGACAGTCACAAGGGAATACAACAAGGTCTCATGCTGCAGACCACAGTATAACCCCATTATATTTATCTAACATAAGCTGTTGGTGACTGGGTTACTAAAAATCTGGTCAGCCCAGACAAGACTTCTCTTCTGAGTTGATTTAAAATATCCAAAGCAATATCTGGAGTGCTCAGAGCTGACCAAAGACCCAGAAACTTCTGAGAAAATAGAGGTCCAGGACATTTCAAAGATCTTTTCACATTCAGCACTGACCCCACAGGCTGCCTGAACTCAGGCTGCCTCTGAATCATATTTTGTTTTGACACAGGCAATACTAGAGCCCTATGAATGACCACAGGCAGATATATATCTGTCCAGGATCACCACAAATGAGGTCATCAGACATTACCTATCAAATGAACACATTTCAGATTCAGGGTAAAACCAAGGCACACCACTTTGGGAGTATCAGCCTTCAGACCACAGATTGTCCTTAATAGTCCTCCTGCAGTCAAAATGTATGACATCTGGTGTAAGTTAAACCTCCAAGAATTTAATAGTCAACTGTATATAAAACCAGTGAGAATAAATCTTCATGTACAATCAAGGTATTCAGGCATTATTAAGAAAGCATAGGGTGAGGTAAAATAAATACAAATGTTTAACAGGGAAGAGAGAAAAAAGATTAAAATAAATAAATAAATAGAGGGTAGAAGTGTTCGCAAACCAAAAGCCAAAGAGAATGAGATCATGGATACATCTGAAGTACAAGAATAGTACTTCAGAGTAATGTTGTACAACTTTATCAGCATCTTCTTTTCATACACTGCTTAATGCAACAGCAATTTTAAAGGATGATTACCTCAATCTGGTCAAGTGTCATTTTACTGAGGATGTGTAATACTATTACTCCAAGTGTACAGAAAAAAAACAACAAAAAACCCTGTATTCTGGAGGCGAAAAAAACACACAAAAAAGAGGTTGAAATTTCAATTGCCACTGATTTTAAAGTCTTTAAACCAGAGGAGAAAACAAAATAAACATGATTAATGGGAAGGGAGAGTAGCATAACTGTCAGCTGACTTTGAATGAACTAGGTATTCTTTTTTTAAAAATCCCCAAACAATCCTTATTGCTCCTGTTAATGCAGTTTTTGAACTTCTTCTTTTCTGTTACAGAATGCATGTTCTGTGCCTAAGAAACTAAAATAGTAATAATTTGTATTAATTTACTTATTCTCTTCCATCATCAAACTTGGAAGAAGCAGCAGGTTTTACTATTCCCTCCTTCCTCTGTATGGTTTCCAAAATAAAATATTCAGAAATATTGTTGGAAGAGTTTAGTTAAAGACCTTTTACAGCTCTTATACTTTTAAGTGGTGGATCAGTGCTTCAGGAGGATAATAATCTTATCACCTCAGCTACATGAAGTGAAGTGAATATTTAATTTTGCCAACCTTTCGAAAATGGGGGTTGAAAAGGAAAGGGAACAGTGAAACTTCTTTATTTCCTTGATGGCTATTGTTCAAACAAAATTCAAATTAAAAGTACTCAAATTCCAAAACTTTCACTTCATAATATTTCAGTTAGCATCTAAGTAAGTCTTCAAGGCTTCTAGGTTGAAGACAAAGTTCAGATGAAAAGTTCCCCTAGGAATAACTGATACTGTCATCTAAAGGGTAGTGAGTTGAATAATTAATAGGAAATACTGAAGACCTGATGTGATAAGAGCATCTGTGTCACATTTGTATGATTTTTTCTCTTAATAATACTCAATTGTATCTGTAGTGTTCTCTTACTTCATGTGTACTTATATAATGTAGCTCTTTATATAGGTAGAGATTGTATATCTATACATACATTCATGTATGTACTCATACACATGTGCATACACACACACACACACACATACCCTTCCCTTTTCTGTCCTCTTTTCCAATCTCTGCAGCTGCTGTAGTCACAAATCTGTGCCTTCTCCACTCCCCAGTTTTAATAAGAGCACAAAATGCCCTGTGGCGACAGGGAATTGTGCAGCCAGCCCATTAAGTTTACTGCAGCTACAGGAGGAGCTCAGAAGCAGCTGCTGCTGTGGATGGAGCTGAGTGGGCATATGTAGCTGGCTGAGTATTCTTGAGGAGTTTTAATGGGCCATCATCATGACATGTCACTCCCCAAAATGACTATTTGTCATTCACTCTCTTAAAAAGACAGTTTGGCAGCTTTGGGAGGTAAAAACCATCTGCATACTGTGCATCATCATGTACTAATTGCATAATATTTTTTGGGGGCGGGGGGACAGCAATACTGTATTGTAGCACCACCAAGAGCCTATAGATAACATAACATGTTCATAACAAGAACTGGAAAAAAAGAGACCTGCTTTCCCCTCACACACAGGCTTCAAACTTTTCAGGAATGGGCTTCCTCGAATGGAAAAGATCACACTGTCTGCAGACAACATGCACATTGGAATTCTTATAGAGCTTTTCAATATTCCGCTTTGTGTGGGTTTTTTGGTTAGGTTTGTTTTGGCTGGTTTCTTTTTTGGTGGTGGTGGTGGTGGTGTTTGTTTTCTTCCCCACACTACTCTCAGTCTATCAGTATCTATTCCTTGGAGTACTCATTCTAAATATCTTAGTAACAAAACAGCATGATTGACAAACCAAGACGGAATGGATTTGCCATCTGACTCACGTTTTATACAAAAGCAGCTGTTTTTTCTCAAATAGATTTAATTTTTGATTAAAGAAACCAGTGACTCAAACCTCATATATACAAGTGCCTAAACCAATTAAATCATGTGAAAATAGCACTGCAGTGAAACTATTTACAGATTCCTGAATGTTTATTCTTACTAGCTGTATTTTGAGTCTTACTTCTTCCCCAGAAAAGGGCCTAAATTCCCTTCCATACATGCCAACAGCATTTCCACATGATCTATATCTATTCATAATGCACCATACAACTTGCTGTTACATACTAAAGCAATGTATTTGCTGGTCCAGTGGTTTGATTTATTTTGTTGCCAAGAATCACTGAAGCTGTAAGACAAAATTCTCTTAAAGTCACTACACTCTATTTCAGCAGTATAATAAACTTGTTTTAAGGATGCTTCCTCCCTGCATTCCCCATATATGGCTTCTACAAAAGTGTTCAGGCTTAAAAATGTAGCATGGCAAACAAATACCAAAGTCCCCAGCATACTTCATAGAAGAGTATCTCTGGGCTAGGAGATGTCCACAGGCTTGAAAAGTTTATATATGTGTAGCAGCTTGCAGAAACAGAACTTTCAAGAAACTTCACTAATTCTTCTCAAATTGCTTTCTCACTATACATGAAACAATCTCTGCACAGTATTAAGACACATACAGTGAAGGACTGCTTCTTGGGCATGTATTTTTCTTGGAAAACACATAAAACACATACACAGATGCACAAATATATCTATTTATAGCAATATGAATATTTTCCCTTCTTATACCACTGTACATACTTCTATTAATTATCATTTCAGTATAGTTTATTTCTTTATTTTTAGTTAGTTAGTTAGTTAGTTATTATGACCAGACAATGCATTAATGCATTATTCTTTATATCGCAGAAAGAAGAGAAAGAGGGTAAATGAAACAAGAAAGGCAGTAACAGAATTTATGTACCTTCAATAATAAAAAAATAATCCTTTTACTTTTTTATCTGTCCTTGAAAACAGAAATAAGAAATTAGAATACAAATATGGTAATTGGAAAGTTGTTTTTCCCATAATGCTTTTTCTACTCAGCCATAATAATTTGGGCCTAGGATTTCAACCATGGAAAACGAGACCACATTAGAGGATCTATTTTTCCATCTCTAACTCCGTAATCTATAGAATTATCTGTAACAGCACTGCACAGAAAAAATAATCATACACACTTCTTATTTGACTACCATATCAATAATTTACAAATTTACAAACAAAAATTCATTTGGTATTAAAGTATTTTCTGAGATATGTACTTATGCTGAATGTATTTATTTTAGATTGGAAATTATACCTCCCATTTTCTCTCTTCTTTGTCAAACTACTGATCTATAGTTTAGAGTGATTATCCTCTTTCTGCTTCAACTATCCAAAATAGCTTGCAGCATTGCTTGGTTGATAATGATTTTTCTCATAGGAACCTGCTTCCAAAGAACATTAGTACCAAGGAACAGACACCCAGAGGGTACAGACCTTTTTTCATTTGTCTTCGTTTTGGTTTTATGTTGTATCAATTCCTCACATTTAATTTGCTTTTGAAATTTTAATGCTACTAAAGATCAACTCATAATCTTACCTTGTGTGTTAGTGGGAAGTGCTGACAGCCTGATGGTCTGGAAGACAATGGTAAAATAACTAACTGGAAAGCAGTGTAAGTAACTAGAGTTACGTGTCTGGAAAAGCTTATAAAGTACTGGACCACAGAAGAGAGTATGATCTGATTGTTTTAATGATTAAAGACTTGCAATACAGAAAAAATGTAGTTAACTGGATCTACATACTCACTAATCTTTAATTTCCTGAAAACAATTACAGACTTGTAAATTAATATTTACAAAACTGCCAAAACAAAACAGAATGTACATGTGGTCTAAATACTAATTTTAATTTTGATTTTTAATAAAAATGGTAATACAAATGTCAGGATAACAGTGTTTGTCATTGTGTTTTTCTTCTTAGAAACTAAATTCCTATTGTCTTTATAAAATTCTGTATGTTTGGAAAAAAATGCAATACTTGATGCTGACTTTCATGAAATATATAATTCAACTTTAAATTGGCAGTTCTCCACATTAACAAACTGGTTATGTGTAATAAAATATTTCACACCACCCAGGTATTTCCCAAAGCATTTTCACAAATCTAATCCCATAGATTTTCTCACTAAGATCAATGGGACTCCTCCTAGACCTGAAGTGCAAAATTAAGATTTTGATACAATGCACACATTGGACATAATTAGTATCTCAGAATGCTTGTTGTGGAGAAAGTCACAAATGCCCAGCACTGACAGTGGGTCAAGGAAATAAGTCACTAACAGAGAATTTGAATACAAAATTTTACTATAGCATTTTAAAATGAGTGAATTATTTCATATGAAAAGGGCAGGAATAAGTATCTATATTAAAGCATTAGAGTTTAATTGCCAGTATGACAATGAAGATGAAAAACCAATGCATGGCCAAATAAAGTGAAGTATTAGATACCTTCATGTAGACACTTTTCTTGTGTCTTAAAATGAGTTCAGGTAAAAAGAGCAAAATAATCCCTTGGCTAATTTGTTATCATAAAACACATGTAATTGTTGCTAGTGTGTTTACATTTCATTTAGAATCTCTTATAGAGTCTGACTTGATCAAACACCTGAATATTTCTGTAAATGCTTTCCATTAACTACTGTGACCCCTTTTTAACTCTGCAGTAAAGGTAAAAGTAAAGGTAAAACACTGAATGACAAATAATACATTTTTTTTTTTTCAGCAGACTATAGGACAATTTTTATTTTCTTTCCCTTACTATTATGTGTTTCACTGAAGGTAGTTTATCATATTGATTTTTGCCCAAAATTATTTCTCAAGTCCATCCATCCACCCATATATATGTTAGCTAGTTAATTCACAGCCCATTGTTCATAATTCATTTCAAAACCTAGGGAAATTTAACCTGGTGCTACATCAAATTAAACCTGTTTTAGAATTTACTAATTTAGGCAATCATCCTTATCTACATGCATCGTGTCAGGACTTTCTTAACAGTCATGAAAGCTGGTACTAAGCATATGCTTAAGTACCTTTCTGAAATAGTGCCTTAACCCCTATTCAAAGAGGAAGGTTGCTTTAATGAACATGTGTGTCACATATGCCTAATTATAAGAAGAAGCACTGAAAGATTAAGAGATTTCATTACAGAAATTCACACTGTAGCTGTTCAGTATTCAGAACAAGCTGAAGCAGGATATGCACAGTAAATATGGACACTTGAAAGTCTGCTTGAAACTGTTCACATCATTTAAAATGATCCTTTGTGAATAGATACTTTGAGAAGTTTGGCTTCTCCCTAGCTTTTTTTTTAACCACTCAAACTTGCAGGCCTGCAAGGGTTTTCAGATATAACCAGGCTGATCTCAAGATAGTAATTCATATCTTGATAGGCATTTAAACTCCATAGGATTAAGGGCTGAGAAATAAATGCTTTTAATGCCTGTGTTTTCTGCTTGTTTCTCAGAAAATATTTGAGGGGGAGGATAATGCCTGTTTCAAGCCCATAAAAAACTGCCTTAACATGAACAATACTAGGTTAATTGTAAATCCTCCCAGCTTAGAAGGATCTTAACAGTTCTATGTAAAAGGCAGTGCTCTCCTGGTGGCTTTTTCTACGCTGGTGTTTACAATGAGCATTTAACAAAGAAAATCTCATCAAATTCCCCTGCAGTTATTATGCCTTGTCTCCTTAAATCATATTTTGACATTTCAAATTATGTGAGAAGATATTTATGAGTTAAGATTGAATTTCACCTGTATTTAAAATTAAAACAAAAAAAAAAAAAAAACAAGGATATGAGATTTGTCATATACAATGATGATGCCAAACCAGGATTTTTTCATGTTTTCACCACAGTATATTCGTTAATATGCTATTAAATGCTGCTGATACAGTCAAGGTATGTGCCCTTGATAAACAAATTTTGAGAAAATACTTTCTAATTCTGTAAGCTATTTGGATTCTACTGAAAATTTTAGTGTCTTCTTTCAAAACTTATTTCTGAGGCTTCCAGTATTTCACGTATACCGACAATTTTCAATTTCCGTGAAAGAGACCCCTCTGATTATCTAAAATATCATGTCCTTTTGACACTATAAAGGACATTGAAAAGGGTACATAATTCAAATTATTTCGTGGTCTCTGATGAAATTACAGCACTCTTACCTAATGATCATTTTCTTTTTATCCCCTTCTGAGTGCTTTTGTTCAATGAAAATAGTGCACAAAGTGGGCTACTTATGAGAATACTCCCTTCTTCTGAAACATTGTGGTGAACATGAAGGTACAGGAGTTACTAGAATTGTGCATTCTGTTAGCTGCAAACAAGATCAGTCATCTGAATTTACTCTCATCTACTTCAAATGTTGCAACTCAAATGACTGCTACTATTTTCTCTGTCATACTTCTGGTGCACCATCAAACATCTCCTTAAGGGATCTTTTATTATAGTATCTGATCCATTTTATAACTAAATCTGAAAACAATGAATTACTCTTGGAGATTAGAGTTTAAATCACTCTAATACTTGCCCCCAGCACCCAAGACTGATCTTTGCTAAGTTTCACTTGACACAGCACGTAAACTTTCTACCAGATTGTCTGAACGCTCTCAAAGCTTAATTGATCCAATTTGCATGTCTCATCCTGGCAGAATTGTGCATCATTTCTATCCTCTCGGACTAAGTGATCACAATCTAATCACTTTGCGTACAAAGCAGATGGAAAGTTTCCAGCTCCTTTGCTATCCTCTTGCATGCATTCATATTAAAGCAAGTCTAATTTGACAAACAATCTAATCTTTCTGTATTTTTGTAGGATTACTGTGTTATTGATAGGCCTTCTGTCACCAATTGCAATGTTCAGAGCTATAAAGTTCAAGGCATTTCCACTTTTGTCTCACACCTTCTGTGTGGTCCATTAAAATGATCATTTCATTTAAGGAAGTCCCCTTAGGGAAGTTCTATAAAACTTGGTGTAAATCAGCACAGCTCTGTGCACTGAAAGAAAGGTACTATTTCTATTAATTGATGATCTTGTAGTTTTAAGGGAAAAAAAATAATTAATTATATCCCTGTTCATTAGCCTCTGAGCCTTGTACACTAATAGATACTGACAAACTTTTGTATCTGTTAAAAGGAAGATTTGATTTTCAGTAAATGTTTTTCAAATAGTACCTGCTTCTGCACATGAAACAAAAATCTTTTATTCATGTTATTTTGCTGAACATTTTCCATTCAAAATTGCTCAAGTTGTCAAGTAAACACATGGCATTATAGTAAATAGTTATGTTCCAAATAGATGAACGTTACCTTGTGAAAATAACACAAATAAGAGCTTCTGAAAAGTCATAAGAAGATTAGTCAAATTAATGAAGGATCTACACACTTCAAATCATGAAAATCAAACTTTCTCAAGTGAACAGAAAGTTCTACTTCCTAATCTCACTAGTGATTCACTGATAGAATTTATATTCTCTGCCTGTCTCTTGTTTATATAAGTGTTTAGAGGTTGCTGTGTTTCTTCAGCCACACTCTTTCCACATGTTCCTACCTGTTGAATCCATTGTCCAATAGTACCCCTGCTCTTCTGGGAGTTCGTGGCTGGCTTAGTTTTTTCCTACATACGTCCTTTTTATCATTTCTTCCACCTTTCTTCTCTCCATTAATCTCTATTCATGTTTGCCCAACAAAATTTATGAGAAGGCAAAGAGATTGTTCAGGGATTTTAAAGAATTGTTTTCGGTGAAGAATACATGAGAAACTCTAAAGCATGCTGTTCACAGAAGTCATCAATCACTGGTGGTCAGTGTTCATGACAGCTCAAGATAAGAAATACCCTTCAGTTTGCTCTGCATCTACTTTTAGTACTTGTGGAAGACTGGAAGGTAAAACCAGTGCCCATATAAGAGAGCAAAGGAGCAAGAGTACACTATTACATTCTGTAATAATTTTTATCAAAGGTAAAGCATGTCAGTTCACTTATAAAACCATGCTCTTGTGTCCATATATACACAAAAATAGTGGTACAAGTGGAAGGATAGTAGTTGTTCAATAGCAAATCTAGTGAATTCAATGTTAACTGGTAAAAAAATTAATTAACCAACTAAGCCAATTTCACCATTAATAAATGCATTAGGACAGTAAACAGACTTTAGTAGGCAGCATAGTAAAAAGTGATATTATAAAACCAACAATGCCTTTCTCTGTCTTACACTTCAGATTCAATGGACAGGTCATATGCAAGCTGTTCATATTGCAATCTTGGTTGAGTCTTTCCCTTGGCTACACAAGCAAGTGAAACCCTTACTACCGTCAGATTCTGTTCTCATTTTAAAAATGTAGGTCCCCAAAGCTTAAAATGGGGTTTTGCAGGTGTAAGTCAGTGGAACATAACAAACAAGTCTGTGGATGACACTCAGTTATGCTGTCTCTCAGCTGCATTAGCTCAGCAGGACTAATGGCAGTAAGTGGGGAAAAATTATCACTGGAACAGGCAGGTGTGACTCACACACAGAATTCGTCTACTGAGTAACACAGTATAATTTTATGCAGTCCCTTTTAAGAGCAAATTTTCTGCTAGTCTGTAAACAACCAGACACATATTAAACCATCATATTGTTTGTATGAGTTTCCAAGCCAATGTGAAGACTCAGGGCCCTGAGCGGCCTTTCCCATGTGACAACCTACTGCTTCTTCTGACACTCTTCTGATATTTTATCTCAGAATAATGAGATTAAAATTACACTCCACCTTAAATACTGCGATTAAAAAAAAAATAACAGTTTTAAATGCTTTTGTTGAGCTCAAAATCACAGGAAAATATCAGGGAGGGTTTATTGATTACTGAGACATAGAACTTCACGAATATATACAGAATAACTCTTACCTTGCCTTGCAAGACATCATTTATAAAGTGATGTTATCCTCTGCCAAATATTATCAAATAGTACCTTCATGTTTGAGAAAATCTACCTTATTGCACTAGTTGTGCTGCAAACCAAAGATGCACTTTGATTTCGAACATACACTGAATGTATTGTTCGTCCTCAGTTGTATCTATATTTTCACCAGATATAACTTACTATGGAAGAAAGAACATCTGGTTTCCATAACTCTCTGCAATGGCACACATATAATTTCTGCTGAAGTTCTCTTATCAGTATCTTATTTACAGGTACAGAAATGTTTGTCTCCAGAAAAATTGGTGATATTGCAGATCATTTTGTTCACTCTAATAAACTTAACTTTTCTAACCTTGAAGGTGAATCTGCAGCATGTTTCTCCTTTATCCTGCTAATTATTTTACAAAGTAATTTTCCAAAAAATTTAATCTGAGACAAAAATTGTCAGCACATCCTGCTAAAGTGTCAAACTGTGTTCCAAAATTATATTTGTATTTTAAGTATAATACAAAGCATGCATCAAATTATCTGAACTGGAAGGTGGGCCACTGTCTAAAATACAGATGATAACATAATTTCAGAAGCAAATGTAAATATCTTCCCTTTTTAATATGGTATACAGATACAGACCCTTATAGCTTTAAATCAGAAAGATCTGTCATCGGAGTGGACATCTTAATCTTTCCATCTTCCTCACAGTCTCATTTTCTCCTTGGCAGGTATTTTGGAATCCTGACAAAGCACCTGGGCTCTCAGTCTGTATCATCCCACACAAAATGCAGTCATTGACTTCACTTTGTGCTACTAGAAGGAAATTGCCAAAAAAACAAAAATCCAGGAAGATAATTTTGTCATCAGACTAGCAGAATGGACCATCATCATCTACCCATCTCAGCTTACTAAAATAAGAGATGAATGGAAACTGTTGAATGTGATACTGTGACTTACATAGTATGGAACAGCATCTGATTTTGACAGGACATTGAAATTAGTCTGCACGAAAAAATTCTCATGCAGCCTGCAAACAGATGGGAGGAAATATAGTTACATGAAATGATCAATGTCAAAATATCAGTCTAGAAGGAAAGGTGTCTACTAAAGTTCTGAATACCATGGGTGTCATTATTTCATCCTTTTAGCTCCCAAGAAAAAAATTGCTTTGTAAAGTGTGAGCTGCCTTCTTTAGTGGTATATCAGAGAACTCATCATTTTGATTTTTGGCTCTTTATTTCGAAGCAGTCTGGACATGGTTCAGTTACTTCCCTGACAGCTGCACATATTTGCATCCTTCCATTTGTCTGCTGAGAGCTCAGACTTGCTTGGACTCCTCCAGACCTTCATGTTTTTTTTTACTTATCCATGCTTTATCTTGACCCAGTAATTCTTGGAACTTCTATGTATAGAATGCTATTCTGTCTTGTCCTGTGTTGTTTGGCACTCTGATGCTCATGTTTTAGGCTTTTTTGAACAAATTCCAAATTCCCTAGCCCTCTCCAATAATGTTTTATAACTTTTATTCTCTGCTCCTGACTCTCAATAAAGAAGCATAAAACCTTGTTGTACTAGTTCTTGTCGTGATGATATTTGCTTTTGATGTCTTGGGTCACAGAGTTTTGCTGCACATGGCATTTTCCTTTTTTGATTAAAAATGAACTTTACTTACCTTTTTGTCTCTTTCAAATATATCTGCTGGTTAACAGACCTACTCCCCTGCACATTTCTCAAACCTGGATGTTACTGGATCTCTGGCTACCTGCCCTCCTTTTCCATCTGTGCTAACATAACCAACTTAGGCCTTCTTTCTAGAAACCATGGAGTGGATTGATGTGACCTAAACCAATGTGTGATCCACACAGATGCATATAGCTTCTTTAGCAAAGAGCATAGGGAATCAAGACCTACACATAAAGTGATCCTCACCTCAGTCCCTGGCCTCATTCAAATTCTCATCTCTATCCATGTGCATGACAACAAGGTGATTGGGAGTAGTCAGCATGGATTCACTAATGGTAAGTCACACAGGACCAACCTGATTGCCTTCTGCAATGAAACAACTACCTGGAAGAATGAGAGCAGTAGATATTGTCTACTTTGACTTCGGCAAGGCTTTCAGTGCTGTCTCTCTCAGTATCTTCATAGGCAAATTCAGGAAGTGTGGGTTGGATGAGTACACAGTGAGGTGCACTGAGAACTGGCTGAACCAGAGGACTGCAGTCAGTGGCACAGGGTGTAGTTGGAGGCCTGTCACTAGTATGGTCTCTCAAGGTTCAGAAATAAGCCCAGTATTTAACTTATTCATAAATGACTTGGATAAAGGGGCAGATGGCTCCTCAGCAAGTTCCCTGATGACACAAAGCTGGAAGGAGTGGCTAATATCCTAGAAGGCTGGGCAGCCCTTCTGAGGGACCTCGACCAGTTGGAGAGATGAGCAGAGAGGAACTATCTGAAATTCAATAAAGGCAAGAATAACCCCATGGATCAGGACAGACCAGGGGTAATCTGCTGGAAAACAGCTCTTTGGAGAAGGAACTGGGGGTCTTGGTAGACAACAAAATGTCCATGGGCCAGTGTGTTCTTGTGGGCAAGAAGGGCAGTGGTATCCTTGCCTGCACTGGGAACAGCACTGCCAGCAGGCCAAGGGAGGTGATCGTCAGCCCTGGTGAGGCCACATTTGGAGTGCTTGTCCAGTTCTGGCCTCCTCAGTACAAGAGAGAGATCCCTGGAGCTCCATGGAGCTCCTGGAACAGGTCAAAGAGAAGGCAACAAAGATGACTCGGGGACTGGAGCTTCTCTTACACGGACAGGCTGAGGGAGTTGGGCCTGTTCAGCCTCAAGAAGAGACGACTGAAGCGGGACCTCACCAATGTCTATAAGATTCTGAAGAGAGGCACCAAGAAGATGGAGCCAGACTCTTCATGCTAGTGCCAAGCAATAGAACAAGAGGCAACAGGCAGAGCCTAATGCACAGAAGTTCCACCTGAACACGAAGTAGAATGTTTTTATTGTGCAGGTGACCACATACTGGAACAGGTTACCCACAGAAGTTGTGGAGTCTCCCTCACTCATTCAAAAGCTCTCTGGATACAATCCTATGCAATGAGCTCTGGGATGACCATGCTTCAACAGGAATGTTGGACCAGACAACCCACTAGGAGTTCCCTCCTAACCTGACCCATTCTGTGGTTAGATTTTTATACCTTAGTCTAATTTTATTTTCTCACTGATTGCTTTGGTATGTTGCTTTCAGTTTTACATCAAGCTCTAGTGTGATAAAAACAAAGCAAAATGCTTCATTAAGTTCTTCCCATCTCACACTTATTCTTTGGCATACGTTTTCTTCTCTTTAACTTTTTCAATCTCTATTTTCCCAAACTAAAACCAATATAGACTAGAATTTTTATATTTTCTTTTTTACAAATCTTAAGATTTTGAATCTTAAGATAAATCTAAATTAAATAAATGTGTCAGTACAAGCAGGAAATATTCCTCAATGTGAGGTTCCCTCCGTTGTTTCCGAAACATATACACCCATTTGTGTATATGCTTCATCACTGCTATCATTCTAATTCCTGCATCTTTGCTCCATAAAACTTTGTTTGATGTGGCTTAATACGGTTTGTCTGTCAAACAAATTGCAACAACATTTCAAACAACTATTATTTCATTTGCTTTGGGACTGATACTCACTCAGAAGCACACCTGATTCAGCATAAAGATAAACAGAAAAGCAATAAGGCTTTAAGAGTCTCAGCATGGTAGTGGACATGAACTTGCAAAAAAAGAAACATGAATAGTGCAATTTGAATCTTACAAAGAGAAAGGAAGTAACCGTTTCACTTGGCTTGTTTCCCGTTTAGATGAAGCTACAATAGCATGCTTTTGTTCACAGCTTTTCACTGTCAAGAAGATATTCAAAATAAGAGGGGATGAATAAAAGTGCAGTATGGAGGAGCACAAGTCTACAGTGTTGACTCAAAAGGAAAACCTTTTAAAAGTATTGCTTGGCTAAGCAACAGCTATGTGGTAAAGGGTGAAAGATGGGTGGGAAGGATAAATAGTCTACATATGCATGAAGATTATGAACATCCAGGAGCAAGTGGAATTATTTAAACAGTTTTTAATATGTAGACTATGTAGAATTATGGCCCTGCCAGTTAAAAAAGAAATATAGAAATATGCCAAGCACTTTTCCAAATGCTTACTCTGCCTGTACAATGTGCATAGATTGTGTAAGAAAGACAAGTTAAGTATTTTGCTAATTTATGGCATTACATTTATACCATGATTATGGAAACTTAAGAAATGACCATCTGCTTTTCCCAGCTGTGTCTGAAAACTTTTCATTGTTACAGGATAACAAGCTAAACTTTGCCTAATACAGCACCTGCCTACCTTGTAAGGAAAATGAATTGCCTGATTGCCTAGTCAGCAGGGTTACTATTTGATACCTCAGTATGAACTGTTTAAGGAGCTTATCATCCTGTACCATCCAACGATCAGATTTTCCATATTTTGGAAGCATTTCAAATGAAAAATAACTTTTTGGGTTCAATTCTTCTCACACATACTCCACAGCAACAGAATTGCATGTGTCAGTAATCCTCAAGGTAATTTCTCACAATTTACAGAAACAGGAAAACTAAATGAAACAGTATGACTCTGGCAGTGTTTTGTGGAATTCATGTAACAGAATCTTATTATATCACCTAGAAAATGCCATTAAATTTCTTTCTTTCTACTCAGAGAGGGCCTAGGAATTTTCTGTGATGTAGGTAGAATATTAGGTCAGACTGTCCTTAGTTGCTTTTAGCATACGCCTTTTCACCCACATGAAATGCCACAATGCATCTTTTTGGTGCTTTAGCAATATGAGAGTACTATATGAAAGGAAGGCACTATTTCTTCACTGTCAAAATGTGGAATATGTTGATATATGTTGCAAATCAATCCTCAGTATTCCTCTTCACTAACCTACAGAATGAAGTCTGAGTTTCAATTTTGAAATGACCAGATATTTGTATTGCAACATCAGTATTCTCAAATGGTCTCCTAGGGTCAACAAAACTGATCTGAAGATTCTGGGCTAAATCTTCAGTTACTCTATGAACAATATAACTTAAAACATATTTAAAAAATTTTTGCCTTCTTCTTGGGTATTTATAACTATCTTCTCCCAGGGGAGGGCTCTGAAAAGAACAGCTTGAGACCAAGTCAGTAAGGCATATTTTGTGTTTTCTGGTACATGAGTAATGGCACATGAACTTTAGTATGCAAAAGAGCTGTATCTGTCTTGGTATTCCTGTTTATCTGGAAGAAAAAATAAGGCTTACTCTTTGCTATGTTTATGACTTGCAGTGTGCTACTACCATACTATGTGCCTTACACCTACATAAATAAAAATATTACTTTTGCAACAGCACAGGGCTGCAACATCATCAGATATTTTTACATTGATAGAACTCTTAATGGTAGTATTTTTTTGTTTTACAAGGACATCTTCAAGAAATAATCCTAAATATATTCTTCAATTTTATGAATCTATTTATTGATTTTGGTGATCAGTGTCTGTTGAGCTTCTTCATCGGCTAAGTTTACACTTGCTTGGAAAGGTTAAGGGGGTTCCCATTTATACACATTTATACAAGTGATGTATAGTTAGGTGCTCCCAACATTTATTTATATCAAGTAAACAAGCCTCCTCTATTTTTAACTGGCTAATCCTCCTTCTTATAACCTTGAATTTACGAAAGATAAGCATTATGACATACTCAAACTTCTGCTCTTGGTATAGGCTGGTACTCATACCATGACCATGATTTGGACAGAATGAGAGTTCTGCTAGAGCACGTACTCCACTGTCTTTTCTAAGAGCTACTTGTCTCTAATTTACATGTCAGTAAGTGTCTCTTCCAGTGCAATAGTGACAGGGAAGGTGCTAGTAACATAAGGTAGCTAACAGTTATTCTAAAAGAACTGAACAACCTAGTGTATTAACATCTTTCTTCTCTCAGCAGTTCCACCATTAGCACTTTGCTCAGCTATCTCTTCTAAGGAAATGTATAATGCTGAGAGAAAAATATTATACTGAAGAGATTTTCCAGCATTTATCACCAGTGTATTTGTGTAAAAGCCAGCTTATTGCATGCAAATGAACCATTCTCTGATTTTTTTCAGGATCCCAGGTCCTCCCTTTAAGTGGTTAAAGTCAGCACTGAAACACTGACATATGTACACAGGTGCTATTTCATTTAGTGATTATTGGGGAAAAAAAAGGGGGGGAGGAAGAAATTGAAGAAATTAAGAAATGCAGTAGAATATTTAAAAACAAATGTGAAGCAAAGAAGAAATTCAGCAGTAGAATTATGACAAGCCAGCAACAGTCCTGGCAGCACTTTTAGACAGTGACACATGGAAAATACTTAATACATGAAATGAATGCCCAATGAGTCTGTAGACAGACACTTACGGCTAACAGAAGATGTAAAAGAAAAAAAAGGCAACATGAAAAAGGTAGTGTGACAGCAGGCTACAAGATGTAAAACTATAAAGCATATGCAGTCTGATATTTTGAAAGCAATTGGAAAACATCCTTTATCTTTACTGGTCTGAAAGAAGATGTAGCCATGTACTAACATAGATATTAAATAAGTCTGCACTTAGAAGTTTCAACCAACTTGTCATCTATAAACACTGGAAAGTAAAGGCAGGAAAGAACTCTCTATTATATGTTCATAATGTTTTAAAATGTTGCATGAGTCTCATTTTCAGAAAAATAAATATTCTATCTTCACAGAAAACAACACCAATGACCCACTGTTCTCGAATTGTTCTCAGATGTTGATTAACACTATAGTTCTCTGAAGTCTGTCATTGCTTTTTAGTCTGCTATTAGTTCTTGCTTTATAAGACCATTGCCTCAGAGCAGGGGTTGTGTTTGCTTGCATTTTAGCTAGCAAAATAATTAATGAATGAACTTCCTTAGTGTTAGAACAATGCAAATACTCAAAGTTCCTAATAGCCATAGTTTTACAGTGCTGAATTTCCAATGCCATTAATACAGAACTGTGAGACAAGAGGACGGACATAAAACTGGATGCTGGATGACAGCCAATAACAAGAACTAAGGGGCCAAGTACAATCTCAGAAGATGAAAAGGAGAAGGAATGTCAGAACATCACTAGAAATGTCAGCTGAAGCAGCTTCAGCTTGACTGACATCAGAGCTTTAAATCTCATGCTCTCCTGAAAATAAGGCATTTTCTGATAACCAACCAAGCATACAGGAGCCTCTCATCTACATATAATTGCAAAATTAGCTTTTACTCTTGCTTTTCTATTTTGCCAGAGACTCATAAAATTTAGTTTTAAATAATGCCCAAAAGACATCCAGAGCAGAGCACTGCAGGTAGAGCCTCTCAGTCAGCTGAAATACAGAATTGCTATTACAGGATTACATAAATAGCATGGCTCTACCATTGAACGAAAAATTGCCATGAGGGCTGCCTAATTTACTAATGTTGTCATCACCTTCACTAACCTTCCTCTTCTGTAATGGCACGTGTTAAGGATCAATGTTCTATATTATAGAAAGAGATCAAAAAGCTACATGTTCTAGTTCAGTATCCAACTGAAAGTCTTTCAACTCTATTATCACTTCTAATAATGAAATTACATACAAATTGTCTTTTAGTGCTTGGGCTTGTGAAATTGTCATCACTTTTAAGTCCCTGGCATAAAACCTTCTCCAGTATCCATTCAGCTATGAGAGAAGAGGACTTCTGGTAAAGAGGGAAAGAGGAAATTGCACTGTAGCTGTGCAGGCTGATGAAATCAACCAGGAAAAGGCAGCAGATTTTAGGTTATCCTTTTGGATAATTCTTCCTGTGTGCCTTAATCTCACCATTCTCCCCAGAGACACTTTAGCCCTGCATGCTAAGGAGGGAACATTTGGATTGTCAGTCATCTCTCAGTTATTCAGGGTAATCCACAAAAATTATAGCAGAGAATATCACAAAGTCCACGTGACTATCCAGTGAAGAATCATGTGTGATATGGGACTGGACAGAACAAGTTGAGATGGTAAAGTCATACCTACGCAGTACAACTGAAGCATCACTTCTCCAAGACCTATTCAATACATAAAGTAAGCAAGCAGGACTTAAATATTTTGTCTGTTCATTCATTCCATTTGCAGCACTTGTGGTAGGAAAATACTTGACAGGAATGGAATGTCCCATTTTACTTAAAAGGTCAACTGTTATCAATTTTCATAGCACAGAAAAGTAGAGATGTATAAATATCAGAAATATAGCAGATTTGCTTTTTCCCTTTCATAAATGGCCTTCTGGGACTATATAAAACAACAGTGCTTCAAAGATTATTATAAAAGTAAAGATAACACAAACAGAAAGGGAAGAAAAAGTATAACAAAGGGGAAGTTTCTTTCTGAGTTATTATGCTGCCTGTTTTCCACACAGAGGCCACAAAGACAGATGAAAAATAGTTGAGTTTGGTTTGTTTGAATGTTTTTTTCCAAAACTACTTGGGGTGGAAAATGAACAAAAATCTGCAGAGCTGTGGGTAGTCTCAACCAGGAGCTTACTTGCAGAGCAGACATGAACATTTACCTTGCACAGGATGCTTGGAGGGAAAAAAACACAGACTGAAGCTGAGCAGAGAGCCTTAGTCCCTGTGGGTGCCTCTAGAAGCAGCAGGAGAGTCAGATCCCTCCAGGGAATTGCGCCTGACTAACCTCCTTCTTCACTATGTGCAAGTGAGGCAGCCCAGCCCTTTTTACCTCTATTTAGCTTTTGTAATACCACCCCATGTCCTCTCCATTTCCCAAAATGCCAATAATATTCCCAAAGTTCAGTCTGAGTTTGACTGAGTGGCCAGCGCTTCCACAGTATTCACTGCCTTAAAGCAGCAAAGACATTTCCTATCCAACTCAGTCGAAATTCATCAGCCCCATCTGAAATTGTCAGACTATGCTTCTGTGAAAAGAGCCCTACTGCTGACTGCCTCTATGTGGCCTGAGACAAGGTCACACCACAGATAAATACAGTATGTGAGTAATTCTGTCACCTTATTGATATATTCACCAACAGCTCTGAGAAACAAAGGATTAACTCAAAAACTCCACATCCTCCCCTCTACAGCCTCCTTCCCTCTAAAATAAGGAGACTGGAAAAAAACTACCCACTCTCCATGCTAATAATAACACAAACTTGTTATACAGCTGCTTTTAAAACCCTTTCCCCACCCTGCCTGTAAGTTCTCTTAAAACTTGTAAAACCTGCAAATTCTCTTAAATGACCTAATTTTATAGGAAAAGCTTAAGTTCACTTCAGTTTTTTTTTTACTCCAGAAAATAATAATGCAAATATTAGCTTTTATGCACTTTTCTCCATGTTTGAAAATTGAATCCAACAGGTTTATTTACCTTTAAACAGTCAAAAGAGGCAGGTAAAATTGTGTTGGAAGGCAGTCACTGAAAGATATAGGAAACTACATGCTTTAGTTCACTCATTTAACCTTTTTTCTTGATTTTACAATTTAGAAAATGCAGGTTAGAACTTACACTTTACTTACTCTTACATCATAAATAAAAAACAACACTCAGGGCATCTTACAAGTTCAAAGCATTATTTTTGAGAATTATCAGTGAGCCTCTCAAAGTTACAAACTAATTTATTGGGTTTGTGCTCAGTCAAAAGTTTCTGGCTTTTATTTTCAATCCTTGATATGTTAGTGAGATCTCAAGGGAAAAGAAGAGTTCAACTCAGCAAAAAGCTTGAAACTGCCCTGTAACTATACCTAAATTTAGAGCCATTGGAAAAGGAGAGTTAGTTTGGATCCAAAAGAAAATAGTAAAATCAGCTGTCAATCAGCATCTCACATGGAGTTCAAAGTCTTGTTTCACTTCTTCAAGATTATTTGTGGCTTTTTTGTTTGTTTGGGTTTTTTTTTAAACTTTTTAATAAGAAAAATTAAACTATTACTGGCAGAGATTTTGTGTCATTATAATGCTTTTGATGAGACTGACACTCTTGCAGCAGAAGACATTAAAAGAAATAATAATAAAAAAAAACCCCATCCCACCACACCCAAAAAAATTCAAACCCTGGATGCCTGATAGTTATGTAACAAAACCAAAAAAAAAAAAATCAACAAAATGTTCAACTTCTACTTTTACTGCACCCCTTCTTGCCAATGTGCACCCATGGAAACTTCAATTACAAGACCGTATACAGCTTTTCAAATATTTAAGATAATAGCATACACTTTTTCCTAATTGTAGGTGTTTATGTTTCAAATAATTTGAAACTGCTCTATACTATTTTTCCCCAAATAGACTCCATTAACGTCATTTACAAGGGAAATATGGAGTAAGGCATTTCACAAAAACATATTACCAAGCGATAGTAAACATTTTCCAGAAAACAGAAGCCAGCTATGCTTCTAGCTCAATAAGCATCACAGTTAACTGCCTCACCTCCTACAAGGCTTGTCTGGAAGAGAACAGTGCCTATCCAAACAGTTTAATGTGTTAAACAGTTAAATGTTTCAGCCCTTCAAGTGAACATAATATACGCTGTGCTGACCGACAGAAAAGAATTGTGTATGGCTCAGTCCACAATCTGATTACATGTTAAGCACCTCCCAAGAGGTGCTCAGAATTACATCCAAGATTATTAAAATTCATATCATAGAGAGGAAAGACCTAAATTTGAAAAGAAGATAATAAAAATAGGCACCAAACTTCTGTCACCTCTGACTCCTATTAGAGTAAAATTAATGGAACTCCTCCAGAGGTTTCTCCAGATTCACATGAGAAACAGGCCTTGATGCCCTAATAAAAAAAAATACATATGCATTTGGGAAAACAAAAAAAAAGGATGTCCAGAAGGAAGGTTGCAGTATATCTCAGGTGTAGATGTGAAGCCTTGTTAAACTAACATGAAAACAGTGAAAAATTAAGGGAAGGACTTGTTTCACTGAGGTGAATAGGAATCCTACTACATTATTTACGAGGAATAGGATTTTACCCTGCATGATCATGTAATTAAAGTGTCAGCATGCAGACACCCAGGAGGACAGAGGTAGTGCTGAACATGGAATTAACACTGGTATTTCACAACTCTTGAATGTTTTGTCATGTAACCCTAACATCCCCAAATTCTGCCTTCCAACCAGAATTGCCTTAGGGCTTTGTAAAATTGAATAGTGGCAGGGAGACAGTATTCCCCATTACAGCTCCATTTGCTTGAGTGTTTCTGAAGCCCTTTTATCTCACTGCCCTTAAAAGCTAGAGGAAGGTCCCTCCTTCCTGGGTGTGCAGTTAGACTGGCACCCTGCAAAGCATCCTGAATGTGAGGCAGCACAGGACAGGCCTCCCCAGAAGCAGAGCACTCTGCAGAGTCTGGTCGCTTCTTCCACTTCATTTGATGAGAAAAGTGAGTTACGGCAGCCTTTTGCTTGCTGCAGCTTCCTCACCAAGAGGAAAAAAATAAAAAGAGGAAAAAGATAATCCATCCTTTCTATCCAAATCGCGGTCTTCTGTGTCCCTACCTGCCTGCAAAGGATTTGAAATAAGAGCACCAATGATTTTAAGGGAAGGAGAGGGGGAGGAAGGTGACTGCTGCTCACTTCAGAGTGGTGCTACACATAATATGTTAAGACACAGAAAGAAATTCACTTCTTCACCTTTTTGCTCCCCTGTGTGGGAATGCAGCTTTGGTCATGATTGCACCTCAGGAGCCACACAGTGAAAAGCCTCTACAGTGAGAAGGTTAGGAACTGGGCACATCTTATCTTACAAGATGCTCACCAAGGACTGTGTTTCCAAGAAGTTGGGCTTTCTTTTGTAAGTGAAAATTTTTACCTGCTTTTCCTATGAAATGGATTGCTGGTACAAATTCCTGAGCCAACAATTCATACTTCTGATACAAAAGCAAGCACAGAATGTTTCAGGGGAAAAAAAAAAAAAGGTTGTGTTTTGGAAGATATCTGCTTGTGAATGCTAGGACTCTTGCAAAGGACAGGAAAGAGCAGACTGTGAAGCTAAAAATAACCACATGCATGCAAATATCATGTACTGTAGCACTACTACAGCATTTTTGGCCATAATATAGCAATCGACTGAATATGAGAATTACTACAGATCAAAACTCATCTTCACTCAAGTATTTCAAGACGCTTCTTTTCCAGGAGAGAAATTCAAATTTGCAAGCCACACTTCTTTTTTTTACCAGTGGGAAAGAATGCCAAATAGGCCATTTCCAGAACCGCAAGAGAAACTCCAACCTGGGGACAAATTTGCCTAAAAGACAAACCCACACAGACAACCAGCAGCTGTGTGGCATCAGAATGGATACTGCTACATAACGTAAAACTTTACCAAAACTTTCAAGACCACTGTAATACAAGATGACATTTCTGATTCCAGGATACCCTTCTTAAGGGTTAAATTATGCAAAATACCAGTACCAATTCAGAAAAGCACCTAAACACAACCATGGCTGCAATCATGAAAGCAGTTCTCTATTTAACTTGATTATTCAGTTAGCATGATTAAATTCTAAGTGCTTAACTGTATTAACACAAACATCAAGGTTTTGTCTCAGTAGGATGAATTAAGTAAGCTGAAATTCATTGCACTGGTATATTTAAAGCAGTGGATTTCAGATTACTTCATCTCTTTTTCAGTAAGCATGCTGTAGTGCCAAAAGCTGTCACTCCCTTGTTTTCTATGCATTTGCTGTATTTTAATGAGAAACTCTATTTATTGATTCTGATATTACTGAGAAAATGGGTTTTCCTTTCAATAAGATGATTACACATAAATGTTACAGAGAAACACAAGAGGAGGTTTTGTTTTGTGGGCTTTTTTTTTTTCCCTGCATAATTGCTGAAGGCAGCGTATTACCCACTAGCACAAGGCAGTAAATGAGCTAAGTCCTGGATTCACAGCTGTGCTCAGCGTGCTCCGTGTGCAGCGACGGGCTCTCGGAACGAACCATTTGGGATGCCCTGATGTACAGGGGCTGGCTCCGTACTGGACCCATGCCCATCACAGGCGAGGTAAAGCCACAAGGCTGTGCTGTGCACAGAGGACAGTGAGGCCCCCAAGGTGCCAATCTGCCAGCTAGGCCATGTCAAAGAAAAGCAGTAATGCAGACATGTCCTCCTTTTCACTCATCACACCCACAGACGCCTGATGCCTTCTCTCTTGCTTTCAGTAAAGCTGAGTTTTAGGGGGCAAAAAACATAATACAGAACTTCTTTTTCCTGGGACTAGCTGTTAACTCTTAAAAAAGAATACTCATCATTATGTTCCTCTGCTTTAAAACCTAGTATATAGGTATATATAAAGTAATATATAAATATATTAGTTCTATATAAAGTCATAGATATTTTCTTCCTATCAGTGGCAGCAAAACATTTTCATTACTGTAGTCTATTAAACAAGCAGTGCTAATATGTAGAGCTCTTAAAGAAAATTGCAACAGGAACCTTGCATTCTTGTAAGAATGCAATGCGTTGCTGTTCTGGCCTAACAGAAGTACAGTTTTTAGGTTGCATCATATAAACACATCAAAAAGCAAGCATCTGAACCCTCCAAAGTTTATTTAAATCCCCTACCTTTCCTACATAGAGTGGGTCTGTACCCATGTATTCTTCCAGCACAAAGAATTGATTCCACACCCAGCTGCGTTTGGTTCTCGTCCTCCCTGATTGAAAATAGGGCTTTGACCTGGACCTTGTGAGCTCTGCTTGATTCATCCCAGAAAGACACAGGAAAAGAGCTAGTATCTGAAGAAAATGGCAAAACTCCACTTTGCCCAACTTCATCTTTTTTTTTTTTTTTTCCTTGGTGAAAGAAAAAACCTTGACCAAAGCAGGCACAATTCCAGTTGTCTCAGTAGCTCTAGCCTCCGGCAGGGTGTCAGCTGGGAGTCCAGAGATAATAATTTGCAGAGTGGTCGATTGGAAGATGTCACCACTGCTGAATAGCCTTCACCAAAGAAATTGTGTAATGGATACCTGTCCAGGAAAAAGACAAGAACTGTTGTCAGAATTTTTAATTTTTTCAGAGAATGCAAATACTTTGCAGCTTTCACATCACGCATCAAAACTGTTTATCCATTACTTTTCTCCTCATCAACACCAATAGTTTACATAAATCTCTCAGAGTTTATAGCATATTTCTTTGATGGCATTACTACTGTGGATACAACTGCATTTATGGCCATAAAGTTTTATCTTAAATGTTCTCTTAATGCACCATTTTTTTCCAGTATAATTTCTAAAACTGTTTCTCTTTAAAATAATCAAAGTGTAGTTATTTACAGTCATTTGGTTTTATATTTTCTCTTCTGTCTGCTGTGGTCTGCTTTACTTGCCATCACTATGATATAATTACAAACCAGCTACAGACAGCAAGTTGTATTAATGGCAGGGACATATCCTAGCTTAACTCACTCCCATATAACTCAAAAGTAAAATGAAGGGGCATAAGATGAATCAGAACAGTTTGATTGATTCTTAGTCACAGTACACCAGATGATATGATTTGTTCTGATCTCAACCTGACCTGGTAAAAAGCCCTGAGTCTCCCCACTCAATTTCACTACATTCCTAAAGCAAATGTCAGACACCGTAAGAAACATGTTAGACTACTTTATATATTTATACAGAAATATGCCCAAAAAGATCAGAAGATAATGTCATTTTGTATTTTCCATGAAACCTGGATTTAATAGCAAATGATTTTTCAGCACTAACACATGTAAATCAGTTTTTATTTAAAAATTTAATCATTTAATAACTCATAGGACTAACTAATAAAAAAATTAGGTTTTTTTTAAGAAACACAAACTTCAATACTTAACCAAGACTATTTTCTGCTTTTTTATGACTGAGGGCCTTCTCTGCCCATGTAAAAAAAAATGAATAATTAGTATAATATTTTTAAAAGTACAAATTCTGTCAGTCAGAACCAAACATAGCTTTGTCTTTTGGGAGAATCACCAGGTAAGAAAACCTGCCTCTTAAAAATAGACATCCTCCTCATCCAAGTGAGCAATAAGGGAGACAAGAACCATTTACGAAGTGCCAAACATGAAGTGGAAGTAAGGGTGAAATTAAAAAAGATAACAGCATTAATTTGGAGTGAACTGCTGCTACTTAGGAAGCCACGGAAGAAAGAAGATTTCATCCTTTATACTTTTAATTAATCTAAAAAGGCTAGACATTAAATCACACACACATTAAACACTCTGGACTGATTATCATAGTCCTACTCATTACTACTAAAACTGAGTGAAATGTGATAACCACTATCTGTTTTCAGTATGTCAGGCTCTTTCAGCTGCAGAACGCCTATGCATCGTGCTGCCAAAGGTACCTAGAGGGCAGAAACATGAAACAAATAAAAAGCTCTTCTGATTACAGACTGTATTTAAAGCCTTTTTATAGTAATCCCTTCTGTGGTACTGCCCTGCACCAGAAAGGCTTTGCTTAGAGGCTGGTGGGATAAACCACAAACCCACTGAGCGTGTTTGCTAAGCAGCAACAATTTGAATGCTTCCATATAGGAAAATCCAGTGTCTCCCTACAGGCAAAATGAAGAGAATAGGCAAGCCTTACCTAAAGACCCTAATTTTGAAAACATGATGCTATAGTTATAAAAGACATCACTCCAACATGGACCAAAATTCTTCTCACAGCAGGATTAACAAGCAGGTGTCATCCTCATTAGAAGAGTCTAGTTTGAAACGATTAATTCCAACTAGTCATAGCTCAGTTTTGATCTGGCCCTTTGGGTAAATCATGACCATATGACAGTAATTACTGAGAGGGCTGCCAATGAGTGTTAAGGAAGTAGCTGTGCTTTCCCTGTGATATGTTCACTTCCTACTGCTCTGTTCAGCTACGGTTAAGTGTTGTTTGTAGTAGAGGCTGTTTATGCATCCTTGATTTCCCCTCTCTGTGTCTAAGTTACATCATGCTAAAGACATCTGATATTGATAAACTGTCAGTTTATTTCAAAGAGGCAGCAGATTGTTATTTAACAGAGATAAAAATACAAAATGGATTTTCTTAAGAAATGTCAGTAAAACATTTACAATATGTTAGAGTCTTTTCACTAAGCAGTTTGAAATGTCTTGTTCTTGCTCAGAACAGACATTTCAAACCTAGAATTGCTCTAACCTTTATCTTGAACAGTGTTCTCTTATATCCTTTCTTTTACACCTGCAGGAAAGTATGAAAGCCACCATATGGAGTGCCATGGTCCCGAGCCACATGCCACAGCACAGAACTGAAAAACGCACCCAAAATACCAACTGAAAAACAGTCCATATGCTAGACAGCACAATCTGATGAAAAGCAGAATACTCACACCTCCTGGAAAAAAAACGTTGTTGTGGTTTACTCATTCTCAAATACTTTCACCACACAGACTCTGAAATTCCAATTGTTTTTATTCAGCTGTGTGGCAGCACTTTCTGCTCCGAAACACTCTTCCCTCCCTTTCTTCTCTTCTTCAGGATAAGTCTTCCTATTCCTCTTAAGAGTCCTTTTTATATTAGGTTTTTATTTATAGTTCTTCCAGCACACTGCTGGAAGATATATGTGAAACCTCCAAAAGCAGAAATCTCTTGTATTTAAAAAACATTTCTGTTTTGGGAATAATTCTTTATTAAATTGCATCGCATTAACTTTCTTACTGAGATAGATAGTTGGATCTCTAGTTAGCTAGCTAGCTAGCTAGATAGATAGATAGATAGACACACATTTTATAAAGATTTTATTATTTTGTCCAAGCATAACTAGCACTTCAGCATCACCTATTCTAATGATGTCCATAAGTATCAAGTCCACAAGACCACATAAGCAATGTCACAGCATTCATAAAACTGAAAACTAAGAGGCACTGTTGGTGGTTCTTTCCTGAATAAGGCATGGCTTGATTGTTCAGGGTTGCACTTACAGCAGTGGATAAAACTAGCACTGACAGCAACAGAGGGTATTCAGTGCTCTGATTCCAGTGTCTTCACTGTCATCTGTGTTTACTGACTTGAGTGTGATGGCAAAACTGACCTGAAATCACTTTGTGCTTTTTGCTTAAAGATGCTCTTTTATGAAATGCTATCTCTTTCTGCCTAAACAAGATTCAAAGTGTTCAAAACTGATAAATACTTACACTTTTAATTCATATCATTAACTACCGTAAAATAAAAGTGTACCTTTGCATCTTTTTTCTGATCTCCCAAATGCTACTCCCCTCCACAAATAGGTGTAAACCCAATCATATCTCCTCATTCATACTTTGCCAACCTGAAAAGTAACTTAGGCCCTTAAAAATAAAATAGTCTGCTAGTGTATTTAAAGCCTTAAGCTCTAGCTTTCACATCTAAGCTTGTTTTCCCTATTTGCTTTACCTGTAGTCCTGGCAATCACAAATATAAAAATACAAAGTAAAAGTACTGGAGTGTAATTTGGAGAGTATGTTATGTGATCTGGACAGTGCAGGTAGCATGTCTTAACTGAGCAGTGACATGCTGTCCAAGAGAAACTGAAAGAATAAAAAAAAAAAAACCAAAACACAAAACACAAAAAACTAAACATAAAAATTATTCACTAGATATCTAAACTCTCATGTTTATATTCTTAAATAGCTGGCTGATATATAAAACTTCAGACTGAAGAATACACATTTGAAAAAAATAATAGCCTCTTCATTCAATCACATCATAAACCTTACATTTTCTCCCATCTGCTTTACAAAAATTAAACTATATTTAAGCCACAGTGTACTGGGTTACACTGCTAATCTAAAAAATGTTACTACTCTACTTTGCCAAAACAATCTGCTAGTGTCAAAGAGACACTATTATGCACTGTCTCCAAGGGGCAATCTTGATTTGTTGAAAACATTCAGATCATAAGATCCTCAGCTTAAAGGAATAGTCCCCCACGCTGCAAGCAATTAAGGGTAATTTACACCCACTGAAAATCTCTCTGAATATTTTGCTTCACTCCATAATTTCTAAAACAACTCATCAAGTCTAGTGTTCATTGTTTGTGTGTCACAATGAGCACCAGTAGATAAGGACAAGTTTTCAGAGACAACATCTTGGAAGCCCTCCTTCCCCACATCTAGGATTTTCCCAGCCCCATAGAGCAGTTTGCTGACGGCTCTTGAGATCATCTTTGCACCACCTAACCTTTGCAGCCAAAATGCAAATTCTTGCAGACTTCTGCTCACACATTGCTACCAGTGTCACAGTGCCAGCTTAATCTATGAACCATATCATTTTCCTGTCAACCTCTTCAACTCAACAGAGAATTTTGTCCTTCAGCGTATTTTGTCCTAAAATGTTTCTAATGTGTAAAACGCTTCAGGAAGAAGTGGAAATACAAACCCTCTTCCATTCCTAAACTCCACCAGTCTGGATTGCATTACTCTAGTTTGAAATCTCACTGACAGCCACTCACTGAAGTTGTAACTGAAGACTTTACCACTCCTACTTTAATGCCTTTTCTTCCCTCATCCTCCCCCCTGCCCCATTATTCTCCTCTCATCAAATTGCTTCAATTTTTGATACCATTGCAGAATTTACTGCGCAAATATAGACCTCACTGACTCTGAGCAGCCACCACTTGCTAGTAAATCTTGCATTAGCTTGGTCAACAATGCACAGTTATCCCATGGGGTTTTTTTTGTTTTTTCTCTACTTTAGTCATTCAGTAAAATCAGACTCAGGGTGTTGAAATAATTCCAAGGGTGACTATCACCACTGGATCTTGAACCATGATCCCTTAAACAAAGTAGAACCAGCAGGTGAGCCCCCTGACAGCTGACTGCCCTCAATGAAATATTTATGCTTTGACATTCAATTTTACAATGCCCATTGGACAGGATGTTACATTTAGTGGCAGAGAAAATTCCCCTTTGTTACAAGCCTTCAGCTCCTCCATGTCACACATTCTGAATATTACAGGAGACTCCTTCACAGGCACATGAACAGGAATGTGATCCTTGAGACAAAAAGGTTTTGAGAAGGTAACATGTCTAATTACGGTGTCAATTGCAATGTCTGGTTATCACTTTTTTCAGGGAAAGAAAAAAAGAAAAGGAGGGTGCCTTGGAGCAAGTGAGGTGGGGACCCTGTGATGAAATGAAGCTCTGCAAGTCAAGGCAGTACGATCAAACCTATTAACTCCCTGTGCCAGATGACATTACAACTACAGACCACAACCTCCTGCCGCTAACTGGCCTAAATATTCACATGGGAGGTCTGTAAATGTAGTGCACATCCTGCAGTCTGCATCTGGTTATCAAGCAAAAAAACTATCACTGCTCCAAACATATGGCGCTGTTACACTAAACTGGCTCCAATACCCTCTGACTCAGGTGAAAGGACCTGATGAGACGACAGAAAAACACTAGGCACACTGCAATAAATTATATGGCTTTGAAAAAAATGCATAAAGAAAACCAGGTAACAGCTTTTGGTCTTTTATACTGCTCTGCAGTTGATCATAAGATTGCACATGTCTAGAGTGCTAAATTGTATGGGTTGTTGGTAAGTTTGTTTTGTTCCCCAACCAAAATTAACAAAAGAAAGAATTTTTTTTTTCTAATATAATTTTCTCCATGTGAAAGAGTTTTATTGCTTTTTCACCCTGCCATGGTACATTTCAAAGATCTAAGATGCTGGGAAGGATTATGCTAATTTGATCAGTTATTGAAAAGAAACGCCAGCAGTATTTGTGGATCTGGGACCAATCAAGGCAAATATTTAAATTTACACAAGCTCAATTTCTGCAGCCTCATTTCAGCTGAAGAACATCACATAATGCCTTGGGATGACTTTCATGCAGAGCTCCTGAATTCCCAGAGGAGGCACTCCTGCATTACTGCTTAGAGTTAAGCCTGGTTTGACAGGAAGAACTGAAGTAACCATGTATTTTATGCACCCTTCCTCAGATAGAATTTAATGATTTTTATTGCCACAAGAAAACAATACCCAGTAGTAGCATGAAAGCGTACATGAAAAAATGTGTGTGATAAACTAAAGGAAAAAGAATGGCTCAAGAAAGGCCTTCATTGAAGAACCACTGAACACATCAGATACTGAAGCCAGTAGACTGAAAACGCACAAAAACTTACTAGACATCACTAGGACTGACTGTCAAGCAGTATATTCATCTTTAAACCACTTGAAGTTTAAAATATTTTCTATTTTCATCACACATTGGAGTCAATTTGTGAGTTGAATCCCTCTGAGAAACAGCTTAGCCAGGTTTATAGGAAAGTAGGAATTTAAGTTGGAGTAGAACAATATAAGGTCTTGCATTAGTAATGATTTTCTTCAGTCAAGTCTCTAACTGCTGAAGTAACATAGAAAATGTGGGCACAACGTGTAGATACACACAGTCGTATGTGAAAAGGACAGGCAAAAATGTGGATATTGTATCCATCCTCCTCATCAGAAAATTCACAGTTAATCTGCAGCTGTACAAATCCTTTACAATAACCCTTTTACATGAAAAAGTAGGAATACTTTGCTATCAAATCAATAGCAAATAATCAATAATGCCTTGCTATTAAATCAATGAAAGTAGACTTAGGAGAGTTGTGAGGCTGTCATCTGACTTTTAACACAATTCTAATGACCTACATCAGCCTTTAATTACAGTAAAGTCTGCTATTATAAGGGTGCAATGTTCCTATATCAAAACTGCAATCTTTAATGGCTTTTTGCAAGAAAATAGGCATTATTATTGATGTTTGTATTTCCACTCACATTAACTGACATGTATTTCTAACATGCAGTGGTAGCTCAGATTATTACCTTTGATATTTTCTGGTATTTTCTCTGATATTCCTGGTAGTTTTAGATCTTTATCAAGTACTCTAATCCTAGATACTGCACATACTTAATGTTAAAAGCTGTCAGAGCTAGGCCTTCCCTTACTGTGGATTTTTATTGCAATTGTTTTTTAAATCTTACTTAGCCTTTCTTCATGACCCTGAAAAAAAACGTGTGCCTAGATGTCTAGATTAGATCCCCTGGTAGTTGCAGACTGGAGAGCTATAAAATTGTGTAAAAGGACTTAAAAAGAATAGCACATTTGGTCCCTGGATAGTTCTTTTGGGTTTGTTAAGTGGGTTTTGTATTCTTTTTTTCCTCCAAAGATGGTAACACACCCGTTGCACTGAACTAGCTCTAATGAGGCACAATCGTACCATTTCCAACTATCCTCACTTCACTTCTGCATTGTTAAAATTGTTATAATATTGCTGAGAGAAAATCAGCATCACTTAATAGATGATCTTTATCTGTTGACCTGTTGTACCTTCAGAAGCTACATGGTAAGCAAACTTAATTTAGTCATGCAACTTTCATGCTACTGCCCATCTGAACAGCTCTGCACCTGAGATTATGTAGACTCACCTTTCTCAGAAATAAAGTACTTAGCTTTCACCAGTAACAATTCCCTGCAAACTCAAATAGTGTAACAGAGAAACAATTAGTAGATATAATAAAGATAGAAAAGTAAAGTCATGCATCAGTGCCAAGGAGAGACTGTTTCAGAAACTGGCATACTCAAGAGTTTGGCTCTTTTATGTATTTATTTATTTGTGCTCGAAAAGCAATTTATTTTCTGCAAAGCTGCGCAATCACCTATGTTTTATCTGAAAAATGGCAAGTCAGTATGTCTTGTTAGAGAGACTATGAAGTATACTCTGCCCTTTCAAGTCTCTGGTTTGGCTTGAGCAAGTTATCTATCACAACATAAGATTTTATCCTTGCAAGGGGAAAAGATTAAAGTATCAGCATTTCAGTTCCCAGAATCAGAGCACATCACAAGTATCCATCTCCCATCCTTTCCCACATCCCGGGGAAGACATCGTTTGTAGAATCTTGGCTCGCCTGAACTACTTCACCTTTTGAAAGCAGTATAAAGGCTCAACCATATCTCAAAAAGGGATATTTTTTTTCCTCCATTAGCAACTAGAAGTCTGAGGATCCAGATGACAAACCTCTTGCTACTGGTGTACATAGCCTATTCTAGGAAAGCAGGACATGCCGGTGTGTGGATATGTGGATGTATTGGGGGACGGGGCGGAGGGGGAAGGGTCAGCATCAGCCAAGCACTGCAGAGCTAGCCTTACCAGCTGAATACTAATCAAAGAAACAGCTCCCATAATTTCAACATTTGCAAACTCTGTAACATCCTTGACATAGAAGGACGAAAGCTCTGGGAAATAACAGGAAATTTCCTTGTCTCTGTAATCTTTTGCACTGTAGCATCACTGCCAGACTTCGAGCCCCAGCAAGACAGCTGCTTTGGCTTGGCAGAAAGGACTGAGACAGTCAGGACTTCGGGCTGCCTATATTTTGCAGAAGTCTGTGGTCCTCCCTTCCCCCACCCCACTTCTCCGCTTGTCCGTGAGACTTCTCCAAAGAGTCAAGAGTGATGCTATTGTTCTCTTATTTCTCAGAAGGTGCACACGCGCTTATAGTCCCAGTACTCTCACTTTCCACGGTTTCCTCACCACACCTGCTGTTGGGGGCTCCCATGGCCGGTCCCAGCCGCGCTGCCCGGGCCGCCCCCAGCCCGGGGAATGCCAAACTTACGGCCGCGGCCGCGCCGCCCACGGCGGCTCCGCAGAGCCGTGGCCCCGCTCCGGGCAGGAGCCGCTCCGGGGGAGCAGCACACAGCCTTTTCCTGCAACTGCTCCGACCGCCCTCTGCCTACATGGGAGGGGAAGGGGAAGGGGAAGGAAGGCAAGGAAAGGCACAGGTGCAGCCAGCACTTACCTGCTCCCCCTTTCCCTCGGCTGCCCGGCGCGGTGAGTATTTTAATCCCAAGGGCTGGCGGTGCCTCCGCGGCGAAGCGCTGGCTGGATGCTCCCAAGCCGGGGGGCGGCTGCGGGCGGCGGGGCGCCCACCGGGCATGGGGGCTGCGCGCCCGCCCGCGCACTCGCCCGCGCCCGCGGAGATGGGAGCGCTGCCGCTGCTCCGCTCCTCCTCCTCCACGGCACGGCGCGGCACTGCACAGGCAGCCGCTGGGCACACGGTGGGAGAAGTGGGTGCCGGTGCCAAGCCCAGCTCCGACTGGGTGCGGATCGTGGCTGCGGGAGGAGGAGGAAGAGGAGGGAGGGAAGGAGCGGGGAGGGAGGGAGAAGGCAGAGGAGGTGGGGATGCTGCTCTGGGCAGGGGATATCACGGCTCGGTGGCTGGAGCCGGCTGCCAGCTCCGTCCGAGGGCGCGCGGAGGCGGCGCAGGGACTCTTTGTAGCTCCCGAAGACCCAGCGGTGGCTATTGAAGCGGGATCCAGGGAGCAAGCAGCCTGCCCGGCCCCACTAAACCCCCCCGCCTCTTCTCCTCCTCCTCCTTCTTGACAGGATATACAGATGGAGTCCTTTGGATAAAAATCAGGAGCCGGGCTAGGGGGTGGGGCGGGAACCAATCTCTCTCCCTATTTGCATTTGAAACGGGGAGTTGGAGGAAAGACTTCAAGATTTGGGGGTTTTTGGTTTTGGTTTTTTGGTTTTTTTTTTTTTTTTTTTACTTCTCCCCCCCACAACCCACCATGCAATTTATCCTCTAAGCCGGGACCGAGCTTTCGAGGCGTGAAGACAAAGTCGCAAAACTAAAGCGAACTTGCGGAGTCCCTGCTGTAAAGCTCTGCCCTTTCAGCCTGCCCAGCCTGGCCCCTGTGAATCCCACACTCCCTGCCCTGGCCCGTCCTCCTGCCTGGCGTGGGGCAGCCGCGGGCAGTGGCCGGGCCGGGCCGGGCGGAGGTCGCCTCTCCTGGTCCCTGGCAGGGCACGCAGCCACCACCGACCTGCTCGGGGCACTCAGAACCTCGCAGCCCTGCTGCCCTCTGTCTCCCCAAAGCTGCTGTCACGCCTCCCCGGCCACTGGCGATACCGCGGGGTGCTGGCCAGCGGCGAGAAGAGGATTTACAAAAGTAAAAAAACACGTCGAATAACTAAGCCAGGTGCTTTCCCAGAATAAAGGGAGGAGAGAGCGCAGTGTGCGCAGCGGCAGCAGGGGCAGGTTCCGTGTCACGCCGGGGCTGGTGCCCGGCAGCACCCACGCACAGCCCCGCAACCCTGGAGCTGCTCGGGGCAGCCGCTCTGGGAAATGAGTACCGGCTTTGTTTGCCACGGTCCGGCTGTGAATGCCGCAGCACAAACTTTCTGCCTCATTTCAGCACTGCTGAAGCCGTTTGGGTTTGCAGAACGAAACAGATCTACAACTAAACCGTGATCAGCCAGGAGCCAGCACGCCTCCTGGGGAAAGAAAAAA
>VXBI01002033.1:166015-187107 GCA_013397375.1 Toxostoma redivivum | reverse complement strand
GGGGTGTTCAAATTAAAAAAAAAAAAAAAAAGAAAAAAAGGAAGCATAAGTGACAAAAACCCCACAACAAGCTGTAGGATAATGTAAGATTAGGTCACCCCAAGAGAACACACTTCTTAAAATACTTGAACTGCAGAGGTTTTGGACCTCTTTTGCTATTTTCAGTTCAGAGTAAAACATTTTTCTCTGTTTGACTAGACTGAAAGTATAATTTCGATACTTTTCTGTTAGGAGGCAATTACAAAGATGTAACTAATTACCAGCTTAGAAGCCTCCAAACCATTTTATGGTCTTACCTAGGATATACAAAAGTGTTTGAATGTTGTTTCAAATGACAAATTTACAGAGAAATTCCACTTTAAAAGACAACTCCCCCAAAAAACCCTACAGTACAAGATATATGAAATGTTATGATAGTTAATAATATATCAGCTACTCTGATGTAACAAAATAAAACTGATAAAATTTGCAACTTTAGAATTTTGCCATTGTAGAATAGTTGCAGGTTACATGGTTAACTGACCTTCTCATCAGACACAATGAAAACACTCACAGAATAACTACAGAAGAAATCTGCTATAGATTCTCATCCAAATATATTTAGCCCTTAGCAGTTAAATTATTTGGTCCAACAGCAGTCCTTATATTTTGAGAAAAAAAATTACAGAGGAAGTTAAGTGAAAAGTGCACATAATTTAACAGAAGAAATCTATGAAAGAAGAACAGGAATAAGTCATAGTTCAATTATGCTGCAATCTGTTAAAATTCTTACAATATACAGCATAAGCCGTGAAAACTTTCATATCCAATTAAATACATTTTGAGTGAGTTTTGGGTTTCTTTTCCTGAAACGAAATTCTGAATTTAGCTTTGGTACCCCAAGTAATATTTATGACATCCTGAAATCTTTATATAGAGAGAGATTAAGAAAACTTATTTGTATAAAGTGGAAGAAGTGAAAATATTTTTAGAGTTTTTTAACTTCAATTTTTATTTTCAATTGATAAAAGTATCCCCCCTGAAAAACCTAAACAGTATTTTTCTAGTTGTTTTATGTTCAGTAAATACAGCATTCTTACAATAGAAAAGGACCCAAAGAGCACACAAACTAAATTTATTCTTAAGAAATATCATGGCTACTTAGAGTCACTTTGTCCCAAGCATGATCTGTAATTAAAGAGATTATGGTAAAGGGCATTCCACTACTGCTTGTTACAGTTCCTTCCAAAAGAAAATATATTTTAAAAGAGCATTTATTCTCAAATAAAAGGAAGAATGATGAAAAAACCTGATGTGTGGTGAGGTTACTATTTTCTTACAGGCACAAAGGAATTGAACTGGATATCAAATGTCCTCTATACTTTCAAAAATCCTAGTTATCTATCAGACACTGAAATGTATAAAAAACAATTAAAGCACTCATCTATTTTACTGTAAAGTGGAATGAAGAAATATTGAGTAAAAATACATAGTACTATCTTTAAGAGATAAAATAATATTTTAATGCAGTATACAAACAGCCAAAAGAAATGTGTTTCTAAGAAGAAAAATATTGATTAAAAAAAAAAAAAAGAAAGAAAGAACAGGGGATCTGAAGGAAGGATTCTCTATTTATTAGGTATCCTTTAATATCTATGGTGAATTTTTAATTCCCTGCACATAAAGTAATAATCATTGCAAACTGTGAATACATAGACCTCTCAGCCTTATGCCTGGCTAGAATGAGCATTACAGCATTACAGCTGCAAATGTGTGCTACAACCATCATTTCTAAAACTAATTTTAACTATGTGGAACACTGGACTGATTTGTTAAACCTGAACAAAACTCTGTCCCTAACAAAGCTGTTCATACTTAGATGAGCTTGTTGACAGTAAGAATGTCAATACTGTAAGATTTACAGGTTCATGAAGATGTGGATGATACCTCATTCATTAAAATAAAAATACCTCATTCATTCTACCTTTAGTTCTTAGATTCTATAATTTAGTTCTGTAGATTCTAGGCATCTGGGGAATACATTGTGGACTTTGCTATCAAAGTCTGGAATGTAAATACACATTGAAAGTTAGAAATGTAAGAATATGAAAAATTCAATTAGTTACTTGGTTCATTACCAGTAGTTCTGAGATGCAATCAGAAACCAAAATGTAGAGTCACTTTCCAAGTCAGTTTACTTAGTTTACCTAGAATAAAAAATGCATCAAAATTATTTACTTGGATGTTACAAGATAAATCAATAATCCTACACTTTAGAATTAATGTAGATGCTAAATCAAGGCAAGGCCTATTAAAATTAGTGTAAAAGGATTAAATTGCAATACATTATATATATATCTAAATACATTCACTAGTCTGCACATTCAGCTTCTCGAATGAGTGGTATGCAATTCGTATGTTGAAACAATGCAAATCCCCTGAAATCAAAAAATTTTTAATTGTAGAGCGTCTAAATTTAGATATTTAATGTTTCAAATTTCTTTTTATATTTTTGAGTATTAGCCTCTCTTTCTTGTCTAGAGAGTCCTTCCACTCTAGGTAGTTGTTTGTATAACTGATGAACAATCTCTCAAAACATATAGAAGGTTCTTCTGGGCTGAGATCCCAGGTAAGGAATCACTGGAACTGAAGGATCCAATGACTAATAGAACTGTGTTTCAAGTCATCCCTGGGGTCAGTTGTCTGTGGCACAGCACTGAAGATTGATAACAATAAAATGTATTCTCCACTCAGCTCTCATTTGCTTGAGCCTGAGAATCAGTATTCCAGCTCCATAAATTTATTGAATCTCCTCTTTCAAAAGCATTACATAAGCTGCATTTAACCTGGCCTTGGTTTTCTTTAGAGATTGCTCAATAACTGATTTGCCCTCCACTTTTGTTTTGACCTCTATTTCATGTTGATTTGGGGGCATTCTGCTGACAAATTCACAGCAACACTTCCTTTGCAGCGGCTTGCCCTGTAGCTGAACTCAGTGGAGAGAAAGCACAAGGTGTAGGGCTGATATTCTTGCTCTTTTAAAGTGTGTCTAAACGACTTTGAAATATATTTAAAGCCCATGCCACAATTTCTTGGACACGTTAATGAGGACCACCCTTGCTTATGTGAAATATAAATGGGAACAATAAGAAGTGTCAAAGAAAGGGGAACACCCATACAAAAAATGTGTCACTAAAATCTCCCCAAGCAATATTAGCTTGGGTAGAATCCTACTTACCTTACTTTTCACTATACCATCAAAAGAGACAGTGCATCACTGGGCACAAGGCAGGTGTATTGGGTTTGCATAGCCAGGTTTTGGTAGTGGGGGGTATACAGGGCAGCATCTGTGAGAAGCTGCCAGAAGCTTCCTCCATGTCCAGCAGAGACAATGCCAGCTGGCTTCAAGATGTATGTGCCACTGGCCAAGACTGGGACAATTAGAAATGGTGGTAAATGCCTCCATGATAACATATTTAAGGAAAAAAAAAAAAAGGGAAAAAAAAAAAGAAAATAATAAAAAAGTTATTGTGCAGATCTAGCTGTGGCCAGAGAAGAGTGGAGTAAGAATATGTGAAAATAATAACTATGTAGACACCAAGGTCACTGGAAAAGGAAGGGCAGGAGCTGAGATTCCCCTGAAGCTGGAGCTGAGATTCCCCTGCATCCTGTGGGACAGACCATGGTGAAGCAGCTGAGCCTCTGCAGCGCATGGAGGACCACAGGGATGCAGAGATCTGCCTGCAGCCCCTGAGGAAACCCACTCTGGAGCAGTGGAAGCCTGAGGGGAGGCTGTGAACCCATGTTGGGGCTGGATCCTGGCAGGGACCTGCAGTCCTGTGGAGAGAAGGGCCCCCACTGGGTCAGGTTGCCTGGTAGTAAGTGTGACACTATGGGGGACTATGGTGGAGCAGGCTGTGCCTGAAGGACAGCACTCTGTGGAAGAGTGACTTACATTGCAGCAGTTCATGGAGAATGGCTGCCCATGGGATAAACTCGTGTTGGAATTAATGGAGAACTATATCCCATGGAAAGAACCCCATACACTGGAGCAGCAGAAAGATTCCTCTCCTTGAGCAGGGACAGAAACATGTCATGAACTGACCATAAGTCCCATTTCCTGTCTCTCTGCACTGCTTGGTGGAGGAGGTAGAGCTGGGAAGGAAGGTAGGGTGGGGGAAAGGTGTTTTTTAAGGTCTTATTTTACTTCTCATTATCCTGCTCAGATTTTGTTAGCAATAAATTCAATTAATATCTCTAGTTCAAGTCAGTTTTTCCCATGATGATATTTGGTGAGTGATTTCTCCTAGTTCTTATATCAGTCTATAAACCCTCTTAAATTTCCTCTCCCTGCTCCACTTAGAAAGGGGAGAGAAATTTTGGTGGGTACCTGACATTCAGCCAGGGTGAACCCACTGCAGCAGGGAAAGCCCAACTGTGTTTCAGTAATTATTTCAGAAGTTCATGATGTTCCTCTGGTTTGGGATACTTTAAGACCAGTTTGGCTACCATTTAGGTCTCGTTTTTTTGAAAGATTTACCTAAGAAAAGTTTTAGGAAGTAATATCTGAAGAAGACTGAGCAACTTTCTCCCCATCATCAAAATCAAATCAGTTTTACTGTGTGGGTCTAGGAGTTAGTTATGGATGCAATCCTTTATGCCAGAGAAAGAATTTCAACCTAGAATATGTACTTCATCAAAAGTTTGTATTTTAGCAAGTTTGTTTAAAATCAAGAGTGTACCTAAGGGTTTCTCTTTTCTGGGCTGTCAAACATGTTGTTAGATTTCGCCCTTAAAAACATTTTCTATTGAGTATGTGATTAACTCTAGAAATTTCATGCAGTGACTGCCTAAGTCATCCAAATAGTAAAAGGATGACTACCCTTTATTCCACAAGTGTTCTTTTTGAGACTTTGGCCACAGGCTTGTAAGAGGGGACTCTCTTTAATAGTGATTTTAGTCATTTAACAAGACACTTGAAAGTCAGTACTGCTTTAAAAACCCCAACAAGTTGTGCTTAATATTAATGATGAGTATTAACATGATTTCTTTCAGTAATTACTCCCACATAAAAATTTCTAGAATTCAATTAGCTGTAGTTGAAGAACACAATTTTCTCAACAGAACTTGCTTGTCTTATGTAGGACCATGTGAACTATTTTGCCACAAAGAATTGCTTTTCACAAGCTTGCTCTGAGCTGCAGAATCATTTATAGACTTTAGAAAATTAAAAAAGATGCTTTCTACTTGTGTGAAACTTTCTAGCTGAGGCTCAAATAGTGCTTCCTGATACTTTATTTCACAATATTTGCAGTACAGAATAAGACCATTATGATCTTACAGATGGAGAAATTTAGGAAAAAAAAATCTCTGATAACTTATATGCTGGAAGTCCTAAGCAGAAATGCACACTGGACAATGGAATAGATTATTAATATATATATGAGCTAGGTAACCATGCAAGTAGTTTTCCATGTAGTTATTAACAAAACTTACAAGTTTGTCAGGAAAATTAAACATATCTTTGAGCATACAAAAAGTACTTGTCTGATATATCCTGGACCCAGTGTTACAGCTAATATTACACAACATTTGTCTCTTCATCTTCCCAGATAGAGACACAGCAGCCAGAGCCAGGTCCCAGGAGGGCCAGTGGGCATCTACTGGGAGTTCCCATTTACTAGTCTAGCTAGTGCATTGATTGCTTAGTTGCTGTATGTTGTCAAACAACAGTAGCCTTGTTGTTTAGAGCACATTGTGGTCAAGTTGTGCTGAACCTGAGTAAAAAAGCAGAGGAGGAAAAGATATCTCAGGCTGCATTTTCACTCATTGTGTTCAGAGGATTGCCTGATGAGCCATAGTGGATCAGAGCAGGCTAACACATGTGATATAATCCACACAACTTATCTAGTTGCGTGGGTTTAAGTGTAAGTTTGGACATTATTTTGAAACACGTATGTCCTAGATCTATGGATTAACAGATTGTGAATTTTTTTTTTTCATTTTGCCTCAAGAAAGAAAAATACTGCAGTGAAGGCATGCCAAAGGAGGGAACTTTGTGCTAATGTAAGATTAAAAACATGTTGGTATCTATTCCAGTAAATTCCAGTGAANGCAGACAACACAGAGCCAGCAGGAATGCGGGGGAGCCGGTGCAGTCTCTGATAACAAACCCTGCACTTCTTCTTTCCCCCTGCTTCACTCCTGGAACCAGTCTTAAAGTTGCAGAATTTAATATTCAATACCAACAGAACAGATGATTTGGGGATACAGGCATCATACAGTCACCCCAAGACAAGTCCATAACATTATTCTGCTTTCATACTATCTAATTGAGTCCAATGTTATTCTTGAATTTCTCTGGTATCACCCCAAACAAAGGAAAGCTGAAAATATTTGGCAGCGTTCTTTAAGAGAAGTACACTACAATGTGTTTTCCCTAATACAAAAAGGACTAATTCACATGCAATGCACCAGCATGCTGTATTTCATATTCCCACTCAGAAATATACACATGTACTTACTCTCACAAGAGTATACAGTAGCTGCAGTCAGATTTATGTCTCTGTGGAGCAATTTGAAAGAGTGTGATCTAGAAACTAAGCTGAACATTAAGCCTGGAGGAGCTGTTAAGCAACAAGGCTTTGCTGATTAAAACATGAACTTTATTTTAGTTTATTTAATTCATTTTGTATTTGGGTGTTTTATGTTAATTAACTCTTATGCAATTTTTATTAAATTTACTTTAGGCCCTAAATGAATATTTCAAGTTGCTATTGATAATTGTTTATTGACTATGGAACCCACATTGAATGTATTGCCACATTTAATTCCCAACACAATTATGAAAAAGAGTTTCTCTGTGGTCAAAGATAAGGATAGAATTTAGGAGGTATAAATATAAACAGGAATCTGCAGTGTACTCATTGTGTAGGCTGGAAAGCTACAACTTCTTTAGACTGGGATGATGAGTGATTTTTGGAAGAGTAGCAAGTCATAAGCTTTCAGTGCTTGGAAGAAGATACCTTGGAAGAGCTAATTAGAGGATGCTCAAGCCAATAGTAGGCCCTCAAAATGAAATAATTTGAAATATTATCTGTTTTGTAGTGGAGGATAGGGAGAGTTATCTCAGAGGAAAACCCAAAACTTGTATTTCAGTCTCCTCATTTGTATTTGGTCATGGTTGCCTGCATGTTTGAAGTGCTTCAGATTCTATAATGCCTTATGAAACAGATTCAGTTCTGGTATAAGCAGATACAGTTTGACTGGCAGTTGTACTACAACAGTGGGTAATCTTTTAAGTAATAAGTACTATCAGTAATGACATTATTAAAAGGCATTACTATCTTAGCTTTGCAGTGCAAGGCAGAGTGGAAAGATGATCTTGCTGTTACAGGACAGAAGTTATGAGTTAAATATCCCATATCCAGGTTTATTGTACACTTACTTAGCAAGCCAGGAGTAGTGTCTTCACATGTCAGTAAATGCCCTTTCTTCAAAATTACATAAATTGTTGAGATTAATTTTTCTGTTTCTAGGTTTAGCACCACCACAACAGTACAATTAAAAGTATTCTGAGACTTTAGCAGAGGTTTTTGTTTGCCCTGCTAATATTCTCTAAACAGTCTAAACAGTTTAAGTACTATTATGTGTTACTATGCTTGCTTTTCCTCAAATTATTTTTTAAAATATTGAAAAATGCAAAGCTGGCAACAGCGGATAATAAAATTCATTTATACACAGGCTAGGAACCTCAAGAAAGTGATGTTCATTAGACCCCTTCACATCTGGAAATTTCTGCAAGGTAGTTCAGCTCTTCAGAGTCTTCTCTCTTAAAGCCACTTAAAGATAGTAACATCTGTTCTAATGGTGTTTGCTGATTGGTATGCCTGATGAACAGGAAATGGGCTGAAATCAGCAGTTTGTAGGCCAAGCACTGCAAGTAGAAATAAGTCCAGGCAGTCAGCTTCTCTAAAAAGAGTCAGGTGAAATGGTGCTCTCTGGGGGCAGAAGGACTTGCAGCCCCAGCAGATGGCTGCTTTTCTCACAGGAAGTATCTCTAATCGGGATGTTTGTAGAATGATGTGAGGTCAATGAAAAACAGCGCCAGCCACTGTGTTGAAGGACTGAGGAAGTATAATGGCTTTTATCACTTCAGTCTTTTTGCTAAAAATAAGAGATGGTGCTCTTTTCTCCCTGTAGAAATTGGTACTACCCTGTCCACTGACCCTATGAAACAAGTGATAACAGTTACAGGTCGTCTGGACTTATAGATGGATACAGCCATGGAAATGTAGGAAGATGAAAAGAAAAAAAAATCATTTTTATGGCCTTCTCTAAAGAGAAAGGGTAATATTCTATCTCAGAGTTGGTGCTTCAACATCTACATGTGGAACAGCTCTTTTGGCTAATTTACAAAATGAGAGTAGTGCTACAAAGATGAGGAAGATTCTTTTGTTGTTTGTTTTCTGACCACTCTTCAGGAACATGTCTGGGAAAAAAATTCTTGGAGAAGTCTGTAATATTTCCTCCAATCTTCCTTATGTCTTCCATTTCAGGGGCTTGCTGAAATCAAGCCAACAGTTTTCCTTCCCACAGAAAAATATGAAAAGGATAGCAGTGCTATGGGAAGAAACCTCTTCAAGGACCTTCAGCAGAGCAATTACATTATGGCAGAAAGCAGATGGCAGATCTGAGTACTGGTAAAACGATGTACAAGAAGTTAATCTCATACACACTGTGATTTTTATTTTTTCACACGCAGTTACTGGCTTCTCTCCTGTGTTTCTGGTACACTGGCTAACATGGATGACTGATGGCATGGATGACCTCAATTCCATTCCCTCATTAGTGTTGGTAACTGCAAGAGGAAAAAATGCTGGTTTGTGCTAAAATCATGTTAATCTTTAAAAATTTGTAAATTTTAAAAAATTATCTCAAACTATTAAACTGAGAAATAGGACAAATGCAATTTGTTAAAATATTACACTCAGTGAAAAATAGTGCTAAAGTTAAATTCCTACTTAACGTTATTATCTGATAAAGCTTTCCTCCTCTGACTATGCTGCACAAGGCAAAAGATAAACAGCATGTACTTTAGATGCTTGCAGTCTCTGGAAGAAAGGGCCTTTGCCATTCTACAGTAGGGGTTTAAATGTTTATTTTATGTGTGAGTGTAAACCCCCCCCCCTGGAAAAAGCACTGGGGATGATGGAAGATTATGGGGTGCGATTTACTCACATCCATAGGCTGAGAGACGAAATGCCTTGAAATGGTCCCCCGTGTAATCTGATGTAAATTATCATGGAAGTAATAAAAGTAATGAAGCATGTGTACTGTTTCATATGTAGAAACTGTTATTTCGCATATCTGAGAATCTACTGGCAAAAGATTTGTGTTTTAATTGCACTGTTATTTCCGACAAACCATCCACGGGTGTTTTGGTTGGCTTTATTTTTGTTTTTAATGATGTGCACTTTTGCCCCACCCAGTGGCCTTTACCTAAATTGCCAGCCCCGCTTGTTTTTTTGGAGGCGTTTTGTCCCCTCCTGCCCAGTCTGCAGGGTGGATCTGTCACTGCAAACTGAACAAAAGCAGCATCTGTCCCCTGTTGCTACCCTGAGTATATTAGGCTATCATTATCTGCAATGACACTGCCATCTGTAATGTGCTCTGGGGCAAACACAGGCACTGCCAGTAGCTTCAGCACCACAGGCAGATGCTTCATCATGCAAGGAGATACATGAAGCCAAAATATACTGTACATGAATTCAAGTACTTGAGAAGAAAAAGAGAAGGAGAGGGAAGCCAGGAAATAAATGCTGTTCATGTGTCTCATCAACAAAGACAGAAGCTAGGAAGCATAGGGTAGGTCAGGTACATTACTCAGACTAAAGAAATAACAGGTATAAAAAAAGAGACTCATTTTATTGCACTAGGAAATCTGAGAGTCTATAACTTTTTATGGACTTTTATGTCTTCCCTCTTTTCACAAAGAACTTACAAAAATTGGTTTAAAATTTAAGTAATAAATAGAAGTTTGGCATTTTCTCTTCAAAATTCCTGCACTCATCTATAACAGAAAACAAAACACACACATTGAGATAGAAAATAAAGACACAGAAAGCAGACTATTTTCTTTTTTTTTCTTTTTCCTTGCATTTTTGTGTTTTTCTTCTCTCTAAATCTCTGAACCAATGTCTCTGTCATCAAGTTATCAAGGAAACAATTCTCTCCCTTCACCTCATTGTCACATCCAAAGGCACAAGTGCAAAACAGAAAAATAAATCTTTTCAGATACCACAAGCTTTCTGGCCAATATTCTTTTATACTGTCTTTAAAGGTTGGAATGCAAAATCCTCTATTTGAACCAATCTTCAGTTTACCTACCTGCAAGACATACATTCTAAAAACACATTTCTCTTCTTGTTATAAACTAGATGCTTACTGATTATGTGCATTGTATGTCTGTTACAACACTTGCTAGGTCTCTTGGCTAAGACTTAACCTTCAGCATCATCTACCTTGTATTCATACAGCAAAAGAGACCCACTATCAATAAAAAATGAACTTTTCTTCCAGAATGCAGTGCCTTCAACAGTTACTTCAGTACTCTATAAAGATGTTAACATCAATTTCCAGAAGTCCCCTAATACGTGGGGAGCATCAGATCTGTATTTTGGTATAATTTTGTTCCTCTGTCTCTGTGTCCCTTCCCCCATGTGCAGTCTTGGGAATTTACACTGGACATTCCAGAAATGGACTGCATTGCTGCAGGCAAAAATCCATCTCCTGAAATATGCAAAATACACGTGCTCTTATATGACCATACACAGCACATATATAAATCAGCAATGTTTTCTCCATTATTTCATCTGCTCCATAAAAAAAAAAATAAATAAATTAGTCATTAAGGCCTGCTCTATTTTCACAGAAGTAGAGAAAAATATTTTTTCTATTAATATATTGAATTACACAACCAGCTTTAATGACAATTAGGTATGGAAGAGAGGACTGTAATAATTCAGTGTTGACCAGAAAAAAAAAATAAAAACCAAACCTGAAGGATTCTGGCTTCCTAAGGCACAAATTGTTGTACGTCACCCTCCAGTCACTCTTTTATTGAACCACAAGGACACCATCTCGTTATAGGAGGGAAGGTATGAAATGTTACCTTTGTATGAGGTGGTCCAGTGCTGCCTCTATCAAGATTAAGTGGGTCATTTATAAGAGCCCAAGCACACACCGTATTTTGCAGTAGGAGTTTGGATTTTAACAGACAAGCAGCCATCCAGGCAGCAGCAGTGATCACATTGTATATGAGACAATATTTTTTTCTGAGAGACTCTGCTTCCAAATAAGAAAAAGTATCTTTAACATGTCTAGAGGAAAAATGATGCTTTTGCTGTTTTTTTTCATATGGTAAAGGTTCTGAAGGCACTCTTTGCACATCATCACAAGAAATCTATTTTCTGGGCATTTTTACAGGCTTGTTATAGTATTCTATACATTGTTGGTTCTTTTCTAAAAGGAGTCCAAAATGTAAAAATACAGTCTTAAAGAGTTAAAGCAAATGAAGTTATTCTAAACTTGCCACATTAGTCTAGGGGAAGTTTCAGGGGGTTGTCAATTTTAATTAGAAATGGCAAATGATTGTGCACAATGCAGCAGATTATCAGGGCTACTTGTTAAATTATAAAAGGCTGGCTAAGCTTCAGAGTGAAGCTAGTGTCCAAATTAGAAAATCTGATAGTTTATAGTTTATGCTCACAAAAATAATTGCCTTTTCCTCCTTTCTTTTGCAGATTGTGTTCTTTGAGGAAAAAAAAAGTAAAAAGCTTATAGATCTCCAGCTAATTTCTGTGAATTAAACCTGTGTTCACAATAATAAAACCAAGAAAATGCCATGCCCTTTCATAAGCCTTATCTTTTTTTAACATTTCTAATTTTTTTATGTTAAATCCATAATACACCCTTTGCATTTTTTCACTTCAGAAGGTGATTTATTGTGAATTCTGAAAACACATAGAACTAAAAATAAATAAATAAATAAATAAGAGATAAATCAATGTCTAAGAGGTGCTATGCATGGATGGAAAGAGAGGGAGGAGTAGTCCACCACATACCTTGTCTATTAGGACTGTCTGACATGAAAGACAGCTCCTGCTGCAGCACTAAGGCAGAAGCCATGCCTTCCTCTACCACTGTGGCCTGAAGAAAACTAACCTGGAAATTGACACTCACAAAGTTGAAGCTTGTACTTCTGCATCCTCCCCATCATCCTCAGATGCTTTTCAGTGTTGTTTAGACTTGACTTGTGGGACAATTCTGATTTCATGACCAGGGTAATGTGTTGATTTTCTTTGCTGTAGAGCTAGCTCTGGAGACAATGCAAAGTCTTCATGAAAGTTAATCAAAAGAAAGATAGGGATTAAATTCTCCAATTATAAAAGTTTCAAATGCTAATCCATGACACAACAGCCATTTAATAACACTGCTGGTGGTCACTGGAAGACAGTCCTTCTTTTAATCTTCAAGCATTATCTTATGTTCAAACACAGTTAAGAAAACTGGGTAGGAAGCAAACTATATTTTCAAGTAAAGCGAAACAGATTTCAGGAAAATCTATCAGAAATATGTGATCTGAAGCTTGACTAGAAGTAGCTCTTGAGCTGTTGTAAGCAGTTATACTATCCAAAATCTTGGATTCATTAACTCATTTTTTGTTGTCTATGAAACAAAAGTTTTCCAAGTTGCATAATCGCATGTAACCTCAAGTTCAATAGATAATGCACTATTAAAACAAAATGAAAACAGTTTTAGTCTTGCACTCTGAAGAGACTAGTGAACCAATGACACTCTGATTCTGAGAAAAAAAATATCTCAAGGATAAAATGGGAACAGAAGCTAAAATCCAATTTCTATGTATCAAGTCCAGCCTCTCTACTGATTATCTGAGTTGCATTGGCACCTGAGAGACACAATAAAACAGCTTGAAAGTGTACCAACCATACATCTTCCCTCTGCAGTCACGTAGTCATCTTCCATCTATAACATGATAAACAAACAGATGGTTTGCTGAGGTCAAATGATTCCCAGTACATGTCAAGGGGGTCAGAGAAAAGTATGGTGAAGAGCTATTTTTAATTTTCTCCTTGTTTTCCTCCTCCCCTCCCTCCTTCCCACCTTCTTTTCTCCTACTCTCTCTCTTTCTCATATAGTATGTTGACTGTCAAAACAGCATATCTGCACTAATATATTCCATCTAGAAATAATCTCTTGCAAAGTACCTTATTAAAGAGTAAACCCGTATAATGATTAATTTCATTAAGCAACATTCTTCCCTGAAGGCTCCTGTTTGTAATGAAATCTGCAGACAATCACTACCAAGGGAAGCAATATGCCTGCTAAGAGCATTGCAAAATAATTACCAAATGACAAAATATTACATACCAACCTTTTTAGATGATTGAGTAATAGTACTCTAAAGAACACCACCCCACCTCCTCACCCTCCTTTTTTTTTTTAATCTACATTCAAGCAGTTTACACTGCATAGTGCCAAATGACCACCAACTTAACTAAAACTTTACAATACCAAACATCTCTCACTAGAGCACACTGAAAACAGGCAGAATAAACACAGTGAACTAGAGAATCCTTAATTTTAAAATGTTGACACGCATTGTGTTTTCCAGAACTGAGTATGCTCAGTGGGGATACTTACTTACTGTTTCTCTATATGTCACAGTAATTTAATGAAATCCTGAATGTTTTGTTTACAGATTTTACCAAATGTAGGAAAAATGAAAACTGCCCAACACACACAAGAAATAGGATTTTCTTAAAACCATAATTTAGAGACCTGATTAAAACTCTTTGTGGAATCTGTAATAAGGCGCTTGTTTATACATATTTATTAAATGAAAACATCTCAATGCCAAGACTCAAGAGAGACTTATTTCAAATTAAAATAAGATTCATTTAGGAGCAGGAGATTAAGTTTACAGTGGACAATGCATTTTTTCTTTCCTCTACATAGACAACTATCTTGTATTGACAATAAGCTATATTGAAGAGGTCTTGCTCTGAAAGAATAAAGAATATCTGCATTGTGCATACATTCTTGTGCTGAATATTTACATTTGCCTACAAGAGTTTAGACTCCAGTAAATAAGGATTATGCGGTGGATCTGCCCTTACGAAGGTTTGCTTACTGTGTGAAAAAGCTAGCTTCATCTATTGCTCCATTTATTGCTGATTTTCTTTTCATTTCTCAAGAACTTGGAGATAAAACATGTTTTGAACCTTTTTTCGATAAAGTTGCCTCATGTGCACAATTCACCCTGTATCTCAACCTCTGCATTTTGCTAGTTTGCTCTAATTTATTTAAATGTAAGCGTCTTTCAGCACAGCTTTGTTCTGTTCTATATTAAAATGATTGCAAAGATATTAAATTTTCAGAATAGTGTATTAGCTCAAACTACAGAATGGGCATTCTAGTAGAAAAATTCTGATTATTCAGCAATGCAACTCATACTTCTAGTGTTCTGCACAGAACAGATGATGTAATCCCAATTCCCCTACTGTTGCAACTATCTGAGCTGGGAGTTGAAGCAAAGGAAGAGAAGATAAGCAGGAGAAAAGTGTGTCTATCTAATATGTCTTTTTCCAATTATCTTGTTTTATGTTTCAAATAAAATTATGAACTTCAGGAAAGTACAGTTTTTAATTTTTTTTATCATGGCTTTGAAAAAAACAGGATTCTATTTCCTTAGTAGATAGCAGCCTTTTAGCATTTAAAAAGTTGCAAAATGTTTTCAATTTACTGTCTATTATATGCAACATAATTTATTCCATAATTAAAATGTGGTAATTGCCATTATGAGTTCAATATTTGCTCACAATTGTTGCGTGTTGATATCAGAGACAATTTGAAATTACACTTTCCTCACCATGGGAAGGTAGGGCCTCATTCATATCCCATGCAGAGCACTGCATTAACCACTACTGACACTCTCATTAACTCCAGGATCTTTAGAGCTATATTTGGTATGCTGTGTAGGATCATCTTTCATGCATACTCTCACCGTTCTGCGTAGGTACATTCATCTTTTACCTTTCATTTCCCCTTTTTCATCATCTCCAAATGATGGGACTAAATGGAAACCATTTCAGTGAAGGATACAGTTATCACTCCTTAGCACAGCCTCAAGTACCTGAGATTTCCACATGATTTCTGTAATCCTTGGATGGATACAGAATGGATTTGTTTCCAGGTTCGCACTCCTGCCATTACAGCGGAGAGAGCACTTAATTGCTGTGATAATTTACTTCCTCACTTTTAACATATAGCAGAGTATTCCAGTCAAGTGTTTAGTATCAAAACTAAAAGCCTTCCCCAGTCTGTTTCAGGCACTAGTTTCTGCTTTGAAATCTGTCTTGCATATGTCTTGCCCAGGGACTCATGGGTCTATCAGTTGCTGACCGTGCTCCTGCCCAGGCCAGACCCCTGGGGTGGGAAGATTGGAATAGGCTGAACCTGCAGCAGCCCCAGGTTCTCTAGCATGGTGGGGCTGTGGGCTTGCTTGGGCTTCTGAGCAAAACTGCAGTGCAGCAGCATGGGGAAGGAGAAAAGGTGGCCTTAGGTATTTTCCCTAACTTTCTAAGGAAACATAGTTAAAATGACTTTTGTTAAAATTGTGAGTACTGTTTGCCTGGCAAGGTTTTGATAATGGCGGTGGGGTGCTACTGCAGTAGTGGCTTCCACGGGAATTCTGCTAGAAGTTTCCCTCATGACAGCCAGAGCCCATGCCAGACGGATCCACCACTGCACAAGGCCAAGCCCATCAGCATTGATGGTAGCGCCTGTGGGATAACACAGTTACGGAGGGAGGAAAAAACACTTCAACAATTCCATTCAGAAGGAAGAGTGAGACTATGTGAGAGAAAGACATGAAGGCCAGTGAAGAAGGAGAGGGAGGAGGTGCTGTATCTTGAAAATAAAGCATATTGCAATAGTCTGCACTTAGCATGGAAGGAGAAACTCGGGTCCTGGAATGTGAGTCCTGCTGCAAACTGCAGCACTCCACATTCCAAACCCACTGTGATTGTGCTCTCCTTGCCCACTCACCCTCCTCTCTGCTCCATTAAATTCAATTTCAGCCTATTAAGTTCAAGAGTCAAGAAAAAGAACTTTAAAGAAAGTTACTTAATATTAATTTGAACCCCAAAGTATTCCAGTAAAGGAAAAAAAATCAATGTTGTTAAGATGTGCAATATTTTACATAATAAGGCTGGAGAAATAATGAAAAAAGAAGTTCAATATCTTATTCTGAAAACCTGTAAAATCTGTTAAATGAACTGTTTGGCAAATATAGCTCTTCCAACCAAGCCCACAAAATAATGTATTACAGATATTTTAAAATACTACATACAAAATGTGAAAAAATATATTACATTTATAATTTGATGAACAATATAATGAGATGTCAACAGAAGCTATTGTTCTTCTTGCACATTGAGAGTTATGGTGGATGAATGGATTATTACTAATTAGATTTCCATGGCTAATGTAGAGTTTATCTCCTTTGCATGCTACTAAGTGCAACTTCACAACTGCTTGTTCTTCAAGTTACTTAAAAAGGAGAATAGTTATTTCATTTTCTTTGAACTTGATAAAATCTGACATCAAAATAATATAATATCTTTTAGTAAACTCTATTTAGAGATGATAAATCTGGCCCATCAAAATGATTAAACTTTATTCTTCATGCTCCATTTTTTTTAAACTAAAACTTGCTCATGTGAAAGTTCACATAATTATATGATTAAAGTATGATCAGGATTGGTTGGATCCTTTGAACTTGATATTAATGTGTCAAGACTGCTCTTCTCCATGTTGGATGCTGGGTTTCTTGATAAACTTAACACCTAGCAAGTGCATTCACCACAGAAATGTGTGAGAAATTCAATACCCAAATTATCCACTAAAGCATCCTCACTACTTTCCATCAGGTTATACCGGGAGACAATTAGACTTATCAAGTATAGTGCAATTAGGCTTGGATTCAGTGTGGTCAAGGGTAGAAATCACTGAATATTATCCAAAGATATCTGTGGTGGTGGTGTTCCCATCAACACCATTCCCAGATCTTTAGAGATTTCAGAGTATCACTTAAAATGGGGAATAATTCTGACTCTTTGAATGATGTACATAGTCAAACAGTATAGAGTGGGAAAGACATTTGTTTCAGTACACTCAAATGAAGTATTCATGGAATCACAGAATCATTTAGGTTGGAAAAGACCTCTGAGATCAAGCCCACCTGTGATGGACTTAATTGAGTGGACTAGGGCCTTTTTCTGTGTTACAAATCAATGGAAAAACAATCCTTATCATTATTTTTGAAGGGGAAAGCAAAACTTTTCCAAAACTGTAGTTTTCCACGCTACCTACCCATATCATGGAGTAGTTGAGACAGGAATCCCAGCCTGCTGGTTAGTTATTTGGCTGGTATTGTACTCTCTAGCACTGGATCTTTGTAATGCCAGGGTTCCCAATAAAGCTGCCTGAGAAGTAGGATTGTTTCCTATGTAAAATATTTGAGTTACAAAATCACTGTATTTTTTCAATAATAGTTTCAACTTTTAGCAAATAGATATATCTTCCTCCTGGGAGATGAAAACTCAGTACATTAAAAAAATAGTCATGTTACATGTTGGCCAAAAGTGCATCAAGGGGAAAAATCTTTGCTAATGAACCAAACCTACTGAGAGTAGTGGCATGAGGCTTCTGAAAGCCCATGGGGCATTATTATCAGCAGATGTGAATAAAATGTTTCAGCTAAGTATTTCTGACATTCAGGTGTTTTTGGGTTTGTTTAACAGATGCAATTTTCTGCAGAGGGCAGACATGTTTATAATTTTTATTTTAGCCAAAATCTATTAAATATGCTTTGAGAAAATATTTTCATGAGATATTTTTGTATATGCATCTCTTTCTTCTACCCTGTACCCTACCACAAAACCAAGAATTATTTCATTACTATTGGATTTGTTTTGCTTCCTTGCTCTCAGAGAGACAGCATGTTTGAGAGAGCATCTTTTCAAACACAATATTCACTTTGATATTAACAAAAATAGTAAGAAAATAGAATAAAAACAAAAATTTAATTGCTTTTGCTGCATGACTGATTGCTTCCACAATACAATTACGCAGAAGAGAAAAATTACAGCATTTTGGCAGCTAATTCACAGTGTAGCACACCACTAGTCCTCAAAGAACTTAATTTTCTGCCAAAACTAAAGTATATTAAAAAAAATCTGATCACCAGTAAAGGTGATTCAAACAATTGTTTTCAATTATTGGGACCAGCGCTGCTTGACATCTTTGTCAGCAACACTAACAGTGTGATAGAGTGCACCCTCAGCAAGTTTGCCAATGACACCAAACTGTGTGGTGCAGCTGACATGCTGGAGGTAAGGGATGTCATCCAAAGGGACTTTGACAGGCTTGAGAAGTGGTGTATGTTCTCATTCTGTATGACAAACTCATGAAGTTCAACAAGGCCAAGTGCAAGGTCCTAACACAAGGGTCAGGGCAATCTCAAACACAGGTACAGACTGGGAGGAGAATGACTTGATAGCAGCCCTGAGGAGACCAAGCAATGTGCACTTGCAGCCCAGAAAGCCAGTTGTGTCCTGGGCTGCATCCAAAGCAGCAGGGACAGCAGGGAGAGGGAGGGGATCCTGCCCCTCTGCTCTGCTCTGCTCTGCTCTGCTCTGCTCTGCTCTGCTCTGCTCTGCTCTGCTCTGGTGAGACCCCACCTGCAGTGCTGTATCCAGCTCTGAGCTCCCCAGCATGGGAAGAACATGGACCTGTTGGAACAAGTCCCGATAAGGACCATGAAGCTGATCAGGGGGCTGGAGCACATCTTCCATGAAGACAGGCTGGGGCAGCTGGGCTTACTAACTGGAGAGGAAACTGCTACAGGGCCTTCTTTTTATCCTTTATCCTTCCAGTACCTAAAAGGAGCCTGCAAGAAAGCTGACAGGAGTTTTACAGGGGCATGTAATATAGGACATGGGGCTTTAAATTGAAGGAAGACTTAGCTTAGATATTAGGAAGAAATTCAGTACTGTGAGTGTAGTGTGGCACTGGAACAGGTTGTCCAGAGAGGCTGTGGAGGCCCTGTGGACACACTGTTAGAGGTCTAGGAAAATTACAGCCAGGAAAATCATTCCCAGGATGAGGTCTCTCCTGGGTCTCTCAGATCCTTTCCCAAGCTGATAACACGTTCAGCTCCGCCAGGAAGGGTTTTTCCCAGGACGATAGTTTTGTCAAAATAGAATGGAATAATAAACATTAAATTAACACCTGGTGCTGACCGTGGGACCCATTCTGAAGTACTGTCCCAGAGGCATTTTCCCAATTATCCAGTGAGCTACTGTCTTGCTTTAGTTCAGTGGAACACCCTATAAATACGAATCGTGTTCTCAATAAAAAATCTTCCTTTCCCCAAGGAGGTCCGTGTTGCTCTGATTGCTTTCTCTAGCTCAGTGGTGACAGAGGCCTCACCTTTGGAAGCGTTCAAGCTCAGGCTGGATGGGCTTTTGAGCAGCCTGGTGTAGTGGAAGGTGTCCCTATTCATGGTGGAGATTGGAGTTTTAACTAGATGATTTTTAAGGTCCCTTCCCACCCCAATCATTCTAGGATTTCATGATTCTGTGAAGATTAATATACGAATTCTAAATCACTGTAAGACCACAAACAGATCGTTTTAACTAAAGCCATTCCTGCCTTGAACTGAAGGGCTTTACTTACAGGAAAGAGTTTTTCATTCAACAGAATTTTTTCCTTCTAATTAAAACATCATTATATCATGCAGCAAAACATAATTTCTTTAATGTTATTGAAAAATAACTTTGACAGATCTAAATTATAAGAGAAAAGAATGGTATTGAGTTTATAAAATAGTGAAACTCATGCGTATGAGTAAAAGCATATGTATATTTTCGTATCTTTTTATATATACAGGTATGTTTACACACGTACATACATACTTATATATACACATATAAGGTCATTTGGCTCATGCCAAACTACTCTTACTCTTTGAGTGGCAACAGTTTTATCCACCTACGAATACAATATTACCTAGGTGCAGTCTATAGTGATTTTACCCACTATTTAAAGGTTTTCTAACTTTTGAGGCACAAAACAATATGAGATGATGGTGGTATTTTAATGGATTAACACTGACATTTTAAGTTCAGTTAATTTCTTTTTTTTTACTAAATGATATGATCTGTTTCAGTAGCACATGGCTAAGGTTTGTGCTGTCTGTGAAAGAAGTAATTTTCCTTTTAGTTTTGTTTGCTTTAGATATTTAGAAATTTATATACAGCATGATATCTCACTTTAAAAAATCTGTTTAATAGTAGTAGTAGGGGAAGGAGAAGTAATAATAACCATAGTCATAGAAATTGCAAAATCTACTTCCTCCAAATGGCAGAGGTGAAACCAAATTGGCATTTCTGTATGCTCAGAACAATAAGATTTTTGTGAGTGTTCTGATATTTCTGTTTTCATATCTTATCCTCTTATTTGCTTATTAAAAAAAAAAATCAATTTTAAAGCCATTTGCACTTACAAGTGAGGAAAACTATGCTCTTCTGCAGGTAAGGTCCCAGCTCTGCAAGCATGAGTGCAGTGGAAAAAGGCTGAGACACTGAGTAGAGCAAATATGTAAATACTGTTTAGTTGAAAAACCTTATTTATTTAAAGTTAATGAAAGCTTTTGTAAGCAAGTGCTTTGTATGTTAATTTATTTATCTATCTAATTCACAGTTACTTATAGTAGTCTGGCAGCATACTTGAGCAATTGATAAAGGTATTATAACTGGCTCACCTGTTCTGTCCTGTATTTCTTTTTATAAAGGATAAAATACTAACGCAAACTCAAAAATGGGCCTGTCTTCTATGTTTCCCGACAATGCAAACATCCCCCCAGTAACTGTATCAGGCTCCAAGACTCTTAATGAGAAAATTACTCATAGCACACTTTATTCTTAAAGTATAATAATAACTAGCAATAAGTCTTTTTTTTTTTT
>VXBI01002033.1:62134-164874 GCA_013397375.1 Toxostoma redivivum | reverse complement strand
AAAAAAAAAAAAAGAAAAAGAAAAAGAAAAAGAAAAAGAAAAAGAAAAAGAAAAAGAAAAAGAAAAAGAAAGGAAAACTTAAGGAAATTAAAAAGAAAAATTAAAAAATGTTTTTAATCTTTCTTTTTAATTTGGTTATGGTTTTGTTTTTATTTTAAATAATTTAGGTCTACTAGTATCTGAATTGTAATCCTGAATGATAGGAATTCCCCACTGAAGGCATATGAAAACATTAAAAATCTGAAAAAAGCCTTACAATTTTCAAAACTGGGATGATTATTATTTCAACCACAGGTCTCATCCCTAAGGCACTTACATGGTAAATTATCATTAGACAGAGATGGAAATAAGCTAACATACACCAGCAGAACGTATCAGCAATTTCCATGCTGGGACCATGATTTTCTGCAGGATGGAGACAGGATAGAAAAGGCTTAAGAAGATATTTGTACCTACACAGCACACAGGTACTTCACAGCCCAAACATTCTCAATATGCACACAAACAAACCCTCAGCAAAACCAGCAGCTCAGTGAGATTTAGATACGAATTTTATCTAAGCCTGCTGCCTTTTGATCAAGAGTTTTGGTGTGGATCAGTCACTAAGACTGCTTAAAACAAGCCTGTGCTTTGAAAGGTTTTTCTATTAACCAGACATAGGGGAATTCAGTGATTTTTTCTTAATTTTTTTCCCCCTTTTTTTAACTCTGTGTGCATGCATGTTGGTATCCATTCTGATTTTGCGAAAAGGACCACATTTTACAATCTGAAAATGAACACAAAACTATTTGCATAACATCTGCACTGCTTGGAGGATTGGAACACTACAGCAATTAGGTCCATGTTCTATTCACTTGCAATTCAGACTACTACTATAGTTGAGCTAATGTAATGTTTAGTTAAACGAGAATACGCATTTTTATTTTTCCCTTAATGATTAATGCTGTATCCAAAACCATCACATAAACTGTTTTGCTTTTAAGCAGGTAGCTCTAAGAATATTTTCTATATATTTTAAAAGTGAAAGAAACTTTGAAGGATATTAATTTAATCTGTTTAATATGTGACTGTTTTCATCTACAGTGTGTGTTTTAATTTGACTGATTTTACACAGCTGTCATTCTACAGCCTATAATCTGTATGCATACGATATAAGCATAACCTTTAATGAACAAGATTCACAGGCAAAAGTTGCTAATATAATGCTAGCATAGCAGCACCTGCCAACACCTCTACAATTAGAAGTCTGTGTCAGCATTTCAATTATAAAGCAACTTCTAATTTACAGGATCATAACTTGACAGTAAAAATTCTTTCTGTGTTGCAAGTTGACATGCAAGGTCTCAGTTCAAAGCATTTTTATTAATACAGGTTTAAATTGGTTTAGATATTATGAAGTTATAGAAGACTACAGTGGAAAATGAAAACACTCTGTGGATGTTTTTTCATCACCACTGTAGCTCAAATTATTTGAAAGGGAAACCCAAAAACATTACAGTTGCTTATGTGTAATTAGGATCAGTGATTGATTTTATTTTTTCTGTAAATTTTGTAGCAAGATCTAAGTTTTAAAACTCCAAAGTGTTATGCTTCTTTCTGTTGTTTTGGGGATCTATATTTATCATTAAGTATAATACATTAATTGCTTAAAATATTTATTTCTAAGTGCAACAAATCATTGCTAAAGCAGACCATGGCAGTACATGTGTGAAGCTATGGAACAGAGGTCTCTCCATAATGACATATCATTTACTAATAGCATTTCCATGAATTACAAATTTCCCAAGTATATATTGACACATTTGTTCCAGCTGAGAAGTTACCATGTACTGTGTCAATAAGCTACTTATCATAGTTACCTATTGCTTTGCACTGACACAGTAACTACTAACTACTGCTCGGACATTGCACTATCTGTTGTGGAAAGGAAATAATTTTCAGTTTGTGACAGGGTTAGGATCCACTGAGGGAGATAAATGACAAGGATTTCATTCTATTCTTAGATGGGTAGCTGTAAGAGGCAAAAATGTCAATAACAACTAGATCATTTCTGTGACCTTGCTGAGAATATTCCCCTCCACCCTATTTCTATCCCTTTCATGCTGTTTTCAAAGCCCTAGAGGACTGAAAAGCATTGTGAGGAGCTCCTAGAGTCCAACAGTTACATGGAATAATGTGCAAAGGTTCGCGTTGCATTCTTTTGTTGCCTGATAGAAAAGTGCATCTGAGCTTGACAGGAAAAGTAAAGAGCATTACCTCTGAGGAAGGTCAGACTACTGTGGGCAAGCTGAGGTGCTGGAGAAAGGGCAGCTTGTGAGCCAAGGCAGCAGGGGAAGCTTCTGGGTAGAAGCCAACAGCCAGCTCATGGGGCCAGAGCTTGATACAGAGCTGCTCTTCATCTGGGACACACTGCCACACGAGCATGTCCATGTGGCAGCTCCTGCGGGGCAGAGAGAGCCCGCACCTCCCTGCAAACCACTGTGCAGTCAAAAAGACAATGCCTGGAAATGTTTCCAAGCAAGGTGTTAAATCCGCACACTTCAAGGCTGCGTTAGCCCTCTTGTGGGCAGGGCAGCTCTTTCCCTGCTGAGACTCATTGCTCCCACAGATGGACAACTTTGTGCCCTGGCTCCAGCAGTTCTCCAGGGTCAGAGCTCCAGGGCTGCAAACAGAGGCAGAGACTTGCACCGCTGTGCCAGCAGCAGCTCCTGGGGATTTACCGGTCTCGAAATAAGTTATGGCCCTTTAAGTTCAAAACCAATATCAGTAAATATAGTTTGCTACAGGGCAGTAATTAGTGCATTGGAAATTAATTTTAATAAAGCTATCACAGTAAGGGGAAGCTGGGGGAACAAAGTTATCAAACAAAAGTGAAAAGAATGCACATGGATAAGATGGGCTTCTTTTCTAATCTTTCACCTCCATGTACTGCTATCACATCTGAACTGCATTTGGCTGAAATTGTGACAACCATACAAATACATTAGTCACACATACTCCTGTATCACTCTTAAGTGCTCATTATCTTACAGGGAGTTTTTAATTTCTAGCTGTTTTCTCTATTATTTCTCAGTCTGCCAGAAGTCTAGAAATTGTCAGTGCCCCTCACTGTAATTTAGTGATTTGGTAAAGTCACAGTGTTTTTCACCATCTTCAAGAGGTTATAAGTACACACAATAGTTCAGAATTGTAGGATGTGATTTGTAATTTTTATGCACAATTCAGCCAACACCATACCAGTCACTATTTCTTCTATTCGTTTGTTGTTTCCATTTAGAAGTCTTTGTAACAACAATAAAATAAAATATAATAAAATAGAATAAAATAAAATAAAATAAATTACGACTGGTCTTCAACTTATATTAAAGAATAAGATTTTACTTTAGTCTTTCCAGAAAATGACAGTTCTTATCTTCTTAATTAATCTCGATTCAACATAATAGCATGCTAATGGTCAGAAGACATGCTTGAAATAAATTTGAGCTATTATGTAACTGTGCAAAGGTGTGCTAATCAAGACCCTTTCTAATGCATATAATGAAAACGTAAAACATACTGTTATTCATTAACTTGTGTTTTGGGTGTCTCATTTAAACTTGAATTTTTTCTACCTTTCTTGCAGATTATGACATTCAAGCCTATCAGCCAGTGATACTTCATCAGTATTTCACAGAGATTTTCTATCCAGAATGTTTGGACCTGTATTTTCTACAAACATTAAAGTAAATACTAGTTATCTGTATAAAATATTAGAAAACAACTTTGCAGCACCCTCTAGTGACACATTACCAAATCAGAATGTTCTGGAAAACAAAGTGACCAGGGTGACAGACTTGTTCATAAGAAAACCACTTTTGACATTACCATGGTGGTAAAAGGTGTTCATGTTCACCATTCCGATCCCATAAGATAAACTACAAAGACGTTACCTCTCCGAGGCCCTTATAAACAAAAATACATTTTCTTGACCTGAAATAATTCCAGAAAATGAACTGGATTCATTTTATTTTGTGGTTGAAACCACTCTGGTAATATAAAATCAAATATTTTTTTATATGTCTGTTAAGAATAAATTAACACTTGTGGAATTCCTAAACCCCTTTTATTCCTTGTGACTCAGATCTGTCATTGTTCAACGCTTCTTGTGTCAGTGTGTTCCTACAGCATGAGGATGTGACAGCAGACACCTGACAGCTGAAAGATCTGCTTCACTGCATGGAAGGATTTGAGCATAACTTCTGGAGTTTCATAGAATTTGGCTCCTAAGCATATAAAAACAGCTAGAGATCAACTCATATCCTAAGCTTATAAATATATTTTCTCCCCTTAAAACCCCTGTAGCTCAGGTGCTAATACAAAATCATGCATGTGTATGAAAATTAGGCTTTATCACTGATTTATATCTAATATTGTAATAATCCAGTTCAGGAAACAGTACACTTCTTAATGAAGGGCAAATATTTTTAGCAAGATATTGGTGGTTTTTGGTGGGTTTATAATTGCATTAATGTTTATGTTGCCATAAATTGAAATTATCCATATGACAGATTCATCTCTTTAAAAGGAAAGCTCTGGGTATCATATTATGCAATTCAAATTTTGGTTTATGGGGTTTTGCTTTTTTTTTCACTCCAAGAAAACAGCATACACCTCTAATAAATTAATAAGGAGCATAATTTCTCTCTGTGTGTGTGTGTGTGATTTTTTGCCTTCAGAATTAAACTACTTAGAAACATTGACATAGAGCTTCTCATTCTGTTAAATGATGCTTTGCCAGTAGGGTATGACACTTCTTTCTCTCCTAAATCTGGATATATAATACCCAAAGTAGTACAATGGTGTAATTTACATACATGATGTAGTGGTGATCTTATGGAGTTGGGATATTTTGTGTTGTTTTGTTACATTTAGAAGTGTGTCCCATTAGATGTAGGGAAAAGTTAGTAATGCAGTTTTCTCATAAATACTGAATAAATTCATCTGTCCTTTTCTTTCCCAATCTAATAACAAAATAATTTTAAGAAATATTTTCTTTGTAGAGGTTCATTGAATTCAGCATTTCTTGCATGACATGCATGTTTACATACATCACATATATTATTTACATCAGCAATTATCAGGTAGAACAATGAATCACAGATCTTAGAAAAAATATTTTATTCATTATCTCCTGCACCCTCACATACAGTTTGAAGCCACCTGTAGTATTTATTCCTGGTATGTGCTTTCAAAGTATTCAGACATAAATGATATGTGCAGAAAATTATTATCCCTTCTTTAAAAATAAATAATTATGATCTGAAACATTAGAGCTATACAGAAAAATTGCAGAAAAAAGAAATAACATTTCATAGAATAGCAAAATAGTTTATAGTATTACATACTATTGTATATAGTATACAGTTAACTTTAGATGTCTTGAGGAAAGATAACTAAAAATAAAAAGGCATAAAAGCATTATTTTTAATATATTTATCAAGAGAATAGAAAATAATGGTATGCAATATATGTACATGCAGCTGCAGCAGAGATATGTCTTCAAGGAAAAGAGCTACTATTTTTTCCAACAGATTATATTTTCCCTTTGAAGACATAGAAATAAAGTAAAAGAACCACTTTGAAACTTGCTGTTTCAGGTTTTGCTGCAAATACTACACACTGACAGTGTTAGAGAGACTGGTTTCTGTACCCAAACTCAAACTTAAGAGCATTTACCATGTAAAATAAAGTGATTTCTATAAAAACGATGTTATGGAAATAGCAGTAAGAAGTACATGAAAATCAACTCTAAGCGTCTAAAACAAGTCTCTGTTTCCTTTGTGGCCCAATATGAATGGTGCCTTTCATTCCATGACCATACCAGATCACTACATGTCTCTCCTTTTATAGTTGATTCAGACTAAAATTCCTCTTTCCTTTTCCTATTCTACAGTTGTCTCTCAAGTAAGTTCATCTAACTCCAACAGATGTGTATTCACAACATAGAATAAGCCACCACAGAATCAGTCACATCATATGGATAGGAATGAAAGAGTGCATTAATCTTTAAAACTCTTTAGTATGCGACAGACATAGTACCTTACCTATTCAACAGAATCATTATTATATCACTACCTGTTTCTGTCAAAAAAATTCATTCCATCTCAGGAATTTTGCAAATATCATATCTCCTCAAAGATAATGTGAAAGATGATATAAGTTCCTTTGCTCACATTTAAGAATACAAGAGAAAGTGTACCATTTTGCATTAATTCAATGCTAATTCATTATCACAGATTCATTGACTCTCTCATTACAATGCAAATGCCAGGTCAAGACTGTATATTTTCTGCTTTGAAAAGGATAAATTCAAATTTTATTTCCACAGAGGAGAATATTGAGAAAGATTTACTTAATGTTAAAACAGTATGTGAGTTTTCAGTAGGCAGAGGTAGGATTTCACAAATTATAACAAGGAAGAAGTACAACATATTTCATTCAATTTCACTTATTTTCCATCTTTGAAGAAATTACAGAAGTCAATAAACAACAAAATGAGGTGATAATGTTGTGTTATTAGTGTTGTGTCATTCCCAAACACACAGATAGTTTTAAAAATTTATTTGGAATTTGGTTTTCTAAAGAAAGCTTTACATCACGGCTGATATTCTCTGTTGAATAAAGTACTACTTTTATACACTGATCTGAAATTCTTAATACTCATATACTGTGCCACACTTTCAGGAAGTACAAAAATGCCATATTCTGTATTGTGTTGCGAGTCATAGAGGTGTTATAATTTTTTTCAGAATGAGTCTGAATTTGTTGTTTGGAACCTGATCTGACATATGAAAATGTCCTCTTCACTTCTGTGGCTGGAAAAATCATGGAAGAGAAGAAGCTGTGCTAAGGCCAATGAGGGACAGGAAGGCGATTCAAGGCAGCCAGCAGGGCTTCACCATGAGCAAGTCCTGCCTGACCAACCTAGTGGCCTTCCACTGATGCTTAGAAAGGCTGATCTGGAACAGAGACTAGACAGAGTTAAATGGACAAGATAGGTATTTATTGAAAGGCCTTTAAAGGATACACCTTGGGCAATGCAAGAGCCTGGCTGGGGTGACACCAGGATGGATCCAAGATGGATCCTGGTCATGAGTTTTTACACTCTTATAAGTTTTGGTTTGTCCAAATTACAGCTCCATGTCATGAATTCTTAACTCCCTGGCTTGCCCTCTTCCCTTTACTGTTATTTCTGCTTTTTGGGTATCAGGTGTCCTTGGTTCTCTAGCTACAAAGGGATTGTTTTGTCTAACTACCCTGTGAACTTACTAGCACCTAACAGGAAGCTTCAGAGTTACATGCCAGGCAGTAGAGAATCTGAAAAATATAAAACCTAAAACTTAAGGCATTAGTACAATGCAATGACTACATTGGTGGATGGGGAAAGGGCTAAAGATGTCAACTACCCAAGGTCAGTAAGGCCTTTGTCATAGCAGCAGTCTTTCACAATTGGAGTGAGGTAGATTTGATGGGTGAAGAAGGAATTGGTAGAACAGCAGTATCCAGAAGGTAGTGGTCAATGGCTCAATGTCCCAATGAATATTGGTGACAAATGATGCCCCTGAGGAGTCTGGACTGGGATTGGTGCAATTCAATTAATGTTATTCAATTAATCAATGAAATAGACAAAGAGATTGAGGACATCCCCAATAACTTTGATAATGATACCACACTGAATAGTGCAATTGACACACCTGAGGGATGGGATGCTATCCAGAGGGACGTGGAAAAGTTCAAGAAGGGATCCCATGGGAATCTCATAAGGTTTAGCCAAATGCAAGGTCCTGCACAAGGGTTGGGGCAACCTCCAGTATCAATACAGGCTGGGGGATGAAAAGATCAGAAGGACCCCTGCCAAGAAGGACTTGGGGGTGCTGGTGGAGGGGAGGATGGACATGACCTGGCAATGCGAGCTTGCAGCCCAGAAAGTCAATTGTGTCCTGGGCTGCAGCAAAAGCAGCGTGGCCAGCAGGGCAAGGGAGGGGATTCTCCCTCTCCTACTCTCATTAGACCCCATGAGATCCTCGGTATAGGAAGGACACAGATTTGATATTGTTTCTAATTTAGAATTTTTTGCCCACTTCACATAGTGGTCAGTCAAACATTTTTTACGATCTTTGGGAGTTTATTCTTTATTTATTTCAGTGGTTAATAATTTTTTTTTTCCATTTTATGTTCCCTTTTCATGAGCTTAAGTCTTGATATAGTGAGTTTTTTGCAACTTCTCTTTTCCTCTCATATCACAGATTAGGTCAATGGTAGAAGTTATCAATAGCAGAAGATAATGTAATACCCCTTCTGATAAAGTTCTTTCCCATTTCTTTGTAGCTTTGTAGCCTCTCCCTCCTCCTGTATAAAACCAGTGGGATTATTTCTAAAGATAAAACACTCACACTGTTTTGTAAAGGTGTGGAAGTACAAAGGTTTATTTTCTGCTTTTATTTTTACATATTTGTGACAATATCATATCCCACCACTTGCTGAACCCTGTTACATATTTTACAACTAAACATGAATGTATAGACATCTAGAGGATTTTAAAAAATAGATAGTATGCTTGTCTGTATGAAGGTTTTACTGAAATCACAGAAGAGTTATTCTTGGCATAAATGCACATAATTTACCCTTGTGTGTCTAACTCTGGCACAAATTCAGACATAAGGAAAGCACTGCTTAATGCAGTCCCAATGAATATCATAATGGTTTTTGCCATAACCATACAGAAAATGTTGCTTATTACCTGCCTTGTAGTCTAAACCCCTCAGGTCCTCAGTACATCGTGTCTTGTACTCTACATAATACGGTTACAATACATGTCTTAGAAAAGGCAAAAGTACATGGTGGGCATACGTTCCTTTACCATTCTTCAGTGGTTACACTTCCAAAGAGCAAAAGCCATGCTAAGCAAAAGCAATGAATTTCAGAGAACAATAAAGAAAGTACAGAAAAATTTATTTTGACCACCAAGAAAATCCTAGAAATGCTCCATTATTAGGTTCTGTACAGTTCAGAAAATAAAAGGAACATAGACCTTCATCACTGATACAGGTGACATACCAGCAGACAGGTAGAGGTGACATGGTAGTGAGTGTCTCCCATGGGCCACCTGATCAGCAAGAGCAAATTGATGAAGCCTTCCAGCATTTTGCTTATGTTACAAAACTAGGAAGAGTTGTTGATAATCAAGAGGGTTGTGCTGCCCTCAAGAGAGACCTTAGCAGGCTAGAAAAATGAGCTGACAGGGAAATTTTCAAGGGAAAATGCAAATTTCTGCAGATTGGAAGGAACAGCTCCATGCACCAGTATATATGCTGGGAATCACCCAGCTGGAAAGCAACTTTGCAGAAAAGGGCCTGGGTATCTTAATGGACCCCAAGCTGAACCATACCTTTGCAGTAAAGAAGGCTGAGGGTATCAAGGGATGCTTTAGGAGACATGTTGCCTGGAGGTCGAGAGAGGTGATTCTTCACCTCTGTTTAGCATTTGTGAGGCCACACCCAGAGTGTTCCACTGTTTTGGGCTCCTCAGTACACAAGAGGCTTGGACATACTGGAGACAGTCTGGCAAAAGGCCAAAAAGAACATGAGGGGACTGGAGCATATCTCTTTTGGAGAAAGACTGAGAGAACTGAGGCTGCTCAGCCTGGAGATGAGAAATCTCAGGTGGATCTCGTTAATGTATATAAATATAGGAAGGAAAGGTATGAAGAAGAAAGAGCCAGGTTCTTTTCAATGTGCTCAGTGACAGGACCAGAGGTAATGGGTGCACACTGAAACACAGGAGGCTCCCTCTGAACATCAGCAAACTCTTTTACAATATAAGGGTGACCAAGGCCTGGCACAGATTGTACAGGAAAGTTGTGGGGTATCCATCATTGCAGACATTTAAAATCCAGATGGACATGGTCCAGGGAAACCAGCTCTGGCTGAAACTGCTTTAGCAGGGAGTTGGAACAAATGACCTCCAGATGCCCTTTCCATTCTTGACCATTCTGTGGTTTTCTGATTGTATGATCACTGCAGACAGGCGTAAATCCTTCAGTGAACCTAACCCCTTAATAAAATATGTATCAGTCAATTCTTAGTCTGTGAGCAAACAGAATCCAAACTACAACATCTTATTAATGATCAAAAAAAAAAAAAAAAACCTGAACAGATTGTAGAATTTGATAAACCAGCCATTTATATAGAATTGTTATATTACTTCAAGGTAATAATATGACAAAAATAAAGTGTGCAAAATATACATTCATTCACCCTGTTCACTCTGTGAAATACATAATTCCTTAAGTTCCCCTAACTATTGATGAATAATAGAGCTTCAAAAATATATTTTAGAGTTATTTGATTTTTATATTTGATAATATTAACTTTGCATTTAGAGGTACTGAATAATTAAATTAATGAAAAAAACCAGGTATTTTATAAGATATGGATGCAATATTTTCTTGATTTTTTAAAAAATTTAACAAGACTTTCATAACTGTCATGTTTTGTTGTTTTTTTTTTTTGTTTCATACATGGTCTTATTTATGGACTAAGAACTCAGCATCCAAAGCATTTTGCAAACTTGCATCAAAAATCCCAGATACCTTAAATTCTTTTTCTTGTATTTGTTCTTGTTTGAAGTTCTGTATTATGCCAGTTTAGAAATATACATACTCAGGATTTTCTCATTAGTTATTTTTATTGTCATCATCTCTGGTAACCTAGAAATTGGATTAAAGTCTGCAGAGAGTTTTGCTTCACCTTTCTTAGTTCACTGTGTGTTTTGCCTGACTTGTATTTTTATCTGCATCAAAGGGAGAGAAAAAGAAGAAATATGTTTCTTACTGTTTCCATATAACTCATGCATAAGGAAAGGAAATACTCGAATAGCAAGCATTCACAGCATCCTATTCTTCCACTGAATTGTTACTGATGCCTCCCCAAAGATTCTTCAGTATGGCCTGATTTAAAATGTTCTTTGAAGCAGCTTCAAGCTTGTCTTGAACTAATTATCAAGCAACAGCACACTACCATACTTGACAAGTTGCACCATTTCTAAGTAAACTAACTCTCCTGTTTTGTTTTGCATTTTGATGGTAAAACTAATCCTGACCTTAAGGTCAGGAATAAATCTCATGTCTGACAGCTTGCTGAAGCAGCTTCTGGAAAGACACCCAGTCATTTATCATCTTCATAATTGATAATATCTGCTGTGAAACAATATCAATTAAAGGCAGGGAAATAAAATAGTGTGGTCAGAAAGCCTTTTAGCATTTCAGTGCAATTAAGAAATTAGGGGGAAATGTAAATACTACGGGAAATTGTGTACTTAGAGAAAGGTGAATTACAGCCTTGTAAAAGGTAAAGACCTGTTTAGCACTGATGAGAGTCTGATTAACATGCCTCTTGGTTTTAGTGGGGCTGCTATGTGAAGTAAGGTTTTACTCAGAAGGAATGAAGGTTGATAGAAACACACACCCAGTAAGGGCTGTAAAAATATGACTTGTGCCTCACACTTTCTGCTGTATGATCATATGCCTCATAGATCCTCCTTTTGGATAATCCTACAGGATTTATCTTTTGGGGTTTGTCAGGAATATACTTTTTACTTTTCGGCCTGAAGTTGCTTTCTATTCTGTTTGCAAAAGGCAGAATAATTCCATCTCCTGCAAAGAAGCCCCTTTTTCCATGGAGTTATCACTTCACTTATTATTTGACTGACATAAGGTTTATTCACAGACTCTGAGGTCTGGGATTTCAAGTACCAGATTCTGGGGCACTAGAAATAATTACAAGCCAATTCCAAGTTGTGCTCCAATCAAACACATAAAACTGTGTCATACATACTTCAGCAGTTTTATCATATCTGTAAAATACTGAGGCTGATTTTGATGCAGTTCAAGTACTCAAATGCATTTTAATCTTTACTTTTTCTTTCGCAGTACATAATATACAGACGTGTAAGGTGTCATTTAAAAAATTTTCTCTGAAAACTTGTTCTTTATGAGGAGGTTACTAGGTTTCTCACTTAATTTTTCATTATTTAAATGAATGTAACAAAACATAAAAAGAGTATGAAAGTTTTAGAAGTTCCTAGCATGCTTAGGGTGTGGAGTCAGACAATATTGATCTAGGGCTTACAGAACAGGGTGAAGAGATGATCCCAACTACTTTCAACACAGGAGATTATTAGAAATTTTAAATAACATAATGAAAAGTCACCTTTTCTAGGCTTGTCCTTCCATTGCTGCTGAGGAAACATTACCAGAAAGTAGACAGTGTTGCTTTAGCTGTTTGCTTTAATAAAATGTACCTGTGAGATTGCATTTCCCTAATTCTCACAGCTGGCATTAAAATGGATTTAGCTAGCTAGCTGGAGATTTAAAAGTAGCCTTTCAAGTTCACCTTTAAGAAGCTATATTAGCTTTGCCTACTAGCCTGTTTAGTAATGCAACATACAGCATACCTGGCTTTAGACAGGACTAGAGATCAAATCTAACCTCATAAATCTCCCAGTTCATGACTACAGGAAGCTGTCAAAAACTAGATGTTGTTTCATTCTCTAGGGGCTGGTGCACTTCTCTGGATCTCTCTTAAGTGCCCTCTAGCAGCTGATCACCAAAATGTGTAATAGCCTTGGGATGGACTACACCACCCTTTTGACCCCAGAAGTAATATTTTGATAGGCCTTGACCTTAATAAGACTGCCAGCATAAAAGCCTAACAGTAAGAGCAAAGGAAAACCTTTTCTGAATAGCAAATAGCTGAAGAAAACATTTTCTGCACACTCCATAAATTATTACATTTACCTCTGGCAAGTACATTTAGAGAAAATCGTGTTCTGAATCACATTTTGGAACACTCAGATTGAACACCAGTTTCTAACCCAAAAAGACTAGCTTTCAAACAAATGCTGGGCAAAATTCTATCACTTTCACTCAATTTAATCTTTATTTAATCTTTATTTGACCAACAAATCTTACTGAATAATAACATCTGGATTTCTCCCCCTTTCTCATTTAGCCTTTTACATTTATTCTACTGTTTAACTAATTTCATTCCAATTTAGGTCAAAGGATAAGGATTTCAGATGTCTTAGGATGACAGAGTGTAGAGGGGAAATCAGGGGGGAGGAGGAGGTGGGAAGGGGGAGTTGCATCATAATGAAAGAGAATAACCCTTGTCAGTTTTTCTGACAAGATTCTGAATCAGTATTTGTAACCCTTGACCATTTTTAACCTCACTTGACCACTTGCAAATATAATTTGACAAATCACTTTCTTCTTTCAGTCCCTCTACAGCCATGTGTCACAGGTGATATATACTTTCCTTTGAGCTTTACCACTAATACTGTTCCCTGCTGTACCTTGTGGGGAAAGTGGTGTCATTTGGGCCACTGGGTCCATAATGAGCTTAATTTCTGCAGGATGCCAGAGAAGTTAAATGGTTTACATAGTGTGAAGAAACAATTAAGCTGCCTAGAAGCTACCTGATGCATAGCAAAATAATAGGCAAGAGGGAGAGAGAAGCTACAGAATGAGGTAGATTTTCTGTCCAGACAAGCAATGTGGAGTGGCTGAAGTGATGATGAAGGGCACATTGACACATAATTTCACTCTAATGAAACTTTTTCAATAATCACGCTGCTATGCTGCTTCTTCAGTGCTGATTTTTTTCAATATTACTGTAGTTTAAAAGCATTTTTGTAAAAAACATTTGCATGTTTGTAAGTAAGTATTACTTCATTCAGATTTACTTCATTTTGTTCTGTAAAATAAATGCAGATTTCACTTTAGATGGAAAAGTTCAAGGAAAATTATCATGCTTTGCAACCTGTGGGGAACACAGCTTAAGAGTCTCTGTCCTTGAAAACAACTAAGCCACTTTCTGCAATTTCTGTTGCTGATTCAAGAGTAATATTTTCTTCTTTCACTAAAAGCTATGATGCAAAATCCACAAAGATGAGCTCCTGTTACTTTGACAACTGCTTAGAGCATTCTTATGAGTAAGTTCCACATAAACTTATATAACTGGTAGAAGTGGAATCTAGATTTTGAAGAATTTCTACTTGTTAAAAATGCCAAAATTATTTTGTGAGGCTGAATGCATTTTCTCCTCACTGAAAACCAACAGTGTGTAAATTGTTTATGGATTACATTAAAGCTCGTTAATTAATTCTACTAAATTTTTCATGTCAAAGAATATTCAGACCATGTCATGCATATTTACATGTGACCCTTCAGATAAGAATTGTGTTGGTTCTGCTTATTGCTCATGAAAATTATAAGCAAAAGAATGGTGAAATGTCTGCATAATCCTTTTTGTGACTGAAGTGTAAATCTAGCTTTTCAGAATTATTATTGATTCCAGTTCCATAATGTGTGAGTGTTTCCCAGGCTAATTAGATTAGCATAGTAAGCTCCTAATGGAATCTTTAGCTCTGCTCGCTCAGTCATCTTGTGAAACTAATTGGGGAAGCTTTGTTTGTTTATGTTTTCATGGAAAATGGTAGCTGTTATTTTGAATGTCATTCTAATTATGGTGGAAAAATTTTGTCAGGATATATGGAGGTGTGGGCAGACTTTGAATTATTTTAGTCTTCCCTGAAAATACATTTTGCACCAAGATCTTTCTGCATCTACTATTCAATTGCCATAAATAAATCTCCCTTGTACTGCGGTCTGAGTTACCAACAGTGAAGATAGGATGATTCCTAGTAAGGGAATCTGAAAGAGCAAGAAAAGTTAGAAGTCTTTTGGAAGTTAATCTCTAGTATAGAATCAGGCTTTGTTTTAACAGTCTTGAGACAGTAAGAAAACAATGCACACCTTCCCTTTTCTCATAATAGTGACTGCATTCTAGAACATGGGTCATTGTGCAGACATCCTCATTAGGCACACAAAATATTTTGACATTAGAGTGATGAAAGATGTTATTTATCAAACTGTTCAATAAGAAGAAAAAGTAATGAAACCTAGTTTCACATCTGTTCGTACACCTACAGTCCCAGTGCTTCATCATGAAATGTTCATCTGAAGAGAAATAGATCTGAAAGGTTCATTAGGACAGTGATTCGGCTTCTACTGAATGGAAGAAATGAGACTGAGTTCTTTCTACACTTTTTTTTTTCTCATTAGATGTGCTAATTTCATTTTTTTATGCATACTTAACAAATTTTTTATTGTCCACATGGCAATCTTGCTACACTTCCAAATCTGGTTTAAAATAAATGAAGGGCTTAAAAGTAGTTCTGCAGAAAACTGGTTGACAGAAAGACAAATGAGACTAGACAAAACTCATGCAAATAGATAACACAATTACCTAAGACTTATTTTCATAGGAAATCACACAAAACGCCCCCAAACTATTCCTACTCAAAGCTAATGCTATCTCATCCTCCAAGCTTGATAACAAAGCAACTACTGAATCTCTGCATCTCTGATGAAAAGGAGCTACCACTTCCAGTGGAAATATGTGACACTGCTTTGAAGAGTTCCAAGTTAAACTGTGTGTGAGACATTGCTCTTCACAGAAGTTTGTCTGAAACATACTGGCAATTTGGTACAGATAATTCTACAGGTAGAATCACTGACATATAGGACATAATCCATTAAAAAAAAAAAAAAGGTATTTCAAAGTGCTATGAATACTGCTCAAATGCAGATGGACAGCAAATGGAATAGCTTCCTGTTTCTCTAGGACCAGTAAGCAATAGGTGCTTCTATGCATACAGCACATTTGGAGGTGATTGAGAAAATGGGTGTTATTATTTGATTTTACAGTTTAGAGAACTAAAACTCTGAGAAATTACAAGGCCTAGATAATGACCATCTGAAGAGACACTGTGGAAGTGTCCTGCATGTCCTCCTGGAAGGACTGTGTATTCAGCAACATGGGGTGACTAAATTCTGTAACATTATCTGATTATTTAGATTAGTGAGGGAAAAAACTCTGCCCATTACCCTGGACTAAACAAGAAGGAACAAAGACAGCCTCTTCCCTGTGAGAAAGATCAGAGTCAGCAGCCTGGGAGTTTTGACCACATCATAACCATAGGGAAAAAACATCCAAAATCATCAACTCCTGCCACACACCTCGCCTCCATAGAGCCCCACAGAGATGACTCTGTCAGGTCTGAGAACACCCTGATAAGCCAAATTGTAGCAAGAGATACAAGAGAGAACTAACAAGAAGAAGAGAAGTAGCCTATTCCCTGGGATCGGGGATGTGCCTTTGCATATGCTCAGGCACGTATATGCCTGCATGGCTAGAGGTCAGTGTAAAACCTCATATATGGATCTGAAAGCAACAAACATTGTGTAAGACATCACTTGCTCTGATCAGTGATTCTTCCATGCTTCCATTGTCCTTACCTGTCACTGTTGTGAATGATACTCATTTTATCTGTTGTGTACTTAGATGTTCTGAGGAATTCCTTTTTCAGGTAGCATCTACAGAACTACAGCATTGACTCCAGAGACTGATCTTTTGTGTGGTGTAAGGAGCTGAGATAGTGTGGCTCATGCAAATGCTAAGAAAAATCAACATGTAGCAGGCATCTCAAGGGCCAAAGAAGAATGAGGAAAATTTTTATGACTAGAAAATCACTGACTCAAACATGTATGAGCCCAGAAGCAAATATTAACTTCAAGGTTATAACTGACAGTGGGAAAGTTGTTTATAAATATGTATATATTCTTCCATGTATGTCTGTGCCAGTTTTTGCCTTTTCAGGGAACCATCTATAGGAACCCTTAAAATTCTGTATGGCTTTTGCTATCTGAAATATTTGGCACAAAGAATTCAGTGGTGCCACATCTCTTGATGATACCTCATAAGAAAATTTAGGCTTCCAAGAGGGATTTCTCCTTGTCATTACTACTCCAGGAGAGGATGCTAGGTTGGGTTGTTTGGGGTGGTTGTTGTTTGCTTTTGCTTTGTTTGTTTGTGTTATATAAATAGGTCAAATTACAAACATTGCTACTCCCTACAAATCTTCTTTCACTTGAAAATATATGAGGTCTTTTTTATCAAATCAGGCCTATATAAGAGTTAACCATAAGAAGTTGTTTTGAAATAATCTGAGTGTTTAAATGAACTGAAAGTATTGAGACACTTTTTCAGTTATCTACTTTGTATAAATATTTTTAATATGATAAATTATAATTAGTAAATTCTTCATGAGCATTAGCTCAGCCTTGAAGATTTGTCACTAGACCTGTCTGTGGAACACTTTACTACAAATAGAGTTCTCTGAATCAGAAAAAGTCTATTGCGAAAGCTACAGAAAAAATCTCATTAAACAAAAAACTCCCAAAATATGAAGGATCTCAGCATCCTAGAAGTAAAGATAGTTCCTTTATCTCTCCTGAGATGTTGAGACCAATCAGGCAAATGATTATGTGATAATATATATCAAAAAGCAAGGGGACATCAGGAAGAACTGAGCTGATCAAAGAATGCAAATGTTTCTGAGCACAGCTAAAGAGAATTCTGGAAGCTGTCTCATGCTTGCAAAAGGCAAAATGCAATCTCAAGACATACAGAATAAAATTACACATGTAGTCATGGTGGCGTATTATGAAGATATACTACCTATAAAGTGAGGTGAGACTGGGAGGTACCTAATGGCTTTAGCAGTCTTACAGAGTACCTAAATCATTACCCCTGGAAGGTGTTTATTTACAGAGTGCAAGGAGAGGTTGCATAGAGGTGTCTGAGGATGATAGAAAAACTTGCAGTAAGTGGAGGGGAAAGGATGTAATTACACATTCATCCACTGTATAATTTCAGTGTGTGTCAGCATCTTTGATATTATGTGCAGTTCTGGTCCCTTCATCTCAAAAAGAATGTAGCAGAATAGGAAAAAGCTTAGAGACAGCATGGAAAAAAATAAAAGTTATGGAACAGCTCCTGAAAAAGCAAAGATTGAATAGACTGTCTTCTCACCTGGGCAAAGACATGACTAAGGGCTTGTACGATGGATCTGTATGGATATTGTGACTGGCATTGAGTCAGAAAAGAGAAAATAATTTTTCTTTGTGTCTTAAAAAAAGAATTTAAGACCATAATGAAACCAGAAAGTGGTACTTTTTAAGAAATTAAAATATTCACAGCACATATAGGTAGAATTTTCTCAATTTGCCACAGGATACTGTAGATGCTAAAAATTTGAGAAACAATGAAAACTTGATCCTTTGGATCAGGAAAGCCAAGAGCTACAGACTGCTAGGTAAGTAAGCAAGAAAATTATTTTTCTTTAAAAGCTTGTCTTTCCCTTTTGCTCTTCTATGGACAACTGGTGCTCGTGAAAGCTGGAAACAGAGTTCTGCATTTTGCTCACTGGCTCCATGCAGCCACTCTTACATGCTCGATCAGTTTGCACCCTTGCTTTAGGTGATGAGACCTCTGAATTTCCTGCATCTAAAAAATGTGTCAGAGCAGGTAAAGATGCAGTCATAAATTACTTACCTTTCTGGTCTCCCCAGAAAGGTAAATCCAATAATATTGGAAAATGCAGTTATGTTTACTCATTTCTGACTTGACAATAAAATGATAATGCATCATCCATAAAGTTCAATGAAATGCCAACAGCAATAAAATCATTTTAAAGGTGTATAGAGCCAAATTTTGCTTCACTCTGTGGTCAGGATGATGCAGCAGAATGCAGCATGGAGGAAAAAAAAGCTTAGGGTTTTTTTCTATTATTACTTCACACACCACTAAGTACATATTTATCAAAGGTTTTGTTTCCTAACCTCATGTTTTCTCTGCCAAGGATAAAGCATGCAGATGAAAAATATGTCATAGAAATTACAAATGGGTGTATAGGCTATGGGGAAATGATGTATGTAATGAATTAAATCTGCAGATTAGATAGAGAATACTAATGAGTTTAAACAATATCAGATCAGGGTACTCAGATTCACCAGAATCACTGAGCCAGAGCAGGTTGTGTTCTCTTAGTCTTTCTCTCTCTCTTTCTTCTTCCTCTGCAGCCTGAACAGATTAATTGCTGGTTCAGTGCAAGGTTAATAATCACTACCAACTGCCAGATTCACTTAAGAGTTTACAGAAGAGATATTAACAACACACTGATATTGCAGAGCTTGGATCTTCTGAGAAGTCATCTGTGCCAGGAAAAGAGGGAACTGAGACTCAGAGGGTATTTCATGCAGAAATGCATCTACCACAGCAATTTAGCTATTTTACAAAAAAAAAAACAACCAAACAAAAAAAACCAAAACCAAACCACTCAAAAAATTATGCCCCTTCCTTGTCCTTACATAATTGAGTGCAAAAATAGTTTAGAGAGAAAGGGGACTGGAACGGTGACATACAGATTTCATTCTTTATTCTGAAATATTTTAACAAAGTTATTAATATCCTGAAATATTTCCATGAAGGTATTAATATTGAGTGGCTAATTTTTTGGCGGTGCATGAACTAGAAAAGTCATAGGATTCAAGCATAGAAGAGTGTGTGTGTGTGTATGTGTTCAAATGGGGGGCAGAAGGGCTATTATGGACTATTGAACTGACAGAGAGGAAGCATCCTAAAGAGTAGCACAGCAGGCATAAGATGTACTTTTCAGTAGGAAAAAAAAAAAATCTTGTTCATCCTTTAAAATAGTTAATTTAGGATCTGACAATTCCAAGGATAGCTTCCTGCTGTGATTAAGACAGACCTGTGCTTCTTCCAGACACGTATCAGGGAATCTGAAACAACTCTCTAGGGGGAAAAACAAACATATAAACCTTATTGTCTCATGCACTCCTGTTTACAGTAACAACTGCTGGGGTGATGAAGGCTGGTAGCACGTTGATTGATTGTCTCACTGCAGTTTATTCAAGAACAAAGAGGACAACAGTCTTTAACCTACACTATAGATTCACATACCCACTTCTTTGACTTTCAGTGGGGGAGGTGGCCACTGCACTGGGTCATGTTGGCTCCTGCTGTGCCATAACTCAGTGTTGCCTGCCTCAGGCATTAGTGGCCATGGCTGCAGCACTGGTCTCTGCTCATCTCTCCCATTTTCAGGAGGTTACCCTGTTTCTAGGAGCCTGTCTCCAGTCAGGAGCTTCATCTTTCTGAAACCAATTCTGCTTTTTGGGAACAGTCCAGTTGGACACCAGCTCTTCAGGCCCCGGAAAGCCTCATTCTTTTCACTTTAGTAGCCTATGTGCAGAAGGGAACATATGATGGGCCTTCAAATAGGTGATTCTGTCTTGTGCCTCTGTATAATGTGGCACTTTTTTTTTTTTTAATCTGACTGTTATCAAAATCTACCACTAGCCTGTCCTGGTCACAGAAGTAGCAGGCTTTTGTCAGGGAATTCAAAAGTTCACTTTTGTACATTGACACCCAGCACACATGCATTCAATTAGTTGTAACCTGTTAGCACTCATAATTTAATTATCTTTTTTCCTCTGAAAGCAGGTAGCTCTACTCATATGAGGAAGACTAGAAAATACACATTGTGCCTGCATCAACACTGTGTTTTCACACCACCACTGAAGACAGACCCTTTGCAGAAAAGGCTCACAAACCCTTCTCTTATACTTTTATATATTCACATTATATCCAGATAACTTAAATCCTTCCTAAACCCATGCTCTTAGAGTTTCTTTAAGGTGAGAAAGCTTTACCAGTCTAAAAGCAACCAGGTTTAGGCTGCTATAAGCTGAATAAAGCCCTTACTCTCACTCCAGCATAAAAGAGAACTGTGCTGCAGAAAAGTCATCTCTTTTAAATGACTTTAAAGGTACTCCTCAGCAATGCCTCAAGAGGCTTTATACATTCTCATTTCTCCCATACTTAGGACTACACCTAAAGGCAGCATTTAAGCCTGAATCAGGCTTCAACTTGGAATTTAGTAAAAGGTACCTACTTGAAACCTCTTTGACTGTCTCCCTTGCAGAGTGACAAATACAGGTCTTTGTACTTCTGCCTCATCACTGAGGCTTTCACTGAATGAAAGTCATCATTGAGTGACCAATGAGTCACTGTGTCAGTCAACATCACAGACATTTTGTGCTTCAATTCCTCCTAGCATTAGATGCAATGATGTGGAAAATAACTACTAAAAAAAAACTTTTAAAGCGTGATATTTCTCTTAAGTTACTTTCTTAAGTTTCTTTTAAAGCAGAATCTGGCTCAGAGAACTAGATCGTAACACTTGGCCTTTCAATGTTACGCTCTTCAGGTCCTAATTTTTCAGCAAGGGATTTCTTTTTGCCCTAGCAATTTAAAATGCAGTAAAAGTGGAGATCAAATCATGCCATGCCCAGCTTCATAACTGTCTGTTGAAGTCTGATTCCAGAGAAATTATTGATTTTTTTTTTTGTTGCTATATTAATATATGAATCTGAGAAAACAAATAAAAAACCTAGAATTTTTCATACTGATGTTTGACCATCTCTCCAGATAAGCATGCAACATACATATATACAGCTTTACCTATTTGTTATTCAGGGACGCATTTTTATCAAACCATCGTAGGCCACTATCTACAAGCAAGTTAAAATACTTTCTAATAATCATCTTGTCAAGTACGGTTTCTTTCTGAGTTTCCAGCAGAATTTGCTTCCCTAGGTACAGTAGCTCTGAAACCTATACCTCATGAGAGCTCAGGTTTCACGAATGCAAAGCCATCAGTTGCTCCCATACATACCATACCTCATTTTCCTGTGGGAAATACAGTCAGCCTTGACTCCTCTAATACAAACCAGAAGAAAATAGCAGATCTATCTTTGACATGTCACATGGGAAAAGACTGCTTTTCTGAAAGAACCTGCCTTTCTGACTCTGCTGCGTGACACATTGCTGCATTTCTATCCCTCTTCGGGTATAAAAGGGAGCATTTTGGAATTGTTCCAATAGATACATTTTTGGGGCTGAAAGTCTCATACTTTGCATGTATCTACATGAGTGGGCAGTACGCATCTGTGGAGTTGGACAAATAATACAAGCTTGCTTTTTCAATATCCAATATCAATATTAAGCAGCAAAGGAAGTGTGTTCAGAGCTAAACAGAGATTTGGCACAAAATAATGAATTATCTCATGAAGACGTAAACATCCTACTAAGGAATCTAATTTAGGATTGAAATTGGCCTGGATGTCTACATGATCTATGGACACCAGCAAATACCTTTAACCCCTCTAAGATTTGAATCACCTTCTGCACAAGGTGATTTATCTTTTCATTGATCATAGAGCATGCTTATTGTGGCTATGTCTCTTACTGAAGCATCTCAGGAGCACACAATTAAATAATAATTACAAAAAATCAAATCCAAATTCCATTTAAGTAAGTACTTCACACCTATATAACTTTGGGGTCTTTGAGAAATTGTACCACTGGAGTTTTTCTTTAGAAAATAATTCCTCAGGTTTTTTAATGCACTTCTAAATCATTTATTTTTATTATTTTGAATTTCTTTACAAATAAAATTAGTCTAAGAGATAAATCTGCAATTTCTTGTTTGTATGTGTATTCTGTGTATTCGTGAGTCATAGGTATCTATGTGAAAGATGCATTTACAGTAAGACCTGAATGAAATAAATTTGAGTTTCTAGAATGCTTGTCAATGTAACACCACTATCCTGTTCAATATATTTCCTTGAAAAGTAAATTTACATTTCCTCAGAAAACTGCAAGAGTGAAAAATATTAAAAACCTATTTCTAATATATATCAAATACAGACAGCAAGAAGAACTACTTGTTATGCACTGTTTGTGTGTCATGAACAAAGCCTCTTTTTGTCATAGCTCAACCATTACTATTACTTAACCTTTATTTACTGTTTCTACAAATTATTATTGGCAGAAAGGTGAAGTTCAGAACTCAAGTTTTAAATTTTCATCTTTCTCTTCTCTCTTCACATATTAGTAAAAAATCACAAGGGAGTTAAACACCATTTTCTTGTGCTTCTCTCTCATTTCATATCTTTTCCACCCAATGTTGGTGTCTAATGCCTTGCATTTGCTCCAGGGTGAGTAAATGAACTGCAGTACATTGACTTGGAAAGTTATAACCAGAGCATGTAGAGTTGTTTGAAGAAAAGGATACAAAGTTCTAAAATCATAATCAAATCACATCACATCATGTGGTTTTCAGAATGCTTTCTCTGTAATTTGTAGATTAACTATTTTGTTTTATGAAGAGATTATCAGTAGAGTTTAAAATGCATACTTCAATATAGACCTCTCTCTTCATATTTAAAATTATGCATTAAGCATAAAAGTAACAGAGCTCTTGTCCTGGGACCAATAATTTTTTCTTGTTTGTATAGCTTGTTTTTTTATTTCTGAGTTTTTAATCCGTTGAATAGTGACACTTTGAACAGAATTGTTACAAAAAATTATGACTGCCTGCATTAACATAACTTGAATATAAACCAAGATACAATTTAGGCCTTGATCCTGCAAGCATTTATCCACAAGATGAATTGAGATGTGTACATAAGACTGACTTGCATGGCTGTTGACTTTACTGTAATCTCTTTGATTTTCCAAGTAATTTGCAAATTTTAGCCCCCAACACAGCCAGATGCAACATCAACTTATCAACCCATAAAAAGATACACCTTATATATATATACACACACACTCGTGTGTGTGTGTGTGTGTGTGTTTAAAATAAAGATCATTTAAGGTTTATCCTGATGAAACCTGAACACCATGGACTGTAATAGGAAAATAATCAAACAGCTATTTTCAAATCAGGTGGTGGTCTGGGTTTAGTAAATATCTCTTTTTTCTAATCAGTGTAATTGATCACTCATCTGACAGAGTAATCAATAATGATTGAAGAGAGATTTCTTAGGCTTTGATCAAGAAAGTGGAAAAAACCAGCCAACCAAACCTCAGCTGGTCAGGAAAAATACTTACTTAACAATGATTGCAGTGAAAATACTATAAAGTCTTTCTTTAGTCATATTCTCAACAGAAAACTGAGCTGCTGTTCTTGTTTTGAAGTAATTCTGATTGCCAGGTTCCAAAATATTATAACCAATATCTGTTAAAATGTGAGAAAACTTAGACTTTAAAATCCAGGTGTTTCTACTCTGGACCTGTCTGGTGGTGCCCTATTTGGATAGTTATGCCACTGTTGGAACAAACTTGGAGGAGTTTGGTAGAATAGGGACTTCTGAAAGCAGTTCTCATAACCACAAAAGTTTTCTTTACATCCTAATTCATTATGAGATTACTGTTTAAAATAAGGTATCAATTTTATAGTACAGCTTGGCTTTACATAGAAGCTTTAGATGCCTCACTGGTATTTAATCCATCTTTTTGAATATGGTCTGTAAGGTTACACAAAAATTGACACTTCATGATAGCAACAATTTGGATTCTACCTAAAATGATCATTAAAAAGTCTTACAATCTCTCTCTTGTTTGAAGTTTTATGTGTTTATATTTTTCAATGTCAGTCCCTCCTTGTTAACCCACTGTACTAATCATTCAGCACTTTTCAAGGAGGAAGCCTGGTCTGCCACTCTTGAGGATAACCTCCAACCAAATTACCTTTCTTTACGTGGAATTATGAGTGTGATCCCTTGGAGACAAATGGGGCTGGCAGACTGTAGGTGGTGAACAGCAGACAAGAGACCCTGCTTCTACTTCTCCATAGAGTTAAGAGCACTCTGCATGTAGTTATAAATGATGCTGGTACTGCCTTGGTAAATATGCTCCATAGGTAGACAGCTTCAACAAGTGTTCTTAAGAAACACAGACTCTGCTAGGCAGCACATGGTGTCTTGAACAAGGAAAAAAAAAATCAATATATCGAGGAAATTTCTACTGCAAATTTCAGGTTCTAATTAACCTTTTCTATTCCACCATGACAGAAAAAGGACAAATTTAGCAAGGAAATGTCAATTCAATCTAAAATAAATCTGTTGCTGAAACCTAATTTAAGAACTCTGGCTCCCACTTTATCAAAACCCATTTATTTAAATGCATAGAATCATAGAATGGTTTGTGTTTGAAAGGATCTTAAAGTCATCTAGTTCCAACTCCCCTGCCATGGGCAGAAACACCTTCCACTAGACCAGGTTTTTTAGAGTCCCATCCAGCCTAGTCTTGAACCCTTCCAAGGATGATACATCCACAACTTCTCTGGGCAACCTGTTCCAGTACCTCGCTACCCTCACAGGAAAAGATTTCTTTTTTATGTATAATCTAAACCTTCTCTCTTTCAATTTAAAGCCATTCCCTCTTGTACTACAACTACACACTCTTGTCAAAAGTTCTTCCACAGCTTTTTTGTCCCCTTTAGGTGCTGGAAGACTGCTATAAGGTATTCCCAAAGCCTTTGTTCTCCATACTTGATAATCCCAACTCCCTCAGGTTGTTTGATAGGAGAGGTTCTCCATCTGTCTGATCATCTTCTGTCTCTCCTCTGGACTCTGTCCATCTGGTCCATGCTCTTCTTCTGTTGGGAGCCCCAGAGCTGGATGCATGTCCCAAGGCGGGGTGTCATGAGGGCAGGGTAAAGAGGCAATCCTCATTCTGCAGTTCTTCTGCTGCAGCCCAGAATACCTTTGATTTCAGGGCTGTGTGTGCACACTGCCAGCTCCTGTTGAGTTTCTCATCAACCAACACCTTCAAGTCCTTCTTCTCAGGGAGTCTGTCAATCCATTCTCCTCCCAGCCTATACCTGTGCTTGGGATTTCCCCAACTAATGTGTTGGACCTTGATCTTGGCCGTGTTGAACTCCATGAAGTTCGCACAGGCCCTCCTCTGAAACCTGTCATGATCACTGTGGATGGCATCCCTCCACTCCAGCATGCTGACAACACCGCACAGCTTTGTGTTATCAGAAAATTTGCTGAGGATGCACTCTATCCACTGCCCATGTCACCAAAAAATTTATTAAACTGTGCTAGTTCCAACATTAACCCTAGGGAAACACCATTTGTCACTGACCTCCACTTGGGCTCGGAATGCAACTTGTGAGTGTGACCATCCAGCCGCACTTTTTTATCCACCAAGTGGTCCATCTGTCACATGCATGGCTCTCCAGACTGGAAACAAGGATGTAATCTGCTTGAGTACAGGCATTTAAGTTGGGCCCCCAATGAAGGTGGCTTACTGATTGCAGTGTCTGGAATTCCTTCTCCAGGCTCTGGGCTTGTCCCACTGCCACCAGCATCAGGATTGGGATGGACTATGGTTCCCCTCCTGCAGAACCTTTAAAGCCTTCTTCATCAGCTGGACAAGCCCATTACCGAGGATCTTCTTCCCCTTCTCTTACAGACAGACCCCATCACCCCCAGGGCTGTAAGTTTCTCAAAGGCCTCTGGTCTCAGTAGCTGAATCCCTGGCTGTGGCACCATGCAGTACCATAACAGTTTGTTGATTTGCCTGTGCTTGCATACTCTGACTTTTCTTTCTACATCAACATAATTTGAAAAGCGTGTTTTAAACTGAAATGTGAAGGGGTGGTAGGAGGTGTTTAGTGAGACCAAGAGGGGAAGGGATGGACAAGGGTAGATTTTCCATTATACTTTGCACTAGTATGGTTTTATTACTATAACCTAACTTTTGGTTAATTATTCATCAAGTAATGCAATACATATTTTAGTGTGTTTCAAGCAGAAATTTCAAAATCACATTGAACTTTATATTCTGAATAATTATAAGTGCTTTCATCTGTGACACTTGAAAATGCTGATTTATTTAGAAGTTTCTGTTCAGAATTTATGTAGAACTAAGAACATCTAATAATAACCTGGTGGTTGGTAAATGAGCACTACTGTCCCAGTGACAATACCACTGGATTTAGCTTGATAAAATAAAATTTTTTAAAAATTAAGTTCAGCAATTCCTCTGTTGCCATCATCCACTCCTGAATGTGTTCCTACTGAGTTTGTTATTGCAAAGTGTGGCAGATGTTGCTATACTGATTGCAAATTTCTTATTTATGCCACGTAAAATGTGCAATTTCAGGTCAGTTGCTCAGATCTCAACTGAGCCAGATTTCAAAGCATATGCTTAAACTCAAAGTGGCTTAGAACAATAAAAATGAGACTGCCATATATAGGAATTAGAGCTGTCAAGGCACTCGAGTGAACCAGGGCCTTGGAAGGAGCTAGAATTCAGCAGCAGTAGCACAATGTATTAGGGCTTCTTATGTGATTCTGATTGGGAGGCACATCTCCAGTATAATTCTCCATGGGAATACAATTCTGCCTCTGAATAAGTACAAGCAAGTCATTAACCAGATTAGAGAAGCAAAACCAAACAATGGCCCTTATTTCAATGACAATATTTGAAGTCTGTGGATGGAGAATTGTCATTAGGGCTGCTAATAAATAATGATCCAGTGATAACACACTGTAGAGTGTAAGGGGAAATGTACTGTACTTTGTTATATATGTAGTTTCTAGACAAGAAGTTATTGTACTGTATTTCTCATCTATGATACATCTGTGATAAACAACCTTAGTACTGTCTTCTGACAGGATATTTTATTTTTGCTGCTTTTGTTGGATTTTTTTTTGAGAACCCTTTTTCCTGAGATCCACTGTAGCAGTTATCATGCTGAGACTTCTCTAAAAGATCACCATTCAAAATGCCTAGAATGCAAACAGTGTCTTCCATGTAATTGCAGTTTTCTAGCTCACTCTCTGTTAAATTTTTCAATTACACTTTCTCTTAGTGCTACATTAAAAATGAGTTTTTCTTTGGACTAAATGCTAAGTGTTTGACATTTCTTTTCATTTTGAATGAGGTTGCATAGTTGACTTACCAAGCAACAATTTTCAGTCCATAAATATTTTTCAATCAAAAACATGAAAACCTTTGTCACAGTTTATTACCCTTTTGACAATACAGTGAAACATATTAAAAGAAAGTCCCTACATAAATTGCTCTGCAGTTTAGTGAATAGCAAACTCTCTTGCTATGATGAAATTCTTAATGCCTCTGTACAAGTGTGACAAAAAAGCTGATATTCTACCTCCCGTGTTGCCATTATCATGCTAGGTGTTTACACAGAAGTTTGCAGTATCTCCACAGCCTTTTAAAATTAATACATTGTTGTTTTTAAATAAATACACTAGCTGGTAAACCCACAATGAACTTTCATAATTAGTTTTTAGGTTTTAAGGCATATGCATGTGAATTTATATGCTAAGTGTAAGAGGAGTAAATATAAGGAACTTTTCTTATTCCTATAAAGGAGCTTTTGTATATTTTTTTATATTTATTGCATATTATAATATTTTACTCTATTTTCTCTGCATTTTAATGCCTTGACATGGAGGACTTAATAAACACCTACCAAATGGCAAAATAATGAATAGCATAGGGTAAGATACATGGAAATTAGAATAATCTTGTAAAAGAACCACGCTATGCACATTGAACATATATCAAACATTTAACATAATAAACATACATTTCAAAAGCTACAGAAAATCTTCTGCTGTAAATATTATCAACAAGTTAGTATATGGAGCCAGAGATTCAGATTTCATTAAGAAAACTCTTTTCAGGTAATTCCATCAAGTGCTCATGATTTTCTTCCGTTTCTCTTCCCAGCTATAATAGATTTGGCTTCCATCATTCATCCAGGGCAAATGCATTATCAGAAGATTGTCTGAGGTTAATGCTTCTCTTATTTAAAGCCTTTTACTCTGTTTTATTCCCTACATTCCCTTCAGAGCTCCATCAGTATGTGATAGTATCAGCCAATCATTCAAAATGTTAGAAGTGAATACTTTAATTTTTTATGAATAACAATATTTCATTTGAGATAATAAAATATTAAATTTTACATGTGCTATTAAATCTTTTAAGACTGTTGCATTCATAAGCCTTATAGACTATAGGTCTATTCACTAAGAGCAACAAGCCTGGAATTGTTCTCTGACCCTAAGCCAAGTGGCATAGACTGCCATAATCCACAACATACACTTGGTACAGAGTCTCTAGTGAACCCTATATAATGTCCTTCTTTCCCGGTATTATCTTGTTTGTGTCCAATTCTAAACACATAAAATAAGACAGTGGTTGTGTTGCATGGCTGCAGAATAATGTTTTCATAGCCCTGAACATAGAGGGTGAGTTATATGTGATGAAATAGAATATCAAAGTGTCTGAGCAAGTAGTTTCCTAGGTAATGAAAGAACTTGGAGGAAGTGATCTTGTCTAGTCCTTTAAAAATCACATATTTGTAGTGATTGCTGCTGCATGGTCCCCCCAAAAAAATCATGGCATTTTCTTCTGTGGTACAAGAGTGGAGCCCCAGTTCTTGTTCAGCAAGTTTATTTAAAACAGGCTTAAGGTACTACTTTTCCCTGAGGTGAGCACAAAGGAGAACCTGACAAAATTTCCCAGAAGGTTAAAATGCAAAGTTTACTGGAAAGCTGTAGAAGATCAAGAATTGGACAAAAGTTAAACATTCAATCAAAAGAAAGCTTCTCAGAGAGCATCAGCTTCTCCAACCCTACCCATCCAACCTTAAGTTACTCATATTTCAAGAGAGGAAATTAGATGTAGAAAGGGGGAGAAAGAGAGAAAACCAAGAAATGGCAACATCCTTGGATGCTAATGTGGTCTCAGCTACCATAAAGTTCAAGAGCAGCCGTGTGCATCTCAGGGCAATGGGTTTGATGTGCTCTGGCCTCCTGCAACCAACCCCACCCAGGTGGGGGTTTCCAGTCATCTGACCACTCTGGGGCTCAAGTGAGGCAAAATCCTGTGGAGACTGATTTCCACAACTCTAGTGAGACCTACAAGACTTGCAATAATGTTTAGTAACACTAAAAATGTTGAGTTTATCTAGGAAAAAAACAGATTCACACTCCTTTGTTACACTGTCATTCTTGAAATGGAGCTCTAGGTTTTCTCCTTGGCTTTGTAGTGAAATCCTTGCACAAAGCAGATTCAAACCAAATTATCTCTCAGACTATGCAGGTGATACTCCTGTGGCAGTCTGTAATAGAAGTTCTCATACAGCTTCAGAAGTGTTTTATAGAGACATGGTAGAAAAGCTCAGAAGACATTTAGCATCTTATAAATCCATTTTATTTCCTATCCGTGATCTTCCAGTACAATATTTTTCTTCTTTTTCAGTTTTGCTTCCAAGCGCCTTCTGTGTCTTTTTCTTTCATATGTCCTTGGAAAAGCACTGGGACCAGCTATACCACTGAGAGCATCACTCTGAAACTCTGAAAAGGATTTAAAGGAAAATTATCTAAAGAACTGTGAAAGAGCTTGTCTCCAGATGGGATCAAACCCCAAATATGTTAATAAAAGCCCAATTTACTACATTTATTTTAAGTGTACCTTCTGCAGTACTAGAAATAAAACTTCTTGTGGAAGTATAATAAGGTTGGCAAGGATAATTTCCCATCAATAAATGAGTTGGACATTGCAGGAAGTTTAATACAGTATAAATTAAAGGTATGGAACCCAAATAGTAAATCTCTCTTTCTTCCTCTTGGATATTTTAGTGCAGCTTATTTGCAGACATAACTCCAAATAAAGACTGGCAAAGAAACATCGGTGGTTACAACTTGTGTTTTAATGTTCTGTGGAGTCTTTGCAAAGTGCATTAATTACACCTTTTTCAAGGTCACCTTTTCTCTTGTGTTCATGCTTTTTGTTTGTAGTTATTCAGATCACAATGACTACCATGCATATGCAACTAGAATTACTGGGAATAGAATTTACGTGCACATAACAAGAAAGAAGAGTGATAAAAGGAGATTTTTGTCTGCATATACACTCAGAATCATAGATATATCTTTAGGCTGTTCCTTTCATATTTTAAGGGTTTTTGCACTTAATTCACACAATGAACAATCCATTAAAACTAATATTAATATTCCTATTTGCTTTCACACAAAGAACATAAATCCCACTGAAAGAGTGATTTTTTTTTACTGTGGCATCTGGCTGGTACTTCCTTTTCTGGTCTGATCAGTGGTGGGGGTCCCCAGAGCGTTCTTCTGGAGGTACCACTTTCATACAGTCCAAGACCTGACTATCCAGAGGTGTCCATGTCATTCCTACAACTTGGGATAGGATGTGTGCAAGTTGTTGCTTCCTTTCCCATCATTTGCCATGGTGAGAGACTTTGTACAACTAGAGACTTTGTACAGAGCTGTCTCACCAGGTCTGGTGTCTTCCTGTTGTTGTCTCTGTGTTTTTCTCACAGTCTGCACAGTGGAATCTTGCACAGTGTGCTAATTCCAAGCCTTTCACCTCCATGTAGGCCTGAAATTAAGGCCTTCCTGTTTGCCATCTCTGTCTGTCCTGGTAGTTTATCTTATGGGGAAAGTGTTTTTGAGACATTTTAACTGCATGCTTTAAGTCCTGACGTACACAAATTCTTCCTAGAGAGACCTCTGTCTTTAAAATATGAGGAAAAAAGGTCCAACCTTCATGAGATCATTGCATTTTGATAGTGTAAATGTTTCTAAATAGATTTCCATTTTTTCAGCTATTTATTTTGAAGATCAGATAGTATACTATTGTCACAGGAGTTGTTTAAAATTGAAACTCCAAAAAGAAAATAAAGTTGTTAAGCTGTCAAAGCCCCCAAACAAACCCAGACCTCACCATCATGTTGAATTCCAGAAAAGGGGGAAAAAGTCTTCAAAGACATGCATAAGATCCCCCAAAATTCTGTCCAAAATCAAGATATACCTCAATTCAATATTTCTATCAACTGAACTGATTAGACAATCTATAAAAAGAAACTGAAATAGAAAACCAATACATTTTGCTCTGGGGTCAGCTAGGCTAAACAGAATCTCATCCACTGCAAATGCACTACATAACAGATGATAGATGTACATGTCAGAAATAAAAAAAGTCCCATCAAAAAGTCCTTATGCAGTCTCCAGAGTTTATGGACAGTTGTAATAAAATCCATTATCCACAAATATCCTTCTTCACCTTTCTTGTTTCCCTACACATCCTTTCCAGGTTTCCATCACCAGTGTCTCTCTTCCTACTCAAAGACAAATCTGTAGCATTATTAACTGTCAGATTTTTCTCTTTTGGTGAACTTATATCTAGCCATTAAATTAGCAGTCTGTATCGCTGCTTCTAGTCCATACATGTGCATTTAATTATGACCAAAACCATTTAATAAAACATAGATAGTTTTCTTCTTATATTTATTGCAATTAACTGTTTTAATAAGTAATTGCTCAGAAATTATTTTTCTTCTGATTCAAAGCTAGTATTTCTGTGAGAGCTTCTTTTGTTCATTCTTACTCTATTTATAGTGTTTTCTCTTTCAGAAGTTCCAAATGGACATTATTAAGGAGCAGTTTCTTTGTCTGGTATCCTGATGATTTTTTACTGCTTTTGGAGCAGCAAATCGTGATTAGATAATTCTACAGGGCTACAAATTGTAATTAAGTTGAACTGAGGTATAAATGTCAGTGTTTAAAATCATATGTCTGAGCTGTCCTCTCTTCCTAAATGTTTCAACAGCCAGAGTTTTCACAGTATACAATGGGTTGTTGATCATTTAGTCGTCTTAATCCTAATCAATAAAGTAATTGAGCAATGGCCTTTGAAAATTGCTTTTCCAATGTTTATTTCATATTTGGACTAATAATCCTCTGTTGATACAATTTTCAATGTTTATTTGTGACATTGCCCTTGTAAAAACTGATCTTATAGTCAGCTAATATTGATAATGATTGTCCCATTATAGTTTTTGCTCAGTATAGAACCTTTCCAGATTTTGATGAATTTGACTATTAGATTTATTTGTTAATAATTTTAATATATTATGTCTTGGAAGTAGTACACCTCACATTATATCCTTGGACTTCACTGGCACAGGCCTCACTTATGCTAAATTTACCTATCATCCTCTTATGACATTCCCTTCTCTCTTTTCAGCTAGTTGTATTTGGGGCTTTCAGGCCTTCCCACAGATAAAAGGTGTCTTTTCCATTATCTTGATGTCTGAAATGTCACTGCATTGGAAATTACTTTAAGGAAATTCAGTCCAGACTTTTCCTTTCATAAACAACACTTTCAAGAGCTTGGGAAGCTTTTGAAATTAGGAAAATAAATAAGTGAATGAAAACAAGATGCATCACTTTTATTTTTATTTTTATTTTACAGTAGAGCAAAATTAAAACAACTAAAGAAGACAGACCACAAGTATAAAGGTTTCTGCACCTCACCTCAACCCTGATACTTGTCTGCTAAACTAGAGTACCCCCGTTCCTCACTGTCATAACTGTAGGACCCATCACTTCCCCTTGGCTATTTATACAGTCTATTGACCCTTCCTTTCTCAAAAATGCTCAGTAACTCTCCAGGCAATCTATCTCACCTTTGGACCACAAAATAACACAACATATTCTTGAAAAATACACTGCTGCATTTTGGGACTTTAAAATTACAGTAAAATAAGCTTGAATTAAAAGTGGAAGGATTTAGCTGAGCCTTGCAAATAAATTCCTACAGTAAAATCCTTTAAGCTTGGTGAGGGTTGCTAGGGAAAGCAATAATGTGACACAATAAACAACAAAACAAAACATTAATAAGTGCACAATGAACTGCAAAGCTGTGTTGGCAAAAAAAATAGAAAAAGGGTTCATTTTTCCAAAATGCATAATGAATGATCAGGATCATTCCCATTTTCAAATATAGCATCAGAATCTTGGGCTTAATATCCTGGCAAATTATTGAGGTTACAACAATCAAATCAAGTCAGCATTCCTGAAGATAAGCTAAAATGACAAATTAGTCTTTTTTTCTTTCAGCATCTGTGATAGCATTAATCATGTAACTGTGGCTTATTTATGATCCTTTCTTTGATCTTCACAATGCATATCTACTGGGAGAGTTGAAAGCAATAAAGATAATTTTGATGTATTTTTGGAAGGTGTACTATTTTTTGTGTGAACATGTAAAAAAAAACAAAAAAAAACCAACCAAAAAAGCATAGTGATATATTATATTACTAATACTGAAAAAGTACAGTCCTTGCTTCCTTCCTAGGTAGGGGATTAGTTCAGAATTACAGAATAATAATTCGGGAACTCCTTAAGATTAGGGAGAAGTAATTCAATAACATCATAAAAAAATAGAAAATAGCAACATCACTAGAAATTGCCATGCAGTGAAGGGGGGGGGAAGGAATAGAAGAATAAGAACATTGCATCATTTCTTTATTTAGTAATAAAAACAGTGAGGTATAAAACTAAAGTTCACAAAACACTGCATTTCAGCAACAAAAAATGGCTAAAATGATTCAGTGATTGAGTCTCAGTGATTCTATAAAATGGCATAAGGGCATGGTTTAGTACAGGCAAACTGAAATTTCAGAACACTTTTCCCCAAGTCATAGAATACAGACTGGGATATTGAGTAGAAGGGATTTGCTTAACATCTATAATAAAGAAGGGAAACCTAAGTTAAAACCATTGTTCTGCTTCAGTGTCCCAAGCTGACTACAGAAAGGAAATGTACACAGTTACAATTCTGTCAATGATTCTTTCTCTGTCTCTGTGGAAAATATTGTGAATTATTCATTCTAAAAGCTTCATCAGAAGGGGAAAAGATGGAAAATGGGGGGTTTTTTACAACATTTCATTTATGTATTTTAAAAGGAGGAAATGTAATGCTAGGCTTAAATTTTTCAATATTTATGTAGCCAAGATTATAGTTATGATTATGTGTGTATATTCTCAGAGCCTCAGTTTACAAAGTAATGAGCACTGTGGTCCAACATAATTTAGTATATCTCAAAAGAATGCATGATTTACTAGCCCTAACGAATGCAGTACTTCAAGTCTTTTTCCATATGGACATTTATTATTCTGCAGTACATTTGAGAACAATTTGGAGTTTCACTTTGATAGCATATGATATTCCCTATAATTTTTAAAGAGATTTTTCATTTTGAAGAATCTTTGATTAATGTCTTTGTTTGCCCAATTCATTCTGCTGGCTCTTAATTGTTTCTTGTATTAACAATTTTAATGAATTTAGAGCCAAAGTCTATTAAAAATAAATCTTTAATTCCACAGTAAAAGTTGTTGGACTCAGGGTTTTTCTAATCCCTTTAGCTGCTCAATTCCCAGGATTCCTGGTTGACAGCAATTTTGGTCCAATTTCCTATGAGAAAATCCGAATTTCCCTCATTATTCCTAGCTAGGACCTTGAGTAAAGTGATAATAAAATATTTCACTGCTTATAGAACATTTCACACGTTCAAAGCTTTAGGGAAATAGTAACTAATTAAATGAGTTGGACCTTCTTGTTGTTAATGCTGTTCACAGAGCATGCTCATTTCTGTCATAATTGCTCTTCCAGTGCTAATATAAAAATGGCATTCAATGCATCTTGACACAGTATTTCTCCATATAGAAATGGTTGAGAAAGCCTTGAAGTTGACATACTAAGGGAAAATTTAAGAAACCAATAGTATATATCAAAGAGCTGTATGCAGTAATCTTACATTAGTTGAAGCTACAGGGGATACAGGAATCTTGTACAGACATCTCAAGAAGGATGGTAACAAAGTGCCCTAGTTTCAGCTGGGGTAGAGTTAATTTCTCAGTAGCTGTTACAGGATTGTATTTTGATTCAGAATAAGAATGCCACTGATAACACACTGATGTTTTGGATTTTTGTTGTGGTTATCCTAAGTCCAGGACTTTTTTTATTCTTCTAGTGCTCTGCCACTGAAGAGGAGCACAAAAGAAACTGGGAGGGAGCATAGCTGGGACAGGTGACCCAAACTGACCAAAAAGATATTACACACCATTGCACCTCATGTCCAGCATATAAACTGGGGGGACATATCTGGAAGGGGAACCAATCTGGTCCCAGGAAGGAGGGTCTGGCATCTGTCAGCATCTGGTGAGAGCTTGTAGTGCCAGTGCCTTACTTGTTTTTTACCTCATTACTATAATTATTATAATTTACCATTATTACTGCCCTTGTTCTTTTTTTTTTTTTTTTTGCTTACTAAACTGTTCTTACCTCAAAACCTACAAGTTTTACTGATCATCCTCCCCATTCCACTGGATATGAGGGGAAGAAGGGGGCTGGCTGAGCAGCTGTGTAGTGCTTAATTTCCAGCTGGGTTTAAACCATCACTCAAAGATAACAACCCAAGTGTTTACTTAAAATTTTGAACGTAATTTTTTTTCCCCACCATACATCTACCTTGGAAAAATCCTTAGTCAAGCAAACAATATGGTTTACAGGCTTGTTGCTAATTTACAGCACAGCTGAGAGTAGCTGAAATGAAATTAACTTAATGAACTTTTTTTTCTTTTTTGTATAAAATTATTATTAATTATTATTCTTTCTGTCACTTTTTTTGTTGTGTTTTTTTACTTTTGGGTTTTGTTTGGTTTTGTTTATTTGTTTGGGTTTTTTGATTTATTTTTTAATATATGTTTTGGGGTTTTTTTTTGCTTTTTAGTAAAGTTTTTCTTTTGCCTTCACTCTTTCTATCCCTGAGCTCTGGAAGGCTATGTCCTAAGAGTCTATTTCTTCTGCATTTCTTTTTGAGATCTGAGACTGCACCTTCTCCAGCCTGATTCTGGGCTTGGCAGGCACAACTGAGCCACAAATATCCTGAGCTGACTTGATGTTGGGGAAAATAAAGTAGCTGAGTAGCCACATTTAGCACAGTATCATGGAAAAAAAGGGAAAAAAAGTAAAAATTTTGCCTATCATCTGTCTTTGGACACTTCAGAAAGCATAGAGCACAGCATGAAATCTAGGCAGATCTGCAATGCATTGAGTACATCAGCTTTAAAACAGAGACAGAAACCTGCGGTTAAGAGCATTGAACTATAGAAAGGGAAAAAAAAAGTTTAGCTAGCCATAAAGTTACTAGAGAATGCAGGAAACACATTCATCTCTGCATTATTTCCTTGTAGATATTCTAATATCAGAACACCTTGCTCATGGCACACCCTTTGCTTACTCTCCAGACGGAGAATCCAAAGACAATTGACTGCAAAATATAGTTGTGAATCAGGTATTAAGGATGCTGGTGGGATCGGTTATACTCAATGTTTATTATCTGTTAGGCTTTTATCTATTGTACCTAGGTGCAATTAATCCCATTTCAAGTAAAAGGATCACTAAAGTCTTGACACATTTAAAAGCAGGTTGTCCTATTTGGCGTTGAAATGAATCATTCAGTTTTTAGGGGTAAAGCACATGAGGCTGCTAGCTCACAGTTCTGCACCAAAAACCAAGGCAGTACTGTGGAACACAAAAGAATAAAGAATTATTTTAGGAAAATTATAAAGTATTTCAGTAACGAGACGCCTAGAGACTTATTTTCATTTGGGCTTCAATTATCAAAAATTATTGTGGTTTGAAGTGCCTTCACAAACCTGAGGGATTTATGTGTAAGGATCTGGATGTGGGATCTGCACTGGCATGTGGTATCATTATTACCATTACACATTTGGATCAATATATCAAACAATGGCAAAAGAAACAAAGTTGAAAAAATTACTGTACTTATGCTTTTGCATAAGGAAAGGAAAAGAAGACAACAGATAGTACATGAAAGTATATAAAAGGAAGTTAAAATAGCAAAGTGAAACTCATGAAATGGCTGTGACTTATTTTGTACGCTTTTGTTGCTGTGCGTAAAAAGACATGAATTGCTACATTGAATCACTGCATCTTAAAATTACCAACAAATACTCAGTGTGGAAAATGACAACCTTACTAACAGAGATGGCAAATTTACAAGTGTCTGTAAGGGAATTGTTGTGGAAAGCTTTGGACAGCACACTTATAATTATACTAACTTCAACAGATCCACCTGTAAGTGGAAGGATTAGACAACTACATAAACATAGTACTATTTTTTCCATCAAAGTTTTCTTCTACAATAGCAAATATTATTGCCTTTTAAATATTCCAGCCAAACTAATTTCAAGGTGATTTTTACAAAAAAGAAAAAAAAAATAAAAAAAAGGCATAAAATTCAGAAAGAGTAATAGTAACTAAACTGCCTTTTAATGAAATGAAGGGCTCTTGCTAAAATGCAAATCCTAAATATCATTTCAAGACATCTAAAAATAGATAAATTCTGTCATCCAAAGTTTCATGACACATCCAATTTTATGTTTTTATCCAAAAGTATTTTTACTGTTTTTAAACTACTTTTCTTTGTGAATCAATATTTTGGTTATTAACCAGGGAGATGAGCCTGAAAATGAAAATGCAATTACAGAGACCCAAGAAAAAATTGTTTTCTTTCACACGGGATAGAAGTGTTCTGATTCTCTTGCTGGTGCAGTCACATTATTCTCAGACTACTGAATTACATTTAAAAATAGAAAAACTACTGTGAAATTGAATTAAAATCATATAGTTGTTTCAGCAGGCATTGAAATGCTAGCAAAAAAATTCTACAGAAGTCAAAGTGTAGTAAAGAAAACCAATGGAGAACTTGTGCAAGAGATATTAATGTTTTATTTGCAGAATTGATGCTTAGTGTTAGAAAATAATACTGACTGATATTTTTAGGTCATTCAGAATTAAGGTCAGACATGACAGAATTCCAACTAGTTCAAAAGCCTATGTCAATAGTTAGCAGACCTTATTAACAAATAGACCATTTTATCAAGTTCCTACACATTTTGCAAGAAACAGTGTTATTGTATATGATGATCTATTTCATCATTCATAATCAAATTGCTGAGAAATATGCATCTTAACATGAGTAGTTTTTATCATTTTTTGATTCTTTATGTGATTCACAAGATCCTCATCTTCAAGCAGGAAAACTATTTAGAAATATGGATTTTCTTAAAAGCAGGTCAGCAGGTATAATTCACCCTTGCTTAAAGACCTCCATAGAAGGGACATATCAAAAGGGTAGACTGTGAGTAAGAGGCAGAGATTACCTCTCCATTATTCAGAAACTGTAAAATAGGATTTGAAAAGTGAGAATACCTTATGTTATGATGTAGGACTTCAGCAGCCACCAGCCTAATGAAAGCAGCCATCCGGCTTTCAGTGGTCCATCTGCGCACTTGCCACCAGCCTTGTTAGATTCTTACACCAATCAGGCATTACGTGTAAGTCTGTTCTGCAATATTTCTCCTCTTTCTGATCTCTGTTTATCATACTTCCTAATATAACCGACAAGTCCATACTCACTCAGTGTAATCCAGTGGCAGAAAACTTCTTACTTTAACACACAAAGTAACTAACCTTGCATTATAAGGTATTAGTCGTGGCACATTCTGCTTTTGTAGGTGCAAGTCATAAGGCCAAACTGTCCTACCTACTCTGCACAGTGAGACTGGGCTTTGGCAGCTCTTTCCAAGAGGTCCTCTTGAAACATTCCTCATCCTGGCCTCAGCCACATGTCCCCTGACTATCAAAAGGCTTCAGCATTTCCCTGTCTCCAACTCAAGGAAGAGTTTGCAGCCAACTGTGAGACCAAGACATCTGAGACACCCTATGTGTCCAGATGGCTCGCCAGTCAGGCAGCTGATGTACTCAGCACATGGCCCCCTCCTTTGCCTTTGCTATTTCTTTTCCCCAATTCTACTGAAAAAAATAAAGCAAGAGCAAATAGTAAGAAAAAGAAAACAAACAAAACTCAGAATCCCCCAAAACTGAGACTTTATCTCCTTTATTTCAAACCGCCAACTCAGATTCAGAGCTGCTAAGATGCAGAAAAATACATTAAAAGTAAACTTAGTGTTAATTTAGCTGCTCTCTTACAGGTACTCCCTCCTGACACAGTTTCTGCTCAGCACTAAGATCACCAGAATGCCATTGTACAAAAAATACAAAGGCAGCAAGCTAATTTAGACACTTGGATATAATGAGACGTGGAATCAAGGTGACAATATAGAGAGTAACATGCTTTAGTTACATTGGCAGTATGATATTCTGATATGCACTTTTATTATTTTCCTAGCAGGAATGTGTCTATCATTTGGAGAAATGTATCCTTTAAGAAAAAAGATCCTTCAGAGTCTTGTTAAAAACATATCCATATAGGATTGCATTGAATTATTTACAGCCGTGGGTAGCAAATATATTTCTAAATTCTAAAAAGAAATTGCATGTTATCATAATTAATTCTAGTTAATTTTTCGTTAATAATAAATAAACAGTACTGGAGGATTTTCAAATATTGATAAAAAAAGGCAATATCACAGAATCAATCCTAGTTCTTATATCAGTGTTGCAGAAATTAGTAATATATGAATAAAGGAAACATTACAGACATTCTCAATGATATATATATACACATATATAATGCAATCTTCTCTAGGAATTCACCTACTGTGTCAAAAATGTTTTTGTTCACACTATGAATACCATTCTTGCCCCCTGGGTTTACATTAGTATTTGATTTATTTATATTTTTCTGTCTCATTTAAATATAGTGATTGAATCAGCTATTGAGACATTTCACAAAAAAGCAAATCACTTTCTGACCTCTTTAAAAGAAGTGAGCAGTAAGGAAATTGCCAGAGAAAAAGAGCATTCACTAGAGGATCTCTGTTGGTCATGGGATAATTCCAAGATAAAAACAATTCCAGCTTCAAAGGCATTAACAGCAAAGAGCTGTCTCATCAAACAATGCTAATCATCACATAAACTGAAAGCAGTCAAACAGCCTCTGGCATGTGAGATGATACACACATACAGTTGTAGGAACATTTGGAGTAGCAGCAACACATTTTAGAGGCAATTATATTGAATTTAGAAGTGAATGGCATCATGCCTTGTCACAAACATCAGTGGCAGCAATGCAAGATGTAGTTCAGAATCACCAATACAAGTTTTGAACATCAGCGACATCCTCGCGACAAATACTGAGTTGTTCAAGTTATATAGTTGCATTCGAACTACAGGAATGTCTCAGGAACAAAGTTTTAATGCCAAGGTAAATGCTGAACAATAGCTTTAGTAATACGACCAAAAAGCTTCAAGCAACTTGCAAATGCCTCCTGAATAACACTGTCCCTGTTCCTCAAGATCTGCTTCAGTTAAACATGTAGTGTATATCTTTTTCTCTCCCAGGAACCACAGATATCAATAACAAATATGTGTGATGGATTTTAAAGTGAAAGAAAGGATGCTTAAAGAAAGTACATGGTTACTGCCCCTCATTTAACCTTTCTCAATTTTGAAGCAGAGCAGGCTGTTTGTGAGACACAGTCCATGTTCAGAAGAGTAAGCTATTTTTGGTCTCCACAGCTATACTAAGTACTCCCATATTCTCTATAGGAATAGTAGCCATTACTGCTTAGATGAATGTTTCTCTGTTCACCTTTCTGTCACTCTGCACCCCAAAGAAAAGGTAAAAAGCTTGAGAATACTTTGCTGGTGTTTCACAGCAAAGCTTCTGTAACTATTTCCTAAAAAATTGGGCTACAATGCTGCAGAAGAAAGGTATTGTAAACTATGACAAAGGGAAAAGTGACATCTCTGGCCAGGTTGTTGTGCAACTGGAGTCAACACAGCACAGTGACTAAGAAAACCAGTCTATTAAGTAGACTTTGCTGGCTTAACCACAGTACCATGGTTATGTGTTCTCTGCTCCATAAGGGCACATGCAAATGTGGTTAGACGCTTGGTATCCACATAGATAGCTGCAACCCATAATTTCAGGTGAGATACTGCAACCAGTTTTCTCAAGAAGTAATGTTTAGTGTTGTTCAGCACAGGATGCTGCATCTATGAAGGAGTAGTAGTTCCTAATTTTCCATCCCTTTAACACAGTTTAGTATTTATTTAGCTCAGAAATAGCCTTAGGACTTGTATCCTTGACCTGACACATGTGCCAGACTATCATTCCGTAGGTTTTGACCTTTATAGGAAAATATATTTGCACCAATTTCTAATTCCTTCAAAGACTTGATCACAGTCTGCAATTAAAATGGATTGCATTTTAAAAATAGAAAGTCTGAAGGGTATCATCTTTCAATAACTAGAAATACATTAGGTAGAACCACATTATTTTGGTGTGAAAACATCCAAATGGCCTCAGGAAGTCAATCAGGGTCATAGTCAATGAAAGCAAATGACACACAAGAATATGGACAGACTGACGTGTTGCTTGCCTCAGATTTGGAAGACCACTTTGAAGTAGCTGCAGGTTAATTTCCAGGAGTACAGAACATCAGCAGAGGCTGTCTTATTTCAGCTTTCTTAAGATCATGACTAATGTGCTTGAGCAAGCCAAAGGCTGTGTGAGCCAAAGCCAAGGCATTCCAAGTAGCTGCCATCTCTGAAACAAATAAATAACTTGAAAAACTATGAAAGGCTGAACATTTTGGTAATATTGTAAGTAATGGTAAGCCTATGGTAATGTAGTTTCATTGCTAAAACATATGTCTTGATTTTAAAAATATTATGCACTGTGGGCCTAACTTGTTCCTGAACACTTTAACAGCCATGGATAAGTTTTAGTATCCACAGCTGAGCACAGAGTTTGTGATTCATCAGGCCAAATGCAGACTTTTTCCAGATAAAGTTATAGACTGCACAATTTCTACAGTCAGAGAAGAGAAGTTAGCTCAGGCCTGTATTGATGTCTGAAATACATCTTCTAAATCGTACTCTAAAATCACTGTTTACTTCTGTTGAATATTAAAGTTACTTCCCAGGGAATTCCTGGGGTGATGATTTCTATAAAGTAGACTTTTAACTTTAGTTGAGGTGAAATGCAACATTTATTATAGTTTCTGCTTTAAATTTCCCCTCTTTTAATTATAAAATTCATGATGTTCTATGAAAACTTGTTTGTTTGCTTCCTGATGGTTAGAACTACATGAATAAAAGCTAAGCAAGAGAGAAAAAAAAAGATGTAATCTTGGTGAAAAAAAAATTTAAAAACCCAAGCCTGACAGCAGGATGTAATCACTTCTTTCCAATGTACACGAGGCAATGATAAGGAAAGTACTAAAAGTCAGAGGAAAATTAGCAGGCCAGATGGCTGGTGAAACAGTGACAAAATGACAGGAAAATGAAAAACCTAATAAAAATGAGCAAGTGACTATAGGAAGTGCATGCAAGGCATTAGAAATTAAATCATAAAGAACCAGAGAAAGTAAAGAGCATCATTGGAGGATACAGAAGACAGAAAACAAGAAAACTTTGAATAGGTTGAGATCCAAGAGAGGTGACATGTAGCAACAGATGTTTCCCTGTGGCAAACCAATGAAGAGCCACATGAGTAGGGTGTAAAGCTCCTAAATATATATATCTTGCTCACATCACTGGTACATGATTTTTTAGGCTCGTTTTGTAAGAGAGATTAAGGACTCCAAGAAACAAAGAGAAAAAATAGTGTGAACTACTGCAAATAGTAACAGTGGTAGTGAGGATAACAGTATTCCAGCCCCTGCAGTGACTTTCATTATAGACTTCAAAGCACAATAGATGCATTAATTAACCCTTATGTGATGTCTCTGAGGTGAGGTTTTACATGCTGCTTTCAAATAAACAGACTGAGCATCTAAAATTTGAAATAAACAACATTATACCACAAATAATAAAAAAGACAGAAATAACTTCATTAAAAAGAAAAAAAAATCTGGCACCCAGTACTAGTCTAGCTAAACAGAAATTCTTGTAAAATTCTACAGTTTTTTTTTCAAATAGCTACAAAATTTGTTTGCAAGAGGATAATTTGCATTGTCACCAAAGTCAAAAAGGACTTTCACTTGCCTCTAGTTCAGTGAAATAAAAAGATCCTGATGCATCTGACATACAATTTGGGCAACTGGGTTAAAGCTGTTGGAGTGTGAAATAGTGAAATGATACATTGCAAAGGGCATTTATTATGAATTTAGCATTTTGTCACAACAGTAGTACTTCAGTCACACATTTTGTTCTTTATTGGATGAGATCTCATTATAAAACATGCTGAATGTGTACATTAAATGAATTTTAATATAGGACTTAAACTGAATTCAGAATAGAGTATGAATCTGAGACATGACTGCTCATAGGAGGAGATTAAAAGATCACACAAACAAAAACCATCAAAACCCAACCCAAAATTTTCTTGCTAATTAAAGAACAATGCTTTAGGATGTAATTTCCCTTTTCAATCTGTTACATAGCCTCAAAGGAAAAAAAAAAATCTGGTTCAACCAATGACTGGAATCTTTATTCAGTCTCATACCAAAATAGTCTTACTTTAAATCTGTAGACCTGTGAAATCCATGCAGACTCAATAATCTTTAAGAAAAATATCTCATATTTAATTGTAAACAGTTCTGAACATCTTCAAAGAACAGAGAAACAATGTACTCAGTGTATGAAAATACAGTGTATAAAAAGCCATGTGCCATCATCACCAGACCTAAAGATTCTGCAGATAAGCAAGTTATCATTTGTTGGGGTGTTTTGTTGTATAGCTTTGAAATACGTGTACCACAGTAAGTACAACTAAAAATGCCTACCTGTCCAGGTGAGGAAAACAGAAAAGAACTATTTCGTGGCAAGTACAAAGGCGAACTCTAAGCTATGACACATTTGGTTCAAGATGGGGCTTATGAAAAGCACATAGCAAGGAGGCATTCAGCTGTCACATTGCCCCATCAGAAGGACAAATTCAGCACTTCAGTGCAGAACACAACCCACATGTGCTGATGGGGATGGTCCTATTAGCAGTCAAATTGGAGCACATCAGTGGTGGTTTAGAGTACTTTCCAAACACAGTTTATTCAAATTGAGGAGAGGTTTTATAGGAAATGGTTCAAGACTTTACCCTTGATTTCACTTTCTTAGATTTTGTGTTTATTTTGAGGGGTTTTCAAGATCAGTCAAGGCATACACTTTTCCAGGCTTTTGTCCAAAATCTCTCAATTATCCCCACTTTCTCTGCTTTTATTCCCTGTCTGGATCTGTTTCAGAGCACATGACCTCAATATATTCTGAATGAAATTAAGGAACAAAATAAATTCCCAATGTATCCCTGTTTGTCCTAAGAACATTCCCTCCATGGAAATAGAACAAAGTCCCAAGGAGGATCCAGGGACATTCAGTGCAGCTGCCAGGTCCTCTGCACCACCTGCTGTCTTCTAAATGTCAGTCTTCTGAGTACTGTCTGCTAGGTTTGCGTTATTACTGTGGGCAAAGCAGGAACTAAACTTTCTTAATTCCATCTTTGATTCACAGTGATATGACACCTGCAAATGTTTTGTTGCAAACATAGGTCTATAATTTAGACAAAATAAAATTATAAATGAAAGTCTTTTCAAAATAAAAACAACAAAGTGTCACTGCTTACAGCTATGACAAAGAACACTTGTTAGCCCTCTGATTCTTAGAGAGGAAAAAAATGTATTTGGACTAAGAACATTTGTGTTTATTTTCCAGTTGAATAGGTATGCTAGTGAAATGGACACCAACACGATTCTTATGTCATTTAGGGTCACAAAATAGAAATATCCCATTGCAAGGAGCAAAATGGCCACAGTTCTTACACTTAGGCTTATAATACCTACAAATCAACAGTGCCTCTCCCCAGGCCTTTCAATTTAGTTATACTACCTAAAGAACAACTTTTGGAATACCTCATCAAAGAGAGAAAGTCCAACCATATCAGGATGGAAGAAAATAAATTAAAATAAGAAAGACCTATTTGAGGCGTACTTACACAACAGAACAAATAGGAACATTAGTGGATGAAGAGTAAGCAAATTTACTCTTTCTCCTTGAGAGAAGGGGATTAGAGATTTTTCCAAATGTGTCTAGTATCAGAATATATTTGATAAATCTCGTTGTTGTTTACTCCATTTACTCTCTGCTCCATTGAGATGTGGTTGATGTATGAATTGGCATTCTACCCCATCCCTTTAAGTTCTACTTAGAGTCAGTTTTGAAATTATTAAATAATAATAAAAGCTATACATGTGGCAGCTTGAAATGCTGTATAAAGTGACATCAAGAGGTGTTTTCAGAATGAGGTATCAGAAACAGAACAAACTGGAGGAGAAAGAATAGGATGAATAATCACCTAATGAGAAAGAAAACCTCACAAAAATTAAAGTGCATACTGGCTTTCAATAGCTGCAAGTAGCACACGCAACTGAAATTCAAGAAACCATTCTAATGCACAGATGTGTCCTGGGGTAAATGCTTAATATAAGCCATGATAAATAAATAGGACAATTTTATATTAATGAAAATTTTACCCAAGAAAATTGTTTTGGTAAAAGAGAAGTGCCTTTGCAGATTATATGGCACCCTTTTGCAAAATACATGAACAAATTGGAATCAAATGGATTTTTGAAAGTGAAAGAAAGAAAATGTACCTAGTGTTGGTCATAGTCAGCAAGAATAAATGAGAAGGGCTGGAAAGAAGCCAGAGTAGACTGGCAACTGGCAAGTGGTAAGAATAGGTATGACTTCCTGTGGAACATAGCATCAGGAACTTGGATGATCACAGCCCCCTCAGATCTTGGTAAATTTACATCTTCCAGAAAGTCAGCTGGATTTAACAGCATGGCAACATCCTGCACAGTTGGGGGCAACAAAAAGAAATTTGAAGCTGGTGTTCCTTTCCTGCTGGGTTTTTACAACTCCAGTTGAGAGGCAGCAGGCAGCCCCAGCAGAGTACCTTTATGTGTGTACTTGTTTCATGTCAAAATAAGGAATAAACTGTTGGAGTAGTGCAGCAACAGAGAGGAAGTTTGAGGTTTTCTGAAGGAGGCTCACCAGCTGCATGCATAAAAATGTTCTGCTGGGAAAACACAGAGCTAATATTCCAAGGACATTTGTGGGGAAACAGAAACAATATAATGAGCAAAGCATGGGCAAAACAAGTAGATAATGAGTTGATACTACCATAGTCATTACAGGAGAGTTGCAACACTGCGCAAAAAGCTGGGGAGAAGATAAATAAGGACATGCCATCAGGGACAAATCAAAAGCTTAATGGTCTATAGGAAGTGGAAAATTTATTTCTAAAGGGGCATATTGGGCAATTATAGACCTGTCAACTAAGTAGGAAGGAAGAAACCAACATGAAACATAATCCATCTAAGAGCAAAAGATGACACATTTATTTCTCTGTCATTCAAGCCAGAAATTTTTCAGCTATTAAAAAATACTTGAATTCCTTTCTGATTTCTTGATTGCTTTTGTGTACTTGTTTTAGTTGACTCTTAATGAGATTTTATTTGTACTTATTTTAGAATTTCCTAATACAATATGCCTATAGATTCAGGAAATACTTGTATATATTCCAAGAAATACTTGTCCATCGTATCTGAAGTAAGGAGCAACTTAAGATACTGCATCCTTCCGAATCGAGCTTTATCTTCTCTTTATGGAATTTTCCTTCTTTGAAATTCTAAAAGAAAAGTATTTCCAACAAAAAACTGGCATTTAAATGATAAAATAAGACAATTTACATCATCAGATGTTTATGCAATTTTATGAAATTTTACTGGTGAGAGACAGGCCTATTGTAAGGAATGGTAGCTTCATCAAGATAGTTGCTTATTGTATTCAGTTGAACTGAAAGAGAAAAAAAATTCATACCATTTTCAGAACATAAACTTTTGCAATAAGGTTGACTAGACCTGCATTTTTTCCTTCTGTTTTCATGACTGAAAACTTCAAACACGGAGTAAAATATACAGTTGGTTGAAGTTATATCTTCCAGTCTTGACATTGCTCTACCTTGAACATTCACTACTAGTACTTTTAATATATGTAAGTTACATCATTTCTTGAGTGAAATGCATACCAAAAAGAGTAAATCTTAAAGGCATGTGTGAGGACAAGAGCTTTGCAACTCAGAGTAAGGAATGGACTTTAAAAAGACTCTCCTATAAGACATATTTTACATCTAATATCTACGTTACACCTTAAAGAGTGCATGTAAACAGCAATTAAGTCATCAAAATCAGGAAAATGCAAGACGTGAAGTTGATGTAATAATTAAATCAGAAGGCCCAGAAGGAAGAAGACGGGGATATGACTAAAGTTAGCATTTCCAGAAATAGGAAATAGTATCTGTTTTCCTGTGTTAGAGGTGGTATAGTCAAAATGTCAACAGATGGGAAAGAACATACAGTAGCAGAACAAAACCAGTATTGAGACACAAAAAAAGAATAAATAATATAAAGCAAAACCTGATATTTAAAAACATACAAGAGATCATTTAGTTGTGTTTTCCTGACTAATTTCACAAATTCTAAAATTAATATTTTAATTGATTTCTTGTTCCATTTTTCTTACTGCTTCTACTTTTTAACAATAGGTCCACAAGTAATAATAATTACTTATATTTAAATTTGAATTTGCAATGAGATTTTAATGACATTAAAAGCTAATAATTAATATAAATTTTTTTTTTTCTAGTGAGCTATGAAGACAACTATTTCTTATATAAGAAATAGTCATTAAGGGAGACGTTGCTAGTCTGATGTGGTCAGTCTACCCTGGCTGGACACCAAAGCCACTCTATCACTTCCTTTAAAAGCTGGACAATGGAAAAAATACAATGAAAGGCTTATGAGTCAAGTTAAGGACGGAGAGAAGTCACTCACCAGTTACTGTCATGGACAAAACATACTCAATGTGAGGAAGATGAATGTAATTCATTACTAATCAAGTCAGAGTAGGATAGTGAGAAAATAAAAACAAATCTTAAAATACCTTCTTCTTACTCCTCTCTTCTTCTGAGGCTTAACTTCATGCTCTAATTTTCTACCTCTTTCTCCCTAGGGGCATAGGTGAATGGGAAGTGGGAGCTCTGGTCAGTTCATAACACATCTCTGTCACAGCTTCTTCCTCAGTGTGAGAACTCCTCACTCTCTTCCACTGTTCCAGCAGTTTCCTGTCCCTTCCACAGGAGACAATCCTCTAAAACTTGTGTGTGAGCCCTCCCCACAAGCTGCCCCTCTTCATGAGCTGCTCCAGCATAGGTCTCTCCCGCAGAGTGCGGTCTTTCAGAAATACTGTGCCAGTGTGGGCTTCCCATGGGGTCTCTGCCACCTTCAGGCAGCCTTCTGCTCTGTTATGGGGTCCTCCATGGGCTGCAGGTGGATTTCTGCAATTCCATGGACCTTCCTGGGCTGCAGGAAGGCAGGTTCTTCACCATGCTCTGCACCACAGGCTGCAGGGGAATCTTGGCTCCAGTGCCTGGAGCAGCTCCTGCCCCTTCTTCTCCAGTGACCTTGGTGTCTGCCAGCTTGTTGCTTTTGCTGGTCTCTCTGGCTACAAATGGGCAGTTTTCTTTTTATCCCCAGTTCGTTCTTATATATGTTATCCCAAAGGCATTATGCCTTGGTGAGCAGTCAGTCCATCTTGGAGCGCTCTGTCGGATATAAGGAAAGCTTCTGTGAATTTCTCACAGAAAAATCCCTGTAACGCCTCCACTACCAAAACCTTGTCACGTAAACCTAATGTTTCTAATTATAACATACTTAGTTTGTATTTTTTCATTAAACCAATTTTTCCACAACTTCTTAATTTTCTATCTACCATTAAGAAATTAAAATGCATTGGTTCATGCACAATGTCACTTGCATTTAGAAATACCAGAAATTACTAAATGTGATATATTTTGATATTTAAAAGAATGCAGCAATCCAATGTATTTTGTGTCTCCCCAAAAAGCTCTGCCATTTGGTTGAACTTAGCAGACTCCTGTGTCTATACATTCCCATTATAATGTAACAGGAAAAACCTCAAACATTGTGAAACACTGAGCATCCTTTGCTAGAGCTGTATGAATTGAGTAAGAAACTGAATCCATAAGCTCATTTTAAGTATACATAACTGGAAAAAAATATTTTAAATGTGCATAAGCATCAGTTAAATTACATCACAAACTAGAAATCTTGCTCTATCAGCTCAAATGTAACTATTTGTATGAAACTTCATTAATTCACCTCTTGGTAAGTTTCACTGCTATTCACCTTCTCTGAGTCTGGGCAGTAACGCTGTCTGGATAGCACTTTGTTGTGTGCTTGTCTCCAAAGCTGTGGTTAATTCAGACTCCTGTGGTAAGGATCGGAGCGCATGTGGCCACTCGCTCCCTGATCTGGTCTGCCACTTCAGCAGGGCTTCAGCTATGCAAACAGCGTTTGCTTACTTCTAAAGATGGAGACAAAAGCAAAAATTATGTTTAAAGGAAAATATGAGTAGTCATTCTACCTATCAGCAGGTGTTTGGAAACAGCAGGACTCCCACATTTATTTTCTATAATTCCCATAATTACCCCCCCTGTACTTGCTGTAACGATGTCACAGCAGGTGGCAATTTGTGCATCTTAGTGCTGCAATGATCCTTATTAGAAGTACCATTTCAGGATAACTTCCAAGGTACCTACCACAAGTCTCAACTTTCTTGTATAAACAGCTTTCCTGGCTTACTTTCAGCATAAAAGAAATATTTTAGTTAGAATTATCTACCTAATATAAATTCTAACAATATTTGAACCCATGTACCATTTCTTTTGCCTTCCTATGTGAACCATCCTCAAATGCATTTAACAAAATTTCATTGCAGTTTGTTCTATGACTGTATTTTTTATTCCTCTCAGAAATATACATTTGAACTGAATTTAATGTTTCATGAAAGTTGCTGATGTGAAAGTCTTTGAAGATGAAGCTCTTCCTTTCCCACATAAAGATTCTTTACTGTGTAGACAGATACCTCCAGCTCTCATGTTTTCTATACCTTTAAACTCTTCAGGCTTCAGAAGGGTTTTTAATATATATATATATATATATATATATATATATATATATACTGGGGATAGAGTTNTTCCCACATAAAGATTCTTTACTGTGTAGACAGATACCTCCAGCTCTCATGTTTTCTATACCTTTAAACTCTTCAGGCTTCAGAAGGGTTTTTAATATATATATATATATATATATATATATGTATGTATGTATGTATGTATGTATACTGGGGATTGAGTTAATTTCAGACCACAGAAGCATCTCAAATTATTAATGAATCACTGTTAGTCTAAAGTGCATGCCATTTAAACAAATGCCAATTATTACTTTTGGCTTTTTAATTGGAATATTTTAAAACAGTATTCTTCTTCAGTTATGATAAAACTACTTAAGTGGTACTTTAGAGCTTCTCTAGGAATGTCTATAGTAATAATATAGAAATACAGAGAAATAATTTTCCTTAATGCTATCTGCTACAAAATAAACAAATTAATTGAGAAAAAAGACAAAACCACTTTTTTTTTATCTCCTTATTATCATCATATGAAATATATAGTACTTTCTGTTTCTCTTGCCTAGATTAAGAACTCTACATATGCATGTATTTTTCCTGAAATATTCATTTTTTAATCTTGAAATTTTGTCAGAAATTCTGGTAGGACATACTTTGTCATGCTAGTTGCAGTCTCCTTCATTAGCTGGATGAAGAGGTGCAATAATATATCAATTTTTCTTTTTTAAGGCTGTGTATATTTTTACTCCTTCTTCTAGGAAATACTGAAGAAAGATGAACAGAAATAATTCTGTGAAATTAACATAGAGTCATATTTATTAGTAATTAATTAAAATACACACAGCTGATCAAATATGAAATTGAGTTCCAAATGCAAAATGCTGTAGAAAATCAATGACATTTTTCAAATCTTTATAAAAAACTATCTTCAGATAAAACCCCACCACTGGAATCAGTATAATCTCTTGTAAAATAAGCATAGTATTTTCTATTTTTCACTGTGGTTGTAAGTTAATTAAAGAATATCACATGTTTAAAGATCTTTTATCACAGACATAATATTCCTGAAAATCAGAAATTAGGATGAAGCGTAAATGATAAGATATACATATATAAGTGACTTATGTACATATAAGTGACAAATTAATAGTAAAAGCAGATGCTAATGTACTTGTGTTGTTTTATTTAATGTCTACATTTCACATTTAATTATGGCAGTGTAAAAAAACCCCACATCTCAGTCCTTTTTAATGCTTGCAGCAATATACATCATCCTTTCCTTTTTTTGTTTCAAATATCTGTAGGCCATTTTTGAATCATATTAAATATTCAAGATTATATTTTAAATCTAGTTATCCTTTCTGTGCTTATAGAGTAATTGCTGCATAATTTCATCTGAATGCCAATGTACATGCTGTTTGGATAGTCTAATATATCATGGTACCTCTCTAGGAAGTACTCAGGGCCATAAATTAACTCTAATTTCCACTGTGTTCTATAATTAGCAATTATTGGCGAGCTGAATGTTTACAAACAGAGCTACACATTTTCACACTGACATATTTCACAAAATCTTTGCAATTTCATAGGTAATAGCAATGTAATGAACAATGTGAGTCAAGGGTGTTTCAAGGACATAAAGCACCTCGTAATCTGCAATTCCTTGGTAGTATTTGAAGTAGAGACCTGACTGTACTGCCTATAAAACCTGTGTGTTTTAATCAGGATAAAATCACAACTAATAAATACAAGTGTACTAAAATAGTGCTACCAGCAGCATGTGTTTTGTAATGCTGCGATAGCACAGGCAGACACCATGAATACACATTTTATGTAAACATGGGATTGTTGTGACCACCAGTGGGGCTAAGAAGGATTGCTGGAACTCAAGCAAGAATACAGCCAAGAATTTGCAAGTAAAGAACAAGACAAGCAGAAGAGACTGTCAATAGGCAGGACTTCCTGCCAAATACCCCAGAAGGATTGATGGGAAAATCAAAAGCAGTATAAACCTTGTTTGGTGAGAAAAGGGGTAGCAAGAAGGCTAAAACACCAACAGTGATGAAGAAGGATGGAGAAGACAGGAGTTTTCTCTGTAATTTGTCTTGCCAAAGGGCTGTCCAGGCTGGTCACCACGACCTTGGTAGCTCAGAATCACCAAGGAGCATGGCACTCATTGTGAACTACATGACATCACCTCCAGGACACAGTGTGCTCACCACTAACTTCAGACATAGCTGTTAACTTATGTGAGTTCATAGTGGTAATGGTTATTAATGCGTAGGAGAAAACCATTAGCATGCAGAAAGTTGGTAATGTATGAAGGAATCTATTAAAGTTCTGTTCTTGAAGTTTGGAAGCAGCTTGATTTATCAGTCTTCTAAACACTCCCGTCAGAACAATCTCTAATCTTCTAACTGAAATACATGACCATATATTTAGTTGTAACAATATATAAACATTTGTAATATGTTATTGTTTGTGCTGTCACAAGAAGAAACATAAACCACATAGAAGATCAGATCCTCTAAAGTATAGACACAACTGTTCCATTGTAAATAAGTTTTCTCTAAGGTTGTTTCAAGTCAAAAAGAAAGTTAACAAAAATTGGTAACATTGTCTTTTACAGAAGTAGAATTTCTATTGCAGTTTCTAAGATAATTCTTGAGTCTTTTTCATTCAAAAACATAGATAATTCAAGCTTTATATTGTGGTGATGATGATGATGAAGGAGAAATGCTCTTGCTATGAGTAACTTGAAGAGATAAGGTTCTGTTGTACTGTGCCAGTTTTGAGAATTGATCCATTATTATCAACTGGATAATCTTCAAATTTATCTCTGGTACCTCTATCTGTACTCATGCATTGTTGGTGAATGCGTCAGTTCTATGGCACTCAAATCAGGAAATAAAGCATGGACCTTAAGTTTGTTTCAAGAAGAAAGGAAAAAAAAAGACTCAGAGTTTTGCTTTACTCTTTCTGTATAGTCATCCCAATTAAATCTTTAGAATTTTAAAAATAAAGAATTGAATTGGATTTTTCCAAGAAAACTAATCATTAATTGAATAATAAATTACAGGCATACTCATAAGAACAAAAGTAACAGAGATTATTCTTTCTGGCTTTATACACAGCTAAATGCTTTGTACATTTCAAAATTGAAAATTTACTTTTGCATGATGTGTTACAATCATTTATATCATTATCATTGGGAAAACACCAACAAGGTGAACTTCTAATGGAATAATGCATTCACTCTTTCCTCATTTTCGAATGTGTGCTTTTCTGAAAAGATGGAGACAGATGAGAATGCTCTATTGATCCACCTCCATCTTCTGCTCTGAGATAAATAATGCCTAAAGCAAAATGGCTTCAAAGAGACACATTGATTTGAAGACAATTTAAATGGAGAGAACATGTGTGCAGAGGGCAGAATTCCTCTATAAGAACCAAATGCAGACTATCAAATTTAACATTTAAAAAGATATTGTAGAAATTATGCTGTATAATGATTGCTGGTGTCTGCAGCAGTTCTTTCACACCCACCCAGTTTCACAGAGCTATATGTTGCCCAAAGGCAATCTCTAGTATTCAGAGGAAAGAAGTAAATTTCTAGAGACTGAGCCAAGGTTATGCATCTTACAAAACTGGACAGTATCTATCTTTAACTTTGTCTTTGTCTTGTTAATTTATGACCCCCTCCCCCCCCCAGTAAATTGCCAGAAAACTTAAAACAGTAAAAGTCAAACACATACCCCCAAAAGATATAATTTCCCTTCCCTTCCCGTCATTGCAGTGCTTACATAATGATATAATTAAGCAGTTTTCATTAGAACACAGGAGAAGCAGGGATCTAGGCTTTGTTGCCCTCTCTTGAGCAGCTCTCACAAAGAACAGTTTTTACAAACCATGGAATGAACTCCTGGCCAGTGTGAATAAATTTGAAAAGAGCATACAAGAACCTGTGAGATAGTCTGTCAGCTTGGAAACTGGTTCTTTTAGTGATGAATCTTCAGAGCTAGTGAGAAAATTGCTGTCAAGTTAGTCAGGGAGCAGCATCTGATAGTCTTACAGAAATTATATAAATACATAGAATGTAAACTATAAGTAATTGCATTTTTGTATAACTTCTTTTAAGAATTAATTTTCCCTTTTGATTTAATGTCTATCTATCATCAGCTAATATTTTGTTTCCACTTCTGATTATTGCCAGGTAAATTAAATGTTCATTACATTTCTCAGACTCTTAGTATTCTGTTGAAATTCTGTTTCTCTGATTTGTGTGTACATTGTTAACAGACAAATTTACTTGACTCTCATTGCACACTGCTGTAAATGAGCAGACAACATGCAAACCGAATGAAAGGCAAGCCTGTAACCTAATCCATGAACCATGAGGTAATCTGCATCTTCTCAAAGATACTAGTTTTCATTGTGTGAGAAGTAAGAACACAGTAGACTAAATAAGAACAACGCTCATTCTATGTAGACAGAACTCATTTAATATACCTTTGGTATTTAAGGGAAACATGATTAACAAAAGAAGACTAAGGATGATATTTATATATTCATACATTTTTTTCAAATCATGCAATTCTGAAGTGCTGAAGGGTTTTTTCATGTTACTTTGAGTAGAATAGCAGCTGTGACTGGTTATTCTTTTAACTTTTTGTATTTTTTATTAGCCTGCATCCTTTGTGATTTCTGTAGTCAGTAAAATAATGTCCTTGTCAGCACCTTTAGAAGACATTGATACAACAGAAAGAAATGCATTTCCTGTATTCACTCTGAATAAACCAGAATAACAGGTTCAAGCTCTGTAAGTGTTCTTTAATAAACCTGTCAATGATAGAAGCAAAGCAAATACATTCCAAATAATCCAGTAATAATGATCACTTATGCAGAAAACTAAGTTTAAACCAGAGAATTTTTAATTTATGGCCAGAATTAGGTAACTTTCAAGTTCCTGTCTATCACAATGTCCACTCTCAAAAATGCATGACAATTCTTTGTGATTGCAGGACATTGTTTTTCAAATCCTTGTTGACTGGTTTTCCTGTCTATGATAAAGCTGAAACATTTCCATCTCTCATTCCTAGTTATTCATTATCTTTGCAATTACAGTTAGATTTTATAGGGTTTGCATGCAAAATATATTTAATCTTCCTATCTGTATTCAGTTCAACTTTCATTCCCAGATATGGGATAAATCTTTAATCGTATGATGAACCTTGTCTTCCTGTCCTGAAAAACAGCCTTTGGGCTAGGCTTCTCCACTGTTTCTTGACTTGGTATAATTTTTTGATTTTTAGACCGTATATCTGAGCTTGTTCATTTGTAAGTCTTAGTCCTAGACTAGCCACAAGTCTATGAGATCTGCATCTCAGGGTCCTGTGACAAGCCAACAAATTTGAAAATTCATGGCCTTCTTACAAAGTCCTGCTCACTGAAAAAAGGGAAACTTCATTCCCATTTTTAAAAAGGGGAAAAAAGAAAGCCAGGGAGCCGCATAGTGGTAAGCCTCAGCTCTGTGCCTGGGAAGATAATGAAGCAGATCCTCATGAAAACAATGTTAAGGCCTATCCAAGAAAAGGAGGTGACCCAAGACAGCCAGCATGATTTCATAAAAGTGAAAATTATTCCTGACCAATCTGGTAGCTTTCTATGATAAAGTGACAGCAATGGTCAACAAGGGAAGATCACTAGTGTCATCTACCTAGGTTTTGTAAGACCTCCAAGATGATTCCACATGACATCCTTATCTGCAAGTTGAAAACACATGAATTTCAAGGGTGGACTATTCAGTGGATAAGGAATTGTCTGGATGGACATAGCCAGAGAGTTTTGGTCAATGCTCCAGGTGAAGGCTGGTGATGAATGGTGTCTCTCAGGGCTCTGTCTTGGGGCTGGTGCTCTTCAATATCTTCATCAGTGAGACAGATAATGGGATCAAGTGCACCCTCAGCAGGTTTTCAGATGGCACCAAGCTGAGAGATGTAGTTGGCACAACAGAAGAATGGGATACCATCCAGGGGCACCCAGACAAGATTGAGAAGTGGACATCATGAAATTCAGCAAGTGCAAAGTGCTGCACATGGGGTGCCAAACATGAGTAAAAACTGGAAGAAAAACCTCATTGAAAGGACTCCTGAAGAGAAGGATTTTGGACTTTGAATTTTCATGGATGAAAAGCTGGCTAAGAGCCAGCCATTTGTGCTTGCAGCCCAGAAAGCCAACTGCATCCTAGACCTGATTAAAAGCAGCTTGGGGCAGCAGGTCGAGAGAGGTAATTCTGCCCCTCACTGCTCTGGTGAGACTCCAACTAGAGAACTGCATCCAAGCCTGGGATCCTCAACACAAGAAAGATGTGGACTTGTTGGAGGGCCCAGAGACCACAAAAATGACAGGAGCGCTGGAGCACTTCTCCTGTGAAGACAGGCTGAGAAAACTGGAGTTGTTCAGCCTGAAGAAGGCTCCAGGTAAACCACTGGGACAGATTTTGTAAGGCATTGGTCAACCTGGTGTAGTGGAAGGTGTCCCTGCCTATGGCAGGGAGGTTGCAACTAGATGATCTTTATGGTCCCTTCCAACCCAAACCGCTTATGTGGTTCTAAAATGAGTTTTCTGGAGCACATGTTTTGTAGAACTTATTGCATCTCCCTTTCCCACCCCTCACCAACAAACAAAATCATGAATAAAAGGTAGTAAATAGTTTTGTGAATGCAGAAGCACTCATGTCAGGTAGGAAAATTTAATCTTGCTCCTGTTGGATTCTGGGGGTTTTTTGCAACTAAAAATTGAATCCAGCTTTAAAATAAAAATTTTTATTCTTGAAAAGTATCTTCCCCTAACAGTCTCTGACTTGAAGGAGTTATAGATTTTTTTTTAACTGGATGCCATTTCTTTTAAGAGTGCTTTTTGTGGCTTTATTGCCTGCAAAATAAAAAAAAAAATTAAAAATACAAAACAAAACCAAAAACAAAGCAAACAAAAAGCAAACCAAAACAAAAACAAGCAAACAAACAAACAAACAAGAAACCTTGAAATGTAATGTAAAACAGACTCATTCTTTGAAAAACTTAGGCTGAGAGTCTACTTTTTCCCCTCCTTTTGTTTTGCTTTCAGAAAACCGAAATACTGTTATTATTAAAATGGTATAACCAGCTAGGGCAAAACACTCATTAGAAAACTTATGGAAATCATACCTTTGTCTTTAAAGTTAAAAGCATTTCCTGTCTTCCTGAAATTTTTTAAACAGACAGTTTAGGTGTAATTTTACAATTATTCATAACATGATTATTTTTATCTCAATGATAGTTTGATATTGTGCTACTAATTAAAAGTCTAACTGCATTAGTGATGCTAAAGAGTGAACAGAGATTAGAAAGAGGGATCACATAGGCAACTCACATAAACACCAGGATCCAGTGCCTGGAAGTCCTAGAAAAAGTTTCAGCACATTGCATAATGATAAGTTTGTACCCTGCTTCTTCTAGTATTCAATTGTTTTTTTTCAAACTCAAAAATCATAGCAGGATTCTACTAGATGTGTTGTAACTAGACTAGTTATATTGTGTTAGCTAAAAAAAAAAAAAAAGTGAGAATGAAAGAGTCTCTGGGGGTCNAAACAGGTTTTTTTTCCCACTTCTCTCAGGAAATTCTTCCCGAACCCAGTGGAGGGGGGAGGAGTCGTGGGGGTTTGTTTTCTGGGGGCTCCTTCCGGAGGTTTTTTTCCCAAATTTTGCCCTAAACTAGGACAGAATTCTATATCACTGTCCGCTGCAACAGTGTCATAACAGGTTTTGCACTTTCAATCAGATATTTAAATGCAAATATTAATACTGAAAATGAGACCCACAAAGACTCCTTTTCCTCCACTCCTGAAAAGGCATGAGCTGCAAAATCAGTTGTCTCAATTGCCAGCTTTGTGAGAAAGAAAACAGGCCAGAAGAATTATCATTAATTTAATATTTCTCAGGGAAGTGAATGATACAAACAGTGCCTTTTCCAGATTAGAGCTGAAAATAAAGACAAGCTCTGCTGCTGCTAAGAATAAAGCCTGTCGAGTGGATTTGGGGGTCTCAGCCTTCTGTACATGCCTGTCTTTTCTGAAAAGAGTGGAAAAGTTACAGAAGAGTACCCAAATCATATAATTTGTGCATATTTTGCCTTCAGTTACTGAGCCAAAAGACATTTAAAGGTAAAAGTTCTTTACAAAGTACCAGTTTCTTGCTACCTATATCTAATTATCAGAAAACAAATGCTTTTCTGTCCTTATCACCTTTAATGTTCCTCCGTGATACTGCAAGGCAGAAAGAAACAAAATTTTTAAATAATATTCTGTGAAAATTTTTTTCCTAATTCACAGTTTCTTTACTTTTTTATCCTTTGTCTTGTACATTATCTCATTTGATTAATGTCCTACTATGCAGTAATATGCTATGTAAAGCCCTTGTTATGCATTTTATACATTGAAAAAATATAAAGAATGATGACAAGTATGATGACCTTGGTATAACCCAAGATTAAATTATGTAAATTAATTAAGTTACTGAATTTCAACATCTGAACAATAAGGTATTGCAATATAAACTGACTGTGAAACTTCTAAATTAAAAGTCATGGAAAGACAGGAAATATTTTAAGGTTAGTTATATTTAATGGGAATTGCCTGTGAGAATAAGCCACAAATATAAAAGTCACTAGGTTGTAGAAAGTTCAAGTAGATTTAGTTGTCATTAAATTGTCATCAGAAGTGGAGATACAGAGTCCTATACTAGAGACAGAGGGACTAGAGTCCTATACTTGGTGGTAGAGAATGGTTTTCCGAGATCAAAATTTCAAATTTAGTCTTGATTCATATCCAGTGTTGGTACTGAATTAAATCTATTTTCACCTGTTTCATTTGTTTCCTGATGTAATGAAAGCTACACCAATGCATCCATTCACATGGACAGAAAGAGAAATGCTGACTTCTATTCGTCCACATGCCTTGAGAATCCAGCAAGTGAAATGCATCTCAGAGGAATGTCTGTGAGGGTTAAATCCACCAATTTATGAAGAGATGATTATGAAACAGTGATGATCCAAGGCTGCCCTTCAACTCACCATTTCCTGTTTGGTAAATTTGGCTAATGAACATGACATTACACTTTGATATTCTTCTTGACTAGTTACAGTAAATTTAAATAAACATGTTTATTTATAAAGATGATAATGATCATTGCCGGCTTTCCTCAAAAGAAGGCATCACATGTTTATATTTTCTCATGGAGTAACTTTGAAGGGCTTTTTTTTTTTCAATTTCCTTAGTAACAACTTCTAAGTGAAAAAGTACGGATTTCTTGTAAAAATATCTTTTATTGAACATATGTTTTTCACTGATATTCTGCAGGGAATGTTTTTCTGAAAAGCAAACGAAACTGCCTTTGTGTAAATAGTTGGGAACACAAAAGCAAAACTGCCAGCTAGGTTTCCATTTTGCTACATAGATAACATCCTCATAGGATGCTTAGGAAGACAGCTCTAGAGCAGTTGATTTTGCTTTAGCTTTTTTATTTAGCCTGAAATATTGGTATTGCTTCATATAAATTTTTTATTGTAAAGATTTGAACCTAAATGCTTGGTGATCCCAAACAGTAAACTATAAATCTCATTTCCTTCCATGCCTTATTTTTTGGTTCATACACTACAGAAATTCTATGAAGGACTGCAGTACATGATCTCTGATAACTCCTACCTCTAGCAGACTGAGCAATCTCTTCAAGAGAAATCATTTGGATGGAAAACTTTAAAGCAAATAAATCAGTCCCTTTAATTCTACTCATCTGTATGCACTGATTCTACTCATGGGAGTGCTACCACATTTACTTCATTAAACCCATAAAAATATCTATCAGTATTTCCAGACCTGAACATTAACCAGCATTTCAACAATATATTTGAAGTATCCTGCAGAAGTTTGAGATAAAAAGTATTTGAGACAAACTGCAGTTCCTACCAACTGCAGCAATGGGACTTTTGGATATACAGTGTACCTGGTCTCTGACAGATTCTGAAATATGGAATTAGTAAGGTGATGATGGGTAAGAAAAGCAACGAAGAATCATTGAAAGATGGGGGTTACATGTCAAACACTATTAGACATTAGTAGCTGTGCCTTCTTTTATGGCTGTACTATAGTAGAAACAGTAGAGAAGGTTGGAAACAGTATAAACAAGTGAAGGAGAAAATTATTTTAAATAATTGAAAGAATAATTTCTCAAATGAAGGACATGGTGACAAAAAGATTGGGAATATTGGCATTTTCAACCTTTTAAAGTAATGCTGGCTTCTATAATTTCTAGTGCCTGTCTGATAATATTCTAGTGTTCCTTTGCCTGCTCATGCAGATCATTTAGCTCAATAGCCTGTCTCTTTGTCTTTGCTTTCACTCTGAACTACCTTTATATATTAAGAAAAATTCATTTGTTCTACCTAATAGCCACATCTTTAGGAGTAGTGCACTTCCTTTTTTATCTTAAGACATCTAAAAAGTCTATACAGCCTATTTAAACAGAATGTCTCCCAGAGGTAGTTGCCCAAGCTTCTCTTTTATGATTTTCCTTTTTATAACTCTCAGGTTCTAAGCAAAGTTTGACATAGACCAAAGGCATACACGAAGGGACTGGAGAAGGTGGAAAGGACAAATTTTAGAACAAAAGCAATTAAAAAGTGTGAAAATGAAAGGTGACAAAGCAGTTTGAAGACTCTAGTGATGAAGAGAAATTAAATGTTCTGGCATGGGATTTACAAAACACACCTGACAAAAATAGTGTTTGCCCCCTTCAAGGGTCATTTTAACAGATATTTTCTTATTCTCTTACTCCTATTTTCAATTTAGGGTCTATATTACAGACTTGCTAGAATGAATAATCACTGTTTATAATGTCATGGTAAACACTTGAAAAAAAAATATATGTAAAGAAATATTCTTTCTGAGGTAAATCACTTCTGGGCTGTGTCAACACAGGGAAAACAAAAATAAAATTCTTTTTTTCCCTTAATAGCCTACAGGTGGCAGAGAATTGTTCTTTCACACACTTCCAGGAGATGGTTTTGGACTTCAGATCCTATTTCCCCTACTTCCACACTAAGATTTTATCAGTTTTAAAATCATCAGAAGTGCCTCTGGAAAAAAAAGTGTGAGAAGAAGAGATATGAATTTGACCACAGGGCTGCAAACACAAAATCATATTTTACACTGAATTTGCTGAAAAACTTTGAAAATTAATGAATTTATGACAATTACATGGGTCAGAAATGTGCAAAAAAAGCTGTTTATTGTACCTATAACTATCATTCTAAGATAATCATAGAAATCAAATTATATCTGATGCCTGTGCTGTCACAAAATCACCATTTTATCCCATCAAAATTACTTACAATCAATTGCTCTACCAATGATATTAATTTATTTGCAAAATATGGATAAAATGTTGATAAAATCATATGTGATATTCTTATTTTAATTTTATTTTCTATTGTGAAGATTATTTAAGCATGTTAGAGTTCTAAATTGTATTTAAATTCTTCATAATTATTGATATCTTAAGAAATGGAGATCCTCTCTTACATTTTGTTACTACAAATTGTTTTACTCAAAATAATTTTATTTTAAAAAGTAGAAGATCGATTAAATTCAAGAAATTATTCATTTTAGAAAAGCAGAATTGCTAAATCAGCTTATCATACAATAACTCTTACCCATTATATATGATCACATAAGTACCAGAACAAAAGAAAAATTTATTGGGCATTAAAATCTTTAATGCATTTTATATATAACTAGTAGTTGGTCTCTCAAAAACCTATTCCATATTAAGTAACTAATGGAAAATACTAAAGCAAAATTCAAGGAGGTATTTTTACTTTTACTGAATGCAACCCAAAAAGATCATCTGAAGAAAAGCAGATGAATTTTTTAGATATTAATTTTCACATTACAATGTTTATTGTGAAGATGCAGTCAGAAAACAAGATGAGTTCACCTGTGTAGTGATTCAAGTTTAAATCTATTTAATCAGGAATTGTGCTATAATTATAGAAAAGCTTAAACTGTGAGCACTATCAGTCAGCAATAATTGAATGTAGTCACCACATGTGTATGGCAGGGATGAAGGTCTGAAAATATTCAGTTAAATTTTATTTCTTAAACTAAAAATAAGGTCAAATTGACAACTTGGTACACCTTGAACAGTTTTTCCCTCAATCTAATACTTGTCATGAGTGAAAATATGATAATTAATTTAGTTGTATAAACTCACTAATGAAAAGCTGAGCCCTCAGATCTTAAGTATGGCGATTCAAAGATTTTGAGCTATGTTGCCATTCTCTGTTTTATTGCATAACTGTTGTTAGAAATGTTGCTTCTGAGGCAGGCAAGATGAAGAGATCTCTTTTATGTTCTATCTTCATAACTAAAGTGGTAAATACAGTATTATTTGAAAAGCTTTAGTCTATTAACAATCATTATATCTATGGATTTTTAAAATTTTCTGTCAATGCAAACTCTCTTGTATGCTATGTAAAACAAGAAGATCTCATAAAATCACTAAATTAACTTTTCTGTATTGCACAAGTACAAAAAAACCCAACCAACCAACACAAAAAAACCCCCAACCAAACCAAACCAAACCAAACCAAACCAAACCTCAAAAGTCATATCCCACTTTAAAAATTCAGATTATACAATAATATATCAATTAACTCCACTATCTAAGATTACAGTTTTCTGTAATACACTTGATATCTATGAAACTTTCAGTTTCTGCATTTAGAAAATCCATGGTCAATATTAAAATTAATAATATTTTATCATGCAAAATTATGTTGCTGCATTAATTCCTGAAACAAATCCCTTTGTATATAAATTTAGCAATATAATTTTGACCTGATTGAGTGAAGGACTACTGAGCTTGTTTTAATATCCTTTTCTGGGGGTTTGTACTGGTGCTGCAGCATTGTTTCTGTTATATTAATACACATTTTCTGACATAGTAAAGGCATTTATTGCCTGCAAATAAATAGAAAAAGAAGTTGAATAATTACACAGTTACTTGAGCCATAGTGTGTCATAATTTTGAGATAAGTTATGTACATTTCATTATTGCAGTAAAAATAGTCAAAATAGCTTCATAGATACATTTAAGTTAGAAACCTTTGAGATTGGAGAGACAATTCAGATCTTTCTAGGCATTGCAACTATTGATTCATTTATTTCATTGAAAATAATATATTTTTTTTTTTCAAAAGAGGATGAAGAGACTTTCTAAACTGGTGAAAATGTTCTTATTTCATATGGAAGTGTAACTGTGATTCTTGTGCGGTGAAATTGTGCCAAATTTTTCAAAATCCTTTATTTTCTCTATTAAAATGCACTGTGAGTTTGCTACTGTCGTAAATGTGTAGGATTATGTCTATATGAAAAATATGTACCATTTTTCCTACAAAGGAGAAATACATAGTTTGGTATTTACCATTTGTCAGGAAAAAAAATTAGCATGGAGATTAGTTGCTCAAGAAATAAAAGACCTTTGCGATTGCAGTATGAAAATAGATATAGGAAATCTAAACTTCCAACTACCCACAGCTCTTTTTAAAGCAAATGGCAAGCACATCTAAAATTAGTATACTTGACTTTCCTTTTTAGTGTTCATAATTTGTGTCTGTGCATAGCCTCAAGGTCCTTCATACTGCAAGAATATCTTTATATAAGGTTAATCAATCAAATACAGCTTATTTGCCAAAAAAACCACAAACAGGCAAACAAACAAAACACAACAACAGCAACAACAACAAAATAACAAAACAACCACCAAGGAGGGTGAAATTTCCATTTTCTCAGCTGGAATGCATAGTGCCCTGCCTTGGGGTGGGTAATAAACCAACTGAGAGCTTATGGGTGAGGATTACAGAGAGGACAGGTATGAGTGGCACTGCAGGATCGTGCAACTTCCACCTGCTCAGGAAGAACAAGTGGTCAAGACCTTCTAAAGGCAGCTAAATGCAGCTTCATGTTTTCAGGCCCTTGTGCCTGGGGGAGCTTCAACCACCACATCTGCTGGAAGGAGAGCATAGCATGATTTAAGCCATCCAGGGGGTTTCTGGAACACGTTAGACACAACTTCCTGATCCAAGTGATAAATGGGCCAAATAAAAAAGAGTGCTCCGGAGGTTCTCATGTGTCGGAGTCTAAGACATCCCTTTGGGAGTCCAGAGTTGCTGAGACCCTGGTCAGGGGGCTCTGAGACCCTGGAATGATGCCCAAAACATCTCTGGGTTTGATTATAGCCCTTGAAACAAATTAGCAGCTTTATATGAGAACCTAAAAGTCACAGTAGTTTAAGTAGTGTTATCATAAAATGAAAATATAGATTGTAGGATTTTTGGGAATGGGAATTTTAGAACACAAGATGGAGGAAAAAGCACGTGTTTAGTCTTTGTTTGTTCTTCTTCTTCATCTCCATTTTCTATTGTGGAGTCGGCACTTTTGGATTGGTTTAGAGTAGAAGTTCACTGTCTAACATAGATGATAGTAATTGGGAAATAATTGTAAACATCATGTACATAGTTTTTAGTATAAAAAGATAACACTGCCCTGAGGGGCAGGGAGTGTGCCATGGCTGCCCTGCAAGACAGACCTCGCTGGGCTGAGAGAAAATATTACAGATAAGAAAAGAATAAACAACCTTGAGACCGAGAAAACTAAAGAGCTCTGATTTATTCCACCTCGGGCACACGAACTGCCAGATAAGAACTTTTACGCATCTCGGGGAAAACACCAAAAACGATTTCCGAGACTCATGTTTCACAAACAAAACATGAAGGTTGAAGGCAGACTTGACTGCAGTGGCCATGAGATAGTGGAGTTCAGGATCCTGAGAAGAAGGACCAGGGCAAAAAGCAAGATCACAGCATTGGGCTTCAGAGGGTCAGATTCTGGTCTCTTCAATGATCTGCTCAGTACATTCCCATGGGATAAGACCCTGGAGCACCCTTGGTGGAAGACAGATCAGGGAATACTTAAGCAAACTGAATGTATGTAAGTCTATGGACCCTGACAGGATGCACCCATGAGTCATGAAGGAGCAGGAAAATGTCATTGTGAAGAAACTCTTGGCAATCCTTGAATGATCATGATTACTAGGAGAAATGCCTGAAGATGGGAGGGAGGAAAGAAAATGTCACTCTGTCTTCAAGAAGGGTGAGAAGGAGCCTACCAGATTTATCTCAATGCCTGGGATGGTGATGGATCAACTAATCCTGGAAAAGAATTTCAATTAAATGAAATATCAGAAGACAGAAGAACTAAGCATGGATCCACTAAGGGGAAGTCATGCTTGACCATCTTGCTGATACCATTCCATGATGAAGTGACTGGCTTGATAGGTGAGGAGAGAGCACTGGATGTTGTCTGTCTTGCGTTTCATAAGGCCTTTGACATTTCCCCCCTATAAGATAGTGACAGACAAGCTGATAAAGTACAGACTGGATGAGCAAGTAACAAAACAATTGTCTGAGTTTTTGGTCCCAGAGGGTGGTGTTCAGTGGCACAAGTCTAGCTGGAGGCCAATAACTAGTCATGTACCCCAGAGGTCAATACAGTGACTAACCCTGTTCAAGGTCTTTAATAATGGTCTGGATGATGGGACAGAGTGTGCACCCTCAGCAAATCTGCTGATGACATAAAATTTGGAGGAGTGGTTGACACAACACAGTGTAACACTGTCGTCCAGAGGGACCTCCACAAGCTGGACAACAGGGCTGACAGGAACCTTGTGAAATTCAGCAATGGAAAGTGCTAAGTGCTGCACCTAGGAAGGAACAATTCCACAGACCAGCATAAGCTGCGGATCCCCCATCTCAAAAACAGTGCTACAGAAAAAGACATGGGTGTCTTTTTGAACAGCAACCTGAGCATGAGCCGACACTATGCCCTTCCTGCAAAGGTAGGATGGGTATCCTGGTCTGCTTTGGAGAAAATATTGCCAGCAGGATGTGATCCCTCCCTTCTACTCAGCTCTGGTGAAGTCTCACCCACAGTGCTGGGTCCCATTCTGGGCTCTCTAGCACAAGAGACACCTGCAGACCTACTGCAGAGACTCCTGTGAAGGGCCAGGAAGGTGATGAGACAGGGGCATCTCTGGTAAAACAACAGGTTCAGAGAGCTGGGACTCTTCAGTCTGGAGAAGTCTCAGGAGGGTGCATATATCAATATATATATATGCATATATAAGACACCTGAAGGGAGGGTGCAAAGAGGCCACAGCCAGGTTCTTTGTGACAGGACCAGGGGCAATGGGCACACGCTGAATGACAGGAGGTTTCCTCTGAATATCAGGAGAGAACTTTTTACTATGAGCATGACCAAGCACTGCCATAGGCTGCTAGAGATGTTGTGAAGTCTTGGATTTTGGATTCAAAAGTGGCTTGGACATCATCCTGCATGACTGACTCTGGTGTCCCTACTTGAAGAGTAGGGTTGGACAAGATAATGATATATCCAGATGCTATTTTTGATCTCAATGATTCTGTGATACCCTGTTTCTGAGGAAATGAATTTTTTGCATCATGAAAGTGGTAAAAAAATAAAGGATGGGATTCACCCTGTAGATTCAAACAAAATATTTCTTCTGTGACACTGGAATTCATTGGTTCAGGTACACTTTCAAAGGATGCAGATGTTTTTGCTCTGCTTTCCAGGAAAGTAACAAATGCTTAGAAACAAATTCAGTGTTAGTTTCTCTCTCAATTTCACAGTCTCATGTTACCCACAGAATATTCAGAGTAATGGTGTGTTTCTTCCCAAGTAGCTGTTACATGTGTAGTGATTTTAAGTCCCTGTTCCATGGTGTGGTTGTGAGCTTTCTGGGGCTTAGTTGTCTACCAGGCTACACACACAGCTTCCCAGAAATTCCAGAAAGTGGCAGGACATCTGCTGAAAAATGGGAAATAGTGAATTAGTTTCTCTTTCTGCCTTCCTTGTAACGCAAGCTATATTTTTCCTACTAAACTGGTTTTATCTTGACACGCAAATTTTTTGCATCTTATTATCCTCTTCCAATCCTGTTGAGGAGAAGGAGTGAGAGCAACTGCATGGACATCTGGCAACTGACCAAACTGCCACAAGAAATAACATCTCTTAGTCCCTGAAGGCATTTTTTAAGGCAGGCTTACTTTAGCCTCTCAAGATAATTGGGAAGTATTTCTCCATACCCCCTTCAAGTCCTTTCTACACAACTGTGCAGCATGTTCTTATAGTTTTCCCAATAATTTACATGTTATGCAAGAACATACTATTTCTCATGTAAATCCTGTCACACATACTAGCTTATTCATTGCTCTATTAAATTTCTCTTTAGAATGAAGAATTTTCAAAAATCAAAATTCACCTAAATTATTTCCTATAGCATTTAATAATTTTTTTTAATTCAATCCTTACTATTTTAGAGCAAATATTTTAAATACAAATTTTATTTCACTATGCTGTGAAGGAGGTTTTTTTTAAAAGTATTTGCTTCAAAACACATTTTTAAGCCTGTATCATGTGGGCTTAACTTCCTTACCTGTTGATATCTAGGGTTATGTTCAAAAGGAGTCTTTAATAAGGTGATCTCTGAAATACCATGACCAGAGGGCATATTTTCTTAAAGGATTAAGTTCTGATTGTTGGGCTGAAAACACGGGGAAGAGACATGTGGAAAGGATAGAATTAAAGATCTTTCTTTGACAATTATGTTATCTATAAATCGATAAAAGGTAACAGAGCTGAAATAAATTTGACTGTTTTTCTGCCATAGTTCTCAAGCTTAAAAAGGAAAACATTTTTCCTCATTATCTCCTCAAAATATGCCACAATGTTCTTCAAAAGATTCTGCTATCGAGACCTCAAACTACAATATCAGTAAAACCATCCCTGAGGAAAACCTTTACTTTTGAGAAAGTATATGACTGAATGCCCTCCTCTTTATAGATAAAAGCTTGGCAGAAACTTTGGTGATTTTAGACTGAACAAAAGGCCAACTAAATTCTTTTTCTACAGATATATTTCTTAACTACCTTTCACTCACAAAGTGCATTACAATTGTCAAGTGGCTTCAGTCACGCTGTTATGAACTCAAACTTTCATTACATCAAAATGTAAAAAGGTCACAAATGTCATCTTCTCCTCATGTGTAATCTTAGGAGGGCACTCAGCTCTTCATATTTGTCAATAATGAGTAGTTTCAGTCTGTATACTTTCTCTCAAATTGGAATTTTGTTTTCCGTCTGTAGGGAAATGCAATAATCTGTCTACTAGATAGAGTGAATGAGGTTTGAAAACCCTCCAGAAAACGTTATAGCAAGACACCATTTCCTGCAAATCTTCATCTGATTATATTATATTTTACCACACATTTCAGGGCTTAAACATATGTAATGGAAGGGGAGATAATTTATTTAAACTTGTACATAGCATACAACCTTGTGAATTACTGTAAATGCAGATTATAAAACAGCATTTCTTGGTTCATTTATACAAGGCACTATTGTTTCTCCATTAATAACCAGCATCCTGACTTCCATAAAAATCTGCAACATACATAGAAAACATCAGTTCTAGTGCACTCATTATTTTTAAATCAAAATTTGAATTCTCCTCTCAGTTGTAAAGCTTTCATTAACATCAAGAATTCCTGTTTTCAAGGGAATATGAAATTCAATAAATCAGAGGTGAATATTTTTTTTTTTACTTTCAACACATTTTATAACATTTTTATTACATTAATACTTAAAGCAATGTTAAAATGACTCTTACACTGCCTCTTTAATTACATAGCTTCCTTATTGGTATAATACACAGTTAACATTAGCACTTTTACAGGGTATATTTAGCTATAAATCACTTGTTTTATATTAAGACTAAGAAGTTGTATTCTTCCTGAGGCCATTCTCAAATTCCTCAAGATCTTCATATATGTGTCTAAGTAAAGCCCATTTTCTCTCTTCCATCAGATACAGGATACAGACATAACAAATATTTAAGTGCTTGCTGCACACAGGCTCTTTTTTTAAAATCAAGAAGGTTCTTTGAAGGAAAGGATTGGCTTGGGTGTTGTTTTTTTTGTCTGGTTGGTTTACACATATCACTCAAGATGTCTGTGGAAAGTAATATTCTAGAAAATGCTAGGAAAAAATGGTATAAAACTTAGCAAAGTAGAAGTTTGTCTCACAAACAAAATTTACAAAAATATAATTTGAATCTTTCATAAGACAAATTCAGTCCTTAAATGGAACAATAACTCTGAAAAGTAAGGTCATACATTGAACTCTTAGGTATATTTCAGGGAACTTCCTGCACCAAATCATAGAAATTAATTTCATTCTATCTCTTGCAGGTCAGTTTGGGCATTTGTCCCCTTTTTTCTTCACCCAAACTGTTCCATACTTTTTTAATGGAAAATTCATTCTCTATAACATTGAAAGACTAAATAAATAAAACTGGCATTCTAATTTTTTGTATTGATTCGTAGCATACTGAAGTATTCCTCATTAATGAACTGAAATGAAATGTGGTATGTGAACCCCATCAAACCTTAAATTGGTTTTGTATCTTCTTTAGGACTTTTAGTTCAGAAGTTTAATGAGCATTCTCTCCTTTTCACCTGACTCCTTATATGTCACACATTTTTCATAACAAGCTGTAGCTAATCCAGAAGGGAGACCATGACAGAGGGTTGGAAATTAAGTCTGGCTTTCTAAAATATCATCATAAACATGCAAAACTTCATAAATAGCAAGTTTCCTCTACAGCTCCATACACACAAATCTGTCCTGCTTGAAACCACCAAGTTTTCCAAATGCCTTCAGAAAAACCATTCTTCTAAAATACACCCTCTGAGTAATTTTTGTCAAAAGAGGTTCTAATGGCAACACCAAACAGAACTGCAGGGGAAAACTTGCATGTTGGTACCTTCATCACCATGTTTCAGTAAGGAAATATCAGCCTCCTGGTTTCTTGCATACAACCCTCAGAAATATCCAATTCAAGTATATTTAACTGGGGAAGAGGAAAAGCCCAACATGATCTATATATTTAATAGCAGATAGCTGAGCCATTTAAAATCAAAATTATGTGGATTGTGTGAATTTAAATCTTCATGAAAGACAACATTTAAGAGCATGAATGGTAGCAAGTGTTGCTAATGTTTGACCCTTTAATGCACTGTTCTGAGACCTGTTAAAATATGATGGAGGTTTTACAGGTACCACCCATATCATTATGTTGTTCCTAAAACAAAAAATTAAAAATGAAAGACTACATTTATTTAATTTTATTTAAATCATAGAATAGAATTATCAAGGTTGCCAATGACCTCCAAAATCATCAAATCCAACCTTGACCAAATACCATCATGGCCAATAAACCATATTGCAAAGTGCCACATCTACTCAATTTTTTTAACACTTCCGAAGGTGGGAATGATACTTTGCATGATATGCATAGGTAAATTTCCTAGATCAACAATTAATCTAAAGTTCTATATTCTGCTGCATAATATAATGACTGTTCTTTCACCATGATGAATATCAATGAGCAAGTTTTCAAACATGAATTACTTAAATCAGTTTATTTTCTAGCCCTTTTATAAAATTTAGATAATTGAGATGTTTCTTGCTACAAAATAGATCTTGACTGTATCTCTGAGGGAACACTTTAAACCCTATTTGTTTAGAAGTTAAATGGCTAGTCGTGAAATATCACAGTCCAATAGCTTTTCCAAGAATGTTTTTCTTACTGTAACTCTTTCTAACAACATCTGTTGTCGGAAAGAGGAATATGGTTTCATGCTATGGTTTCATGGCTGAGAACAAATCTGTTTAATTGCATGCAAGATGGAAGCTGTTCTGCACTGGAAACTAAAGTCATGCTCTATAATTTATCTGTATAGGATGCTTTTCCATACAGTAGTGACATAATTAAGCAGCTAAAGTTATTAAGTTACTTTTTCATGTGGAAAATTTCATAACAGAGTGAGTACCATCCTCTCTACCTTTTTTTATTTTTTTTTTGTGATTTATTTTACATCCTTTCATAAGCAACAAGAGCTATGTAAAGATGATGTAATTGTTACCTTTGAATATACAGAGTATTTTATGGCAGTGAAATCAAGGCTATCTAAAAACACTAAAACAAACAATATCCCACCTAATGCTAAAGGATTGTGGTCTTAATTGAGTCCATACCTAGGCTACAGCCCAAATGATCTTCTAGTTTATTTCAGTTGAAGTAATGTTTGAGGAACATTTTCTTTCATTCCTTGATTAAGACACTGAACCTCCCTCTCATGTTCTTTCATTCACCTCTATGGTCATCTAGAATCCCTATACACAGTGAACTCTTTTTGGTTCAATTGTCATCTTCTTTCCCTTAAATCTTTTTTCTTTTTAGATGTCTCTCAGTATATATGGGAAATGCCTAGTCAGTATGTTTGTTACATTGAATTGTTAGTTAAAATGAAGAATGTGCAAACCTGTTATATCAAAGATATCCCAAAATTTGTTACCGTCACCTATTAGCCATGGGGAGTAAGTTTATACGAAACAGAAGTAACAGACATAAAACTCTCTTGTTTTTATAAAATTATAATATCAACTTTTTTTCAATTTGATGATGTGCAGAGAAAAATTAATGCAAAATGACTTCCGTTTCGCAAAATAAGAATATATAACAGGTAAGGAATTAAGTAAGACTATATAGCAGGTAAAGAAGCTAAAATCATGGGGGGGAGGAGGAGTGAGGGTGGATGGCATTGTTGCTTTTTATTTCTTTGTTCATTTGGTTTAAACTTAGAAACTTTGAAAGCCCTCTATAGCATCAGAGGAGCTCCAATGGACTTTTCTATTAACATTGGTCAAAATATTTTACGTAGCTTTTTGAAATATAATCAATGTTTCATAAATCCTGAACATTGATTAATGCTTCCCTATATATGATTCTTACAATTTGCTTGTGGCTGAGTAAATGAGTGAAAACCAGAAAGAGCACTAAAACTGACACAGACTGAGACCGTTCACTCATACCCACTAGCATGTTAGTAATTTCCTATGCCACTATGCCTTTGCTAGTTCCCAGAGGGGCAGGAAAAACTCTTTTCAAACATTCCCCAGGACCTGCACACTCTCAAATAATGCCTTGCTCCTCTTTGGGAGAGAAAACCCAGCCAACACCAGGATAGGAAGCTTTCTAACAGCCTAAAAGTATAAATGACTGGAAGAAATAGCTGACCTTAAATGATGAGGTATATTTCCCAGCACCACCTAATTTATAGACAGGGGAGCCTTGGCGTGTCTTTTGCAATTACTTAAGGACAAAAGCCTGGTGACAAATATAGGACAGATTTGGCCTCTTAGGTACTCCCTCCGATATGTTTTTCTCCAAGAAAATCCTGGCCTACATCTAGGCAGCAGTTAACTATCATGCAACATCTGTCACGTCACAAGGAAAAGATGACAATGAGACCCAAGGGGTAGCACAGTGTGTGAGGCCAGTGGAAAGGTTACTAGGAATCACCTAGAGAAAGGGGATGTTTGTTATCATTCCCAGGTGAAAAAAAAGGTTGTTATTATTTTTTCCTTTTTAATGTCTTTTGCAGAACGTTAGTGGAAATGGTGCTCTTTGTTGTCAGTATCCAGAGTTTCGCATCTGTATACAAAGTTTGAAAAGTATTTTATCACTGAAACAGTTAAAATGAAGTATGTCCCTATTTCTTAAAGCCAGATATAACTGTTAATGAAAACTACAAGACACTTTGGTGTGATAAATAATACATGACAAGGTGTGTGTTGCTATGAGATAAAGCTCATCTCAGAGGCATGGTGACATATGCCTTGGAGTGCCTTACTGCAATTATAAAATGGCTCAGAGTTAGATTTTTAAAAAGAAGATTCACATGCTTATAGCTGTCCAGAAGAGAAACATGACTAATTTGTTACTATAATGATTACTGACAGATTTAAGAAGGGAATAATAATGTTGGTTTAATAGTCTTATGATTTTTGTAATTTTCTGACACAGGCATTGCATTTATTGTTCTATGGGACTGGAGTCCTGCCAAGGTCTCTGTTATGACAGTCTTAAACAGCATTGTAGCTGGTATCAGCAATCTGTAGTGAAATGTTTCCTACCAGCAAAAATATTGAATTAACTGATTCTGAATTTCTTCTAGTTGGGCAGTCACAGTTTGATTATCATGTTTTCATCACCTTTGACTCACCCCACATTTGACTCATGCTTTCAGAAAGGGCAGTGACAGGAGCCCCAAACTTGTGGGTATTAGTGTAGATGAGAAAGGGAAGTTTTGTTCATTGAAGCCTCTAATCTCCACTTAGGATAGTTAGGAGGTTAGGTTTGCCTCCTTGAGAAATATGTAAGCAAAACCAGGTGGAACAACATGGCAGAGGAATAATCCTCCCTCCTCTCCATCTCCTCTTTTTGCACCCCAGGGACTGCTGGTGAAATAAGGAGCCAGTGCTGAAAATCTGTTCCCACTGAGCTCTGGGAGTGCAGCTGCAGTCACACCTCCAATTCTCAAATGAGACCTCCAAATAGAGACACAATTGCTATGTATTAGAATGGTAGATACAAAATGCTGCACATACTAACATGACTTTTTTTAATTATAATATCCAGCATGATTGCTTGTCCATGTTCTACGATGCCCCATTATGCATTCCTTTGCAGCATAAAAAAAAAAAAAAAAGAAAAAAAAGGTATCTATTATAGCTATAGCAGTGTAGATGTTTCTCACTTATTAGAAAAATATTTAAAAAACCCCAAAACACTAGAAATAAGACTGGAAGATAAATTACATAAAGAAAAGAGATTAATTACCCCTCTCTTACATTTATTCTGGGATGCTAACATCTGCAAACAGTTCACCAAAGTTAACATTTAGTTTTCAGGTTTTCTAGTGAAAGGAGAGGGAGAAAGAGATGTATACATCTTTGTGATATATTTACTGACTGTCTTAGCCATTTTTAAGTTAACGTTTTTAGAAGGAGTAGTTTTTAAATCTCTTTTTTTTTTCTGGCAATGTTGACTTCAGGTAAACACATAAACTCCCACTAGCAATGATTGCTGCATGTAGGGGTCTATAAAAATGCAAAAGGTCACTGTACACAGAAATCAGTTGGGACTGTGAGAGAACACACTGACATTTATAATACACCCAAAACAGAAATGGTTCCTATGGAGACTATGCATGGGTTTTAATAATGCAGCGTTATTTATAAAATTCTAATATTAACATTTATGTGAAATAAATACACTTATGGCTTGCATAATAGAATCCACGCCTGCTTAATATGTAACTATTATGCTGTGCTATCTCTTTCTATGTCTGATATGATGTAGCTGTAGATTATATTTGAAATAGTTCTTTAAATATCATCTCTTTCGTTTGTTGTTGGAGTACTCATACAATTAGACATACACCTTCTCATATCTATATTACTTATAGACTCATAGTTTCACATGCAAGGAACCTCTCTTTAATTATATAATAGTGATCATTCTCAACAGAGCTTGCATTCCCCAAAACTAATGTCCAGTCTCCTAATGTCATGTGGAAACAGAAGATATACTCAAACCCTTGGTGTTTCCTTAGTCTGTCAGCACCCTAGGAAAGCCAAAACCCTTGCTCTGACCAGTCTGTCAGTGTCCTGTTATGGAGACTCTTCTCTGAACAGTTCACAAGACTGGAGGGTGGTTTGACTGACCAAACAGAGAGACTCCCTCCTGGGTCTCCACACCTTTACCTGCTGCCAGCAATGGCCAGTGCCCTTGCAGGAGTCACATTAACAGTTTACAGAATAATATTCTTTATAAGTAAAATTGTGACAGGATAAGGTTCACAGATTGCTGGTGATTTTATCAGCTATAAAGTAAAACTGAGTTTCCTTCTTTGCAAATGTTTCAACAGAGTCTGGCTGAAGCAATCTCCACCTTCCTTTTAGTCCCCCTTAGATTTTATTCTCTCTGGGAGGTTAGACATGCTGATTGCATTCCATTCAGGTAGTAGTAATCATATTTTCCTCTATAATTTCCATACCTTTATGTTTTTACCACCAGTCAACTTCCCACAATTATGATTATGATTATTATCATTATTATTTTACAAATAAGAAACAAAATGCAGTTGAGTAAAATAGTGGAATGTCCAGGAACAGTTTCCTCAAGTAAGAAATAAAGAGAACAGAAATGTTCTTGTTTTCTAAAGTAAGCTTGTTGAATTACCAAGCTAGTATCCTAATATTCTGGATTTGGTCAGGACTGAGAGAAGGAGGTTCTGTTAGTGGGCAAATACTCAAGCTATCTGATATTGTGTGTCATGAGAGATACAAGAGGAGGGGATCTCTTATTACAGAAGGATGCAACAAGATCAATCTGTACAGCTGTTAAATGTCTTAACCTTCTAGGACTGTTTCTTGTTTTAATAATATTTTAAAAGTATTTCGTAGTCTTGATTTGCTTTTAGGAAAAAAAAAGTTCCTGAGTTTTAAGGCAAATGCTTCAATTGAATAATAGAACTTTTTCATTCTGAAAAATTGCCACTTGTAATTTCCTGGGGTTGCAAGATCTAGGAAATTTAAGCCATTTTTACTGTATAAAGGAGAAGCTCTAGACTAATCTGTATTTAAAATTATGGCACATGTGTCTATCCAGGCTGTACCTACACGAGTAGGATGGACCTAGAGATTTTCCCCAGCAGATCCCTACTGTGCAGAGGCCAACTAAATGATGCTATTTGCAAGCTTGAATGCACTGTTGCTTAACATCTGGGGTGGGTAACCAGGACTACCTAGGGACCTTCTTACAGTTCAGTCTTTTCTATGTAGGAGATGCTTTGAACATAGTTTAAAATAATATGTAACAAATGCTTATGCCTAGGCTGGAGTTGCCACACAGAGCAAGGAGACTGCTCAGTTATAGAAAATCAGTTCAAGAAGTCACATCTGATCCAGGCAAAGATGTCATGTAAAAGACACTTGAAATGAGGACCTTCATTATCATGTACATGATGAATGTTTATCCTTTTTGAGAAATTTAGTTGTTCACATGAGCATATATGCTTTATTCATATTCACTCTGTGAATATCTGTGCAGCACAAATAAATTGTGAAACCTGAAAACTCATCTTGTATTTTATTATTTCAGTGCACTCACCATAGATTTTTTTGGGGGGGAAATATTAAATACAGTTTTATTTTCATATAAAATTGTTGGGAATAAAAATAGCCTCTTTGTTTTTCAATTTACATTTAATCTCCCTATTAAACACTAATAAATGTAAAAACTTTTAATACTGAAAAATGAGCTTTTAAGAAATGGACACTGTTTCCATGTTGGTTGCTGTAACAGTTTTATGATCATAGAATATATCTCTTTATTCATTTCAGAAAAGAAGATCTGCTCAATGCTTGAGCTTCATGAAAGGTTAACTGAGGTAAAATTAACCTCTCTATATACTCCTATATCCAATTTAGGAATGGAAAGATGAAACAATGTAGGCTGTGCAAGATTTAGCCCATGTACTTAGATTTAAATCTGAGCACTCCAAACCAGGAAATTTTATGCACCATCACAAATCATGTTTGATGCAAACAAAAATTCTAAGCTTGCAAAAGCAGTGAGTTAACAACTTGATCAATGTACCAATACTGAAGTGAACACACACAAATCAGCTTCTAAATCTCAACAGAGAAAAGTGTTATATTAATCTAAATAGTGTTTCAGACATAAACTGGCTTTTTACCCAGTACCATAGTACTATATTTTGTGAATTATTAGTTAAGGCAACCAAACAAAAAGCTTGTTAGAGATATAACCTTGACTGCTCTGAAATCAATGTAGGTAAATCCATCTGTTATGTACACACCACATGTTAAAAGAATGGCATATTCAATAGGGTAGTAAATCAGATATAAATCTATCTAATGTGAAAACATTGTCCTGCCGTGCAGTACCTGCTTAATGGCCTTTGTATGAACTAGGACAGAATTTCTCTTAGTTTAAGATGGATATTTTTCAGAATGAAGTAATAATTATCGCATATGAATGCTATAAAAGAATAAATAATAAACAAATGCATAAATATTTTGGTCATAAATCCCATGGTCTTTAATTGTAAACTGAATGCTGATTTTGCCCTGTAGAGTTCCTTACAACTTGGTCAAAGTAGGTCAAGTACTTCTTTAGGTCAAAATGTCCTTCCAAAATATAATCAGAAACTGTGTTTAAGTTTGTCCCACCAGAAATAAAAGAAATAGAAGGTTAAATGCTTTTTTTTTTCTCTCTCTTTTCTTGATTTTTGACCACTGACCTACAGACATACATTGCTCTTGTCAGAGTAACAGATAAGCACAGGAAGCATCTGTAATTAGAAAGCTTCAGATACATCAGGTCTGCTGTTTCAGGAGACAATTTATTAATATAAATGTCAATTTTTTAATTTTACTCATCACAGAGCTGACACTACAAGGTAGCAAAAAATTGATAGCTTTATAAAATTTCATCTGGGAAAGAGCTGTTCAAAATGTGAAAATTTAAGCCATGTGACTTTAATTAGTCACAAATTTGATCCCTCTATTTAACAGGATAATCATATTAACAGAATTTATACCTTGTTCAATTGATTTTTAGGAAACACTCCATTTCCAAATATTGTATCTGAAAAATTAATCTAAAAATACAACAAATAATGTTTGTGAAAGTTATATCAAAGACAATTAAAACTAAAAGTCCTTGGATGCTGAAATCCACATGAAGAAGTCAATTTTACATACAAAAGCATCTTATGAATGAACCATATGTACAAAGATTAAAATTTCCTACTACTCATAATGTCTTATTTATGGGCCTGACTTAATTAATATAGAAAATTATAATAAAAACATATTAAAATTGCTATACAAAAAGCTTCTATTGCCTCTGATGCCTGGAAAGGCTGGCCTGGAACAGAGACTAGACAGAGCAAAAGGAATAAAATAGGTGTTTATGGAAAGGATACACGTCTGCCTTTTCTCTGGTGTTCTGCCCATCATTCCCATATCCCCAGTGTACAGCCAACAGGTTCAGTCTTTCTCAGAAAAGAAGGAAGTATTCAAACAAGTGTCTTTTTGGTCATGATGTCCATGACAGTACCATCTTCTTTCTCAACACTGGCTCTGCTTAGGGCTTTTTAAATTTTTTTTCTTAGCAGTCTGCATCCTTGTCATGGGTAACCAGCCAGAGATTTATGATTCCACCTGTCCTCCAGTTCTATTTTATCATAAACCAAATGCCTATTAAAGTATTTAGAGAGGTTCAGTAAAAACAGGTTAGAAAATAGCTGCTTCTTAACTTAACAATGGTAAAAACAAATGAGATCTAGCTCAGGCTAAATTAGTACAAATATCCTTGAGACCTTGCAAGGCCTTAATAGACCCATAGCCTTCTGCTAGTAAGAGCAAAATCGTATTTTCCTGGCTAGAGCAGCATGTTCTCTGTTGATGGCATAAGCTTAAGAGACTTATATTAAATTAATAACGATGCCAGATGCTACCAATTTCTCTGTGTCTCAGTGTCCTATCTCCTAAATGGGGATATTGGTACTGCCTTACTGCAGGTATTAAAGATTAAAATAACATCATCTATGATAAGAGCCGTAAGGATGTATTTCATAAATATCTGACTTAGGAAAGTCAATCAACTAAAAGCAATGCAAGCAAACAGAGTTAGAGTTCTTTCAAGAGCACATCTCTGGAAGGATGACCTCTTTCAGAGTGAACTCATCCTGCTGTGAAAGAAAGGGAGGAACAGAGCAGCCCTAATAATGGAGTAGCAGTCCTGTGAAGGGAGACTTTCAAAGCCAGGAGTCTGCAGAGTGGAGAATGGGGAGATAGAGGGGGCAGGATTTACTCAGATTTACAAAATAAAGGATAAAATATATAATCTGGTGCTGGTTATAGCTAGAGTAGACTTAATTTTCTTCATAGTAGTTGGTATGGAGCTGGTGTTTTGAATTTGTGCTGAGCACAGGGTTGATAATACAGAGATATTTTTGGTTTTGCTGAGAATGGCTTACAGAGACACAAGGTCTTTTCTGGTTTTTGTAGTGCCCCACTGGGGAGGAATCTTGGGATACATGGGAGGCATAGCCAGGACAGGAGACCAAGACAGACTGAAGGGATACTCCAGACCATAAAACATCATTCTTAGGATATAAAGTGGGAGGAAGAAGCAGGAAGGGAGACATGTTTGGAGTGATGGTGTTTGTCTTCCCCAGTCACCCTTACCTCTGATGGGCCCCTGCTCTCCTGGAGATGGCTGAACACCTGACTGCCCATGAGAACCAGGGAATTCATTCCTTGTTTTGTTTTGCTTTAATGCTTGGTTTTTGCTTTTTCTATTAAACTGTCTATGTCTCAATCCATGACATTTCCAGCTTTTACCCTTCCAGTTTTCTCCCAAGTCCTGCTGGTGGGGGAGTGAGAGAAGGGCTGCATGAGGCTTGGTTGATGTCTGAATTAAACCAAATAAATCCAAAAGGAGGATTGTTCTTCATATCCTAAAATACAAGTGCTAAGAATCACTTTAAAGGCTATTTGGAGATTAGTTTATGATTAATAAAGTACTTCTCTACAAAGTAAGTAAGATATTTCTGGAGCTTTATGCCACAGGAGGCTGCAGAGGCACAAAGTATCTTCAGATTCAAGAAGGAACTAGAGAAATATTTGGACAAGTGCCTAAAAAAGCTCAGGCTTGAATGTCCTCCCTAAATAGCATTTTCTATTGCAAGTGTCCAAGGCAGAATTCAGACTAGGCAGAGCAGTGGTTATGCCTTGTATTCTTAGGTATTGTATTTGTAGGCAGGACTGTCTTTCTAACCTTTATTCGTTTCAGGTGTCACCTCAAACTCCCCTCTGAATTCCAAACATCTTCATTTCATCCTCTGGCTTGGGAAGCTATGACTCAGCCATCCTCAGACCGCTTTCCGAGCTCCTCCAGGGCCCTGCCAAGTTAGTCATTCCCGTGTGTATCTCATCATAAACATTTGTATCAAATCCTGAGCTCTGCGTGTGGGACCACGGATGTGCTGAATGTGATCTGGATGCATACAGCTCCAGTAAAGTGGGCACTCAAATCTGCATCTTACATTCTAACCTGGAAAGTTAAGAGACAAGATGAAAACAACTTCTACGGGTTCCCTTGAGGCTATAAGCTCTATCTTTTAAGTTTTGCCCAAAACACTCAATTCTTTTCAAAGAAAAGGTCTGAAATTTTAAAGCAAATGCAGATGCATGATTCAATAAGAAATACTTAAATACTATGGCAGTTTAATGTCAGAGAAGTTACTGCAAATTGTCAGAGAAAAGAATTTATGTAAAGCAGAAGCTTTAAATCAAATTATCTAGACACTTAATCTTACAAAAACTGTATCTTTAAGCTCCACGTATACACATCCTCTGGAAAGCCACAACTTAAGATGATTTTCAGCCAACCTTAGCTTCTGAAAGCTCATGAGCCCTGGAGGATTACATGACTATTTGAAATTTAATTTTCCTGATGTTCTTGTCCTATTGGTTTGTCATAACACCACCACCATGCAAAGAAAAGGGAAGCACTCAAATGCACAACAAACCAATTTAGCACAACTAATGATCACAATCTACCTCTAACCTTATCTGTGGAAAATCTTTCTCTTCAGAAATCACTGTTATTGCACCACTTCAGCCAAACAGTAGATCAAGCTGCAGATGGTTTTTAGTCACTCTTTTGTTCCACAAAGCCTCTTCACAAAAGTCTGTTGGGTTCATCAATTCAATTGTAAAATCCTTCTATTATGGATTAATACATAAGAAAATGGGACTAAGTTGAAATGTACAATTCAGGAGTATTCAGGAAAATAGTTACAGTATTCCATATACTACAGAGAAGAACCACTTAGTAGATAAGCTGCCTTTAAAGTGTATGCAATAAGATTTGAACTCATAATTATAGGTTGATTCTCTGTTGGATTTTAGTGGTTTCTTGAATCCTTTGGTGTTTTGTGAACTTTTAAACTTTATTAGGTATTTTCTGTGTGTAAAGAATTCAGATCTGGTCCATATCTCTTGTATAACATGCCGTAGTTTTTTATGATTTTTCACAACATTGTACATACATTTTTTTTCCCCTGTATAGATAAGGTCATATCAAAGCATGTTGTTCTATACTATGAGAGTATCTCAAGACTAACAGTATCTGAAGAGACGCTGTCTCGTAGTGCTGCATAAATTTTTTATATTTTGTTGTAGTGTCCACAGGGATCTTTAGTGAAAAACCATATCAACTGAGTGCCCACCTCCATTTCTGTGCTTTTAAAAATCGTGGATGTATGATTATGGTCCTGTTTATGCTAATATTTTAAATTTAAAAATTAATTTATTTTTAACGTTTTAAAAGGTTTGTGAAGTAGCATCAGAATTTGTTCTCAACATTTGTTTCTTGTTTTATACTCTAAACAACTTCTCTTGTCTCTTTCATGATATGGAATTGCAACTCTAGAAATGTCTGGTGTTTACCTTCCATCAAGCCCTCTCTATTACTGCACACTTTTGTGAGTTAGGAAAAATTAGTTATCAGGGTAGTTTGTTTTCGTTTTTTGTTTTTTTTTCACAAGTACTTATACATAAATGAGACTGGAACATTTTAGAAGACGGTAAATTGTAATTGTATTTGCCTTGTCTGGCATCCTATCTCCTAAATGCATTTAGTTTTCAGAAGAAACAAAGTGGCCCCCTGGCCAGCAAGAAACCCAAGTCAGTTATGGTAAGGCAAATCAAAACAATTATATTTGTCTTGTTTTATATTAGCTTGAAACATAGCTGGTGTGTTTTGTGTTGGATTAAAGCTTTATCAGAAGCATTCACTATTACTTACATGTTTCATTTACAAAACACAGAAATTTGTATACTTCACTACATTGAGTAAAAGATGTAAGGTGGTTAAAATATTTGCTGTTTAGAAAAATATTCTGTAAATATACTAGGATACTGTATTTCTTTTGTATATATGTATATTATTATGTTTTATATACTATATACTTCCACATGTATAGTTCAAGTAAAAACAACCCAGCAACTTGGCTGTTAAATTGTTACCTTGCAACACATGGGAAGGTTTTTAAGGTCTCTGATCATCCTCTCCTAAAATGTTATATATAACATCAAGGAAGATTGGCCCTTCCTTTCTAAGACATTTTCTCCTTTCAGCCTAGAGTTTCAAATATCTGTATGCTACCTGGGTTTCTTACTCTCACCTTTCTTCTGAAATAGCTATGAGGTATAACTGTAGGGATGTTAGAAATTCTCATCCTTTTCAAGGTTAAGAACTATTTTTTTTTGTATAATGGCTCAATGAGGCTATTCATACATATACCAGAAAACAGCAAAATTCTATTCCCCAAATACTTGCACACACCAATAATTTCAGTGAATTATTTATCTCATACCTGAAGTGGATTTTTATCATTATTTGATATACCCAGTGGTAGCTGAGGAAATACAGGAACAGTGTCTGAAACCGGAAGAAGGCATTTAGCTGATATACATCCTCAGCCTTTTTCTTATATCCATAAATTTACAGTCACACACAGATATATTCGGTGAAGCACATTCAATTCCTGCAGCTTGAATGGTGACTAGAAACACAATGGTCTTCAGTCTGAAAGTAGAGTTTCACTGCATTTTGTGATGTAATGAATGCTTAAAATAGTGCAGATATCAGAGTGATTTAAACTTCAATTTTCTCTCCACCCTGCAGTTCAAAAAAGTCTTTCACCCTTCCCCCAGTTTTCTTCCAAGACAATATAAGTATTACAATACTTTTTTGGAAATGAGAAACTAGTTGCTGACACTTTGAATACAGAGATTAATTAGCATTTCCACAGCAGTGTAAATAGCAGTCCCTGGAGGCATACAGTGGAGATAATGAACATCAAGATTAACAATACACATTACAGACATGAGTCTATTATTACACCTTAATAACATGCAAACAAACAGTAGTCAAAAGATGCTGTGTAATAACAGATTTATTCAGGCTGTAAACTAGATAAGGCAAGTGCAGCACTTGCTCACATCACATAGCACAGTTTTATCTAGCAGGCCATCTTGAAGAGGAAAGTAAAGTTTCAAAAGACATGACTGGAAAGATATAATCTATAACCACAAATATTTCTCCATCACATCTAGACTTTCACCAGTTATTGCTTTTTTTGTGACCATGTGACACATTAATTGAAAATAATAAATGTCAATATGCTGAAATATGTGATGTTGTGGGATATCCAAATTAATAGCACAAATTCCAGAAAAAAATATCCATCTTTCCTTATTACTATAATCTCACTAGGTGCTGGCTATGTTTCAGAGCCAGTCAAAACACTTCGTCCAAATAGGATTTTTCAAATTAACTTACTTTAGTTTATTCACAGCCTGATTAAACAGATAATTAAAAGTTACAGATGCATAGCAGTACAAAATTAGTGTGGCTTAAGTGCATTTGTGAGAAAGATTATTAGTCTTTGAGATGTTGGCAAGGACCCATGTGGTTAGGACGACGAAGATCCACCAAGGTTCAATATTTTGCTGTCTTCAACACATTTTTCCTGAATTTCATTTCATTAATTTAAGCAACAGTAGGAAACTCACAGTGCTTGTCAAACCAGTATGAGGTTAGTAGGCTTTGGGTTTGAGCCACACTCACCACACTCCACCAATGAAAAAGCGTATATATATATATCTATTCACAATATAGTCTCTGCAGTTGAATAATTCTATTTAACTCTACAGGAAACTGACTTGTCTTCAAAATTTCCTACATTCTGCAGATACTTGTTAAGAAATAATGACAGAAATTGGCCTTTATTACTGTAGTTCAAAGACAAGACTCAGAGATAAAGTAGGTGACTCTAAATTTTCAGCTTCTGTGATGTTAGCCTACAGAAAAGGCTGGTAATTGGGATCCACAGGATTCTGCTTTCTGCAAAACAGCAGCAGAGAAACTTCAGCACAGACACAGATTTGGGCTGACACAAAAAAGTAATGTGCTTACAATGCTTTTTAAAATTCATTTGGTACCAATTGCAGAGCAAAAATTTGTTCCTGACTACTGATTCTGAAACTACTGACTGACTTCCATATTTATTCTTTTGATTTTTGAAATCCTCAAACTGAGTGTTTGATTGCCTTATTTAGTTGAGAAAATGGTTCTTTTCTATCGTTTTCAAAAACTTGTCAAGAATAGGAAATACAGAAATTTAAAGCATAAAATGATTGAATGAACCATTCAAGAGTTTGAAATATAGGTCTAGGCAGCACTTTTAAGTGGTAGGCAGAAAAACTGATTCAGAGTTATTTCCTTATTACTTGGACAGTTTTACATGCTTGTGAATTAAATTGCAATTTTAGATGTAAAAGTGTATAAAATAAGTCAAGAAACAGCTAATTAAAAGAGCACATCTGTCAAAATATCAATTTTCTTTGCTTTGCAGTTTGCTAAAATATGGTTCAGAAAACAAGAAATCTCTTGTGGAATTTCATGGTATAGAGAGTTTTGCATTTCCCATGAGAACTTTGTTCTACAGGAGGGCAAAACAAAGTCTTGATAGAGCTAATTAATCTGTAGTTATGGCCTTATGTAGCCCATAGAAAGTGCTAACAGCTGCCAAAGAGTGACAGTGGCCTCTCTTCTTCTAGTTGAGGTCCCACGATCTCCTGTGTGTCTAAGGCCTGTCTGGGCTGGGGACTCAGAAGGTGACAAATGGCAGCCCTTGAAGGGAGCTGGGGGGAAACTCTGTGAGTCTTTGGCTCTAGCTCAAAGTCTCTGAGAGGGGAGCTTGGACTGTGAGAAAAGAGGAAAAAAAAACAAAACAAAAAACACCCCCCCCCAAAAAAAACAACAACAACAAAAAGAAAACACAATTAAAAAGTCCCACACATATAAAAATAGCCCAAAGCAGACCCAAGAGAAGAAGGAAGAATACCTCTTGTTTAACTTCATATATATGTTTCAGGAGGAGATACTGAGCATGCTTATAACTTGGAAGAGCACTGTCTCTCATTTATGAAAGGGAGATAAAATGCCAGTTAAAATATGTGGAATGTGGACACACACCAGAGGAAAGGACAGGCTGGGAAATTTTTGTATAATCATTTTATCTGTGTTAATACTGGGGCTTTCCTGCAGTTCATTAAACAATTCAGATGAGTGATGAATTATTGGTTCCATATATCTGGTATGCCCCTAGCAAACTTTTGAGTAACAAACATTGACATTGAGACGTGACTGGACATAAAGAAAGTATATTAAAATTAACCACAGTTTTCCACTGTCAAAATGGCACAGGACTCAGACATAAAAGTTCCCTGTCATAAACCTAGACATAAAGGCCAAAATACTGAGAAGCTACCTATAATTCTAAGTGCTATACTTACTCTGTGTCCATTTTCTTCTCTTTTGAATAGATGAATTCTCGAACTATGGAAACTGATCTTTTCCAAGTCACTGAAAGCTTGGCAAAACCACCTCTGAAATTAGAAAGCTTACTGAAGCTTTTAGTGAACAGCAAATTTTCTTTGCAAGTTAATGACCTACCTTTTTTACATACTATTACATTTTAAGAACCACTTTGTGCGTCTTGTCTGCTGAGTCCTCTCTGGTAATTAAGCCAGGTCATATGCTCTGTTTGCAACATAGGGCAGAAAGCTTCTGATTTTCTTTGTGGGAGTAATATAGTGCAAAATATTAATCAAAGATATGTTGATTTACTTCCTTTTTACCTCATGTTGGGATCTCCTGAGTCCAAAAGAATAAGAGATTACTTAATTACTTTGACTGTGGTCAGAGACACAAAAGTAATTAATTTTAAAAATAATAAAACTATAGACACAAGTCTATTTACATATTGCTAAATTGTAAGGCAACAAAAAACCACATGAAAATTCATTTTCTTGTCTGTTTTCCCTCTTTCTTACACATCTAGCACTTGTTCACAAATCTACCATGGCTCTTCCAGGTTTCAAATACAGCAATCATCATATAAGGGAGCCCGCTTAACACCTAAAAATCTAACTTTTTTTGATATGAAATTGCTAAAAGCCAAAATGTCAGCAATTGTTTTTTGTGAAGCCCAAAAAAGTACTGGTTTTTATTAATGTTTCACTTTTAACTATTCTTTTGTGCTTTACCCAGGAATTTTACAAGTCCACAAAACATTGTTCTTTAACACATAATGAATAGGTCAGCTTAACTTCACTAGCTGAACCAACAAAGAGCTATGCACTTTGCCTGTGGCATTTTTGTTCACTCATATGAAGAATGCTGCCTTACAAATAGTGTGCCTTCAATTACATTTTACCTGCTGTGAAGATCTGTGTACTTCTGCAGTAAAATACATTTTCATTTGGAAGTTGTCAGTTCGTCAAAGGTGAAATTGCTAGGCATTGTTCCAAAAGAAATCAATACATAATATTTTGTTAGAAGGTGTTAGGAGGGAAATGCAAGTAGGATTGGCAAGCATGTCTTTATGAAAATGTCAGAGATAAGGCAATTCCAAATTGTTTTATTTATACTATTATTTATTACCTCACTTAATATTGAAGTCAAAGTGCTTTCACAAAAGTAGAACATTTGTCTGTGCTAATGTCCTAGTACTTCAAAGGTAAGACATAAAATAAATGATTTTTAATTGCCTCTTTAACATTCTGCTGCATACATTTGGAAGCTGAAGTGTGAATTTTAATAATTTCAAGTGATGATGTTTACTGTATTTCTGTAGTTGGAAACTCAATTTCTCCAGGAAACCTGCGCTAAGGAGCTTGGACCCTAGATTTAGTTTTACCAGTGTTAAACTTATTTCTGTCATTTCAGTCAAATGATCAGAGCAGTAATTGTCTTCTTTTGAGTTATGCTCTTGAATTGATTCATAAAACCTGGTCACAAAGCACTGAAGGAAGAGTGTCACAAAGGCAACAGCTTCATTGTGACAAATATATTTATTTCCACGTATTTTATTATTCACCTCTATAATCCACAACACTAAATATAAAACTTATCCTAGACACACAAATACAAGGATAGAAAAGAAAGAAGCCATACATATTGCAATAAATCAAGACTGGGCACGTGTAGAGTAATATCCTCTCTCAAGAAAATTAGCAAGTTATTTGTGCTTTGCACTGGTTCATCACACCTCTGCTTTTCAAGTCTTTCCTATTTTCTATGGTCACCAGTGGTTTAAATCTCAGCATCTTTTATATGTTTCAATGATCTGAAAAAAAACCCCAAACAAACAAACAAACAAACACCCCAAAACCAACCAACCAAAAAAAAAAAGCCACATAACTGGAATTAAAGTTTAACACCAATTTCCAATCCTGTATTTTGCATTGAATAGATCTATCATCAATTAAATAAGGGCATATGTTAGATGAGTTCTATGGCCAAGTCCATTTCTCTAATCTTAGTCCATCTATCCACATTGCTAAAAGGCCATGAAACGGCTTCTTTGATATTTTATTATCACTGAGGTGCAAAATTTAACAGCAAAGCCAACAGTAGCTGAAATCTCTCTCTTCAGGGAAAAGGACAATATGCAAGATTTAAAGTCCAAGAGACAAGATATTAAAACGCAGAAAATGGATGCTCAGGAAGAAATTCTGTCATGAAAAGCCATTAGTGAAACATGCCAAAATCAAAAGGCTTCCCTTTCAACAAAATATGCTTTTGACAGTCTTCAAATTCCAAGTGCTCATTTCTTCTTCTGAGAGACTATGCTTAATGCAAATGTGTTCTGTGCTCTCTACTTTAAGTGAGCAAAACAGTCAAGAAGAGCATTGCAATTCAGATTCATTCACTGCATCACCCATCACTTGCACACAGTAAGTGCTGAGGATGTCAGGATTGTCACAAGCAAATCTTTTTGTCGTTCATGGAAAACAAGTATTTAGAAAAGCAGTAAAAGCAACTCCAAGAGGCAGGATATCATAAATGTGCAATAACTTGTGATACTTGCCTGGGTTGTTTTGATGCCTGCAGACAAGGATGTATAGAAAAGATAAACAGGTATTTACCAAGGCATGTAGATTTAAGGTGTTGTTCTTTATTACCGAAAAGTCCTACTGTCTTTCCACCACTGACACTAGTACCAACTTTTTCGTGGACCACAGTACTAGCTCTGCAAAGAACACAAAACAAAACTAGAAACCTTCAAAACCAGACCATGACAAGGGTAACACTAAAAACGTGAAATAAAAAATTACCTGTTTTTTTTAAGCTGGTAAAAAAACAAAATCACAGCCTTCAGAAAAAATCACTAATAGCTTAGAAGGCTAATATTGGAGTAATTTTTCTTATCAATACATTCCCACAAATAATATTAATTCATTTTCTAGAGTAATCAATAGCACAGTTTCTGCATGTCAGTAGGTCGCTGTTCATTAGTCATGATGTGGTTTAGCAGTGATGCTAGAATGCGGAAGTTAGACCCAAGACTGCACTATGGATGTCCTACCTGGTATGAATCAAATGATGGTATCTAAGTATGGGAGAAAAGGTGAACTCCCTGTGCCACTCCTGTGACTTCATTTATACACATAGATCTAGAAGGGGTTATTTGCTAACAAACCTGACAGTCTGTGAGTTAAAACATAGTCATTCTTAACCTTGATTCTTTATTTCCCAGGTCAAAGGAGCCCTCATAACTTTTAAAAAGTAATCTTAGTTTGTGTTTTTTTACATGTAGTTGTAAAGTTAGTAGAGTTTTATATACTTTTTTTTTTCCTTTCCAAAAGGTTGGAAAAGTGCATGCAAATTACATTTCATCACATCATTGTTAGTGTTATGACAAATGTGTGAGTTCTTTCCAATAAGGAATTAGGTGAATGATTTGCAGATCTCCAGAGAAGCTTCTTTGATTGCAGCATTTTTACCATAAATTTTTTCAATACAAAATACCAGACAGCTTATAGATATGCTGCAGACCTATGGTGGATTTTATCACATTCTCACAGAGAACTGATTTGGGAGCCCTTGGACTTTGGTGGGGCATCAGACCACAGTGATTTTATACAAATTACTGAAACTCTTGTTATTAACCTTGCCCCATCTCTTGGCTTTCAGTTGCTTATCAATCTTTTTTAAAGAGCATGAAAGATATGTATTGATCTTTATAATGAAGGCTAAGTAAAAAACTGTGGGTACATAGTCCTTTAATTCCAGTCTCATTAAATAGAAAAATAAAAGTTCATAATATATTTAAAAATTAAAATTAAAAAAAAATGAACAAGAAAAAATCTCAAAACAAAACAAACAGAAAAACCAAACAAGAAATCCTGTTCCCACAAGTAATTTAACATGAACAAGTGAACAAGAGACAGAAAAGAAGAAAAGCAAACAAGCAAGCAAGTAAATACATGAGTATCTTTTTGTTGCTTGACATTCATGATTTTTGTGCAAATCCAGATTAACTTTCTTGTATTAATTAAACCTTTGAGCCATGTAAACAGAAGAAAATATATTAGTTAAAATGTTTACAGAAACATGGCATATAAAATGTATCAAATATTTCTGACATATCTAAATAATACTCTCTGTAAGAAGCTGCCTCTAGCCAAGTTCAGCAAAACAATAAAAGTAGTGCTTAATCCTGCTGAAACTTGCATGCATAAAATTAATAATTTGCATACTCTGCACAATATTTTTCTCCTCCAACTTGTCTAAATAAAAGTGGTGTTACTACAGTAACGTAACTTCTACCACCTCCTAATATTAGGTTTCAAAAGACATATTTTTTCAAATAATATTAGCTATAAAGCAAATCTTAAAATCTCTAAATTCTGCCATTTGAGTGTGAGTTACTGTTATTTATTTTGAATTGAAAATCCTTTTTTTTCTTCTGTAGAATAATTGACCTGTGAACTCATTATAAAAAAGACTATTTCCATCTTTTGATCTATTATGGTTACTAGATCTTTTCATATTTCGCAAGATGAACGAGTTTAAATCTCCTCTATGCTTCAGATAAATTAAAACCCTTTAGGAGAACATCAGGCACTGTTGGTGTTTGTGACTCAGCAGGTGACATTTTTCTTTTTGTTTATACTAGTGAAATTCCAGAGCATGGCATTTAGAGAAAACATGCTGTTAAGTGGACTTTATTATTCTCACAAGATGAGCATAGCTGAGAATTCTAACACTACAGTCATTAATGATTCCATAGCTGTGCTTTGGGAAAACTGATGTCCTGGTCATTTTTCATTTTCTCTACTTAATTCCTGGAAACAAACTTTCTAGTCTGCCAGTAGTTTTTCTGTGTGCTATTGGAAGAGCCATTGTGCTCTTGTCACAGTGGTGGGTGAAGATTTTCAAGGCACCAAGACTCCATGATCTCTGGGATCCCAGGGAAATCTGCATGGGACACCTAGACCACAATTGGCCAGACACGGGCTTCATCCCAGATAAGATTGGGAAGCTGGAAGTCAGAAAAAAACTGTAGAAATGTCTGAACTGAATGCCTCTATTCTAGAGGAACTCAAAGGACTGAGGATTTAAGGAGCCTTATAAATTATCAGGAAGGATGGCACAGTTTTATAAGTCAAAATATTTTTACTTCTTCATTGTATATTGCAGCCTATTGTAACGTGAGACAGAGGTGAACAGAGTCTTATCATACCTCTGCTGCAAAGAAGTTTTGCTTTTTTATTCTGATATTTCAACACATTTAACAACAAACATTTCTTCCAAGGTGGTTTCATGTAGACAATGTTTATTCCAAACATTGTTACTATTTTGCAATTGGATTGTTTTTTCTCTCAAATAGTAATTTATTTCTTGCTGTTTCACAAATACTGTTACTAGTACTGATTTTATGTTTATAATACCTATTTATTTTAAAAATACATTTTTTTTAATTAAAAAGAAATTGTAGGGATGTTCTTTATATAACACATGAACTCATCCTCAAGACTATGATTTCTGAACATACAGTTTCACTGTTTGTACCACTGTATTATTTGGCAATGTTCCCAAAATTCTTGCAAGGTTTAAATTTTGCATTAAATTGCAAAAAAACCCCAGCCAAATCACCCCAAACAACAGCAAGAAGACAAAGTCCAAGCGTCACATCTTATTCTGTTACTTCATAAAGATGCAGAGGAGTGAGACTTTGTAGAACCTTAATAAATAATATGATTCCTTTCACCCATCAGTAAGTCAAACATCTTACTACAGGAAATAAAGCAGGGACTTCCAGGCATTAAAAGACTTATTAATACTGACTTTGTCAGTAAGATTTTGCATCATTCAGACTTGAGATTTTTGTTTTCTCACTCATGGAAATCAGGTGTTGCACTTTAATTTCAATGGACATTCGAGTTGTCTCAGGGGGTCTTTCTTTTTATTTATTGTATTTTTAATAAAGTGACTCTCTGGATGTTTCAATTTTTGAAGTTAAGAACTAGGCTTGTTAAGTATTGAAAAATTATGCAAGTCACTACATATTTAGCTTTGTTCTAAAAATGACATATTCTATCTGTTAAACACAATAAAAAATATTAATATCTTTATAAGGAAAAAATAAACAAACAATGTAATATGTGTCTGTCTTAGGACTGCAGGTAATGCTGATGTCAGAGTCAAAGCTAAGCCAAAAGCACCACCACACATCTGAACCCTTACGCATGCCCAGCAAACTCACTGTCTACCCTTACTCACAAATCTTCATCTATCCTTCTAGGCTTTTTCCAGCTGAAATATCTACTGCAAGAGTCCTACTAATTTTGTTAGGATGAAACAAATATTTGCAGGTTTTATACAAAAAATCTTTACGCAAGATCTTCTCACTTGTTTGCAAAAAGTTTTGTAATGTTTTTATCCTACTTTGATTAAAATTCTTATCTGGGTCCAATTCTTATCACTGCAGAGATTTTAAAGATTGTGATTGAAGCTTTGACTCAATGATGAGCTGATATAAAATAGTGTGTTTTTCATATTAGCTGGATTTCTAGCTGTTTAAAATGTTTCTTGTTGTTGTGAATGTCAGAGGTTTTTAATTTATAATTCATTTATGAGAGCATAAAGTTCCTGGTATGATTTTAATAGAAATTTATATGCTTGTTTTATGAAAATGGTTTTAAATAATTTTTGAAAAAAAAATTAGAATATTCTTTTATTGATGTTCTCAATATTTATAACAATGCTAAATGATCTTATCCATCATTTCCTATTTGAACAAAGGTCTGCTACGAAGGGAAGCAAAGAAACACTGCAGAGTTATGCTGGTGAACAACTGAAGGCTAAACTCACCTGCTAGGAGTTGCTGGCAATATTTTTCTGAAGAATAGGCAAATAATATTCCAATAGATGATTCCTGTCCACAGCTCTTTATATCTAATTATATCTAAGATTATATCTAATTAACTGCCCAAGATTCCCATCAGTCTTTAGGATATATCTGGTAGGTTTTTGTTCTGCCGTGAATTCTGGTATCACCTCAATCCCACTACCATGGAATACTCTTACAATGATCTCCCAACGATATCTGCTAGTTCTACAGAACCACCCACACTGAGCAAAGTTTCACTACAACATACCTTCTGTGCTTGTCTCACTTTGCTATTTTTGACTACATATTTTGGCATTTCACAGAGATATGAATCTCTGAATCTGTAGTGCAATCATCACCCTAACAAACTTTCTGATTTATAGTTTTTACTATTGAAGTGAATGAAAACCCAGCCTGAAAGAGAAGTAGATGTACCTCTGTTTCCTAAAAGATGTCCTGAAGTATTCTTTTTCACCTTTCAGATGAAATTAAATATACTTCAGCATACTGTGTCTACAATGTGAAATAACATCCAGGTATAAATTGCTTCAGATGTATAGTAAGGAAAGAAAGATGCAAGGTACATGATTTAATTAGCTGAAGTTTTATTCAATTCATGTGGAGACTATGCCATGGTAAATTCTACAGTATCAGTCCCTTTGATGAGAGACCTTGTTAAAAGCCTTTTGAAAATCCAGGTAGGTTTCTTTGTTGTCATCCACAGAAGTTTGCTGAGAGCTTGCTGAGAGCTCTCTCATGTTTTTCAGTTTTTCGAGAGGCTTTTTTCATTTATTCAAATATCACCATTCACCTCTCATTACGAAGCAGGAGTAGCAAGTGATTTTGAATATCTGAGATAATCACTTTCAGAAGGTAATTACAAACTTCTCTGTTTCCTGTGATTTACATGTCTTCTGGCTCTGTCTCCACTGGGGGCTCCATTCCAATATGCTAGAGGGATGTGACTGCAGTGCACAAAGGCAGACTTCATAGCCAAGAATGTACAGAGTGGATCTTCATTGCATTTCACTTTCATTTCTCAAACACAATCTATCTCATATTGACAGTGACTGGAAAGATAATGTACTTCACCAGGTTTTTTTCCTTACTTTATTCTTATTTTAGGAAAATATTTTATTCCTGAAAAAATCTTGGCAGCTAAGAAATAAGCCCATTTCCCTGTTTCTTTACAGATTTAATAACTAAAACACATTTTACAGAACAATTATGCAAATGGGCCTCTCAGAAAATCTTTATTAAGACACAGACCTTTCTCAACACCACATATCACTTTTGTATCTGAATTCAGATTGCATTCTGTTGCAATAGAAGTAGTATTAAATGGAACCTGAAACTTTTGTGCTATTCCTCTGGACCTACTCCAACAGGTCCAAGTCTTTCCTGTGCTGGACACAGTACTCAGGTGGGATCTCATGGGAGCAGAGGGGCAGAATCATGCCCCTTGACCTTCTGGGTATGCTTCTTTTTATGGAACACAGGATATGGTTGGCTTTCTGTCCTGCAGATACACATTGTCAGCTCATCCACCAGGATCCACAAGTCATTTTCCTACTTGCTTGCCCTTGGACATAAAGACATTGACAAACAGACACTTTGGCCATGGCCAAAGGATTTAGACAATCCCTTATCCATCTAATATAGAATGTGTCTCTCTCCAATTTAGTGTTCAGGACATTGTAAGGAACTGTGCCAAAGGCCTTACAGAAGTCCAGGTAGATGACATTGATATCTCTTCCTTTGTCTGCTGATTGAGTCACCCAATCCTTCCATAGAAGGCAGCTGGACTGGTCAGGTACGATTTGTTGGCCGTGTATATTCACCTCCCTGTCTTTCATACTTTTTGACACATCTACCAGGACAATCTCTTCTGTGATATTGCCAGGCACTTAGGTGAGGTTGACAGGTTGATAGCTCCCAGGGTCCTTCTTACTAAGGATGGGTATGATATTTCCTTTTATCCAGCCACTGGTGATTTCGCCTGATTGCCATGTCCTTTTAAATATGAGGGAGAATGGCTCAGAAACTACATCAACCAACTTCCTCAGGCTCCGGAGCTGCACCTCATTGGGTTCCTCAGGCCATCTTAAACATGATCTTATGATGGCATTGACTTCATTCCTCCAGTCTCTGCCTTGAGGTTAAAATTAACTGTGATGAGTTATCACACAAAAGGTATACTGTTTGTTTGAAAGCAGTCACAAAAATCCAGCTCAAAAAATTCAACACAGGAAAAAGACTTGGAGCATCCTCCCTTTTATTCATCTCCACCTCAATAATGATAATAATAGCAATAGCATTAGCAATAGCAATAGCAGCAGCATTTACAGCAAAAAAGAAAATAGTTTACTTATTATAATAAAATAAGTTTTATACAAAAAGAAATAACAGTAAAGCATTACTAACAACATTTTTATTTTTACCACATTTATCTTACTGAAAGCACATCTTCTAAAAATGTTGCAAAAATTCAACGTAAGTTCATTTATTTCTGAAGAAAGAGAAGGTAAAGAGCAATAAAATTTACATGTTGACAAACTGAGTTTGAGACAAGGATGATGCTTAAAGACATATGGATAAACTTTTGGCAATACTAATCTGAGGCAGATCACTAGGTGTTAAATTCAATTCAGTACGATATTTCGTGTTGTAGAATTATCAGCTTTACATGACCAGAAACAAATTAAATGCAGTCTTATAAAACACATCTATAACTCTCGCCGTAGAAATGCAAGACTATATAAAACAAAAAATTGTGTCATTACCATTACAAAGTTCTTAGAGTTGATACAAACTCTGCATCTCTGAAATGTTTGATAACAGCATATCGACAAAAATACTTGATCAATCCTTCAAGGACAAAATTAAAAGTATCCTTTCACCCAGTACAAAGAAAGATCAATGAAAGGTGTTCTTTGCATAAATCAAAATGGAAGTATGCAATACTTACCACTGGCCTTTTCCATTGCTTTCTTTCATCTTCTATGCTGCTTCCCTGGGTGGGCCATTTGCAGCTGATAAACATTTGAAGTGGAAATAACACAGAAAGAGGAAAACAAAATAACAACTGCTGCTGGGAGAGTGTCTAGCTCAGAAAAACTGGATAAGATGTGCAAGCTACCTCTGCAGCCATTTTCTCACACATAACATTTTAAGAAAAGCTGAGGCAATAGTTTACATAAATACTCAGCATGAAAGAGTGGCCATTGTTACACATTCTTAAATCTCACGTAACTTAGCACTCTGTTATACTCTGCGCAAAATTTATTTAGCAAGCAGAAAAACTTCTGTACATTTAAAGGCAACAGAGATGAAAACTGAGAGTGGAGTTCTGTTTTTTCTTAGTGGGAATTTCACCTTTGACTTCAAAAGAGACAGGGTTTCACCTCAGCTGCTTAACAGTCTTTATCAGAGGTTATATAGATCGTCACTGTGTGTAAGATTATATTGCAAATAGAAAAAACCCAAACATAGTCTGTTAACTGTTAACTGCACAATTTATAAATTGTGCAGACCTTAAAAGCTATTGTGATATATCCCTAAATGTCTATGAGAGATCTGTTTTCAATTAGCATTGAGCCTTCTATTAGCAAGGAGACAAAGGAGATTTTTTGAGGTGTTTTATTATAGAAATCTGGAAAACAGTTTTTGAAAAACAGAAATCTGACACTTGTCCAGTTCACAGTGTGCAGCCATATGAATTAACAAACGGCACTAATGGAGGAACAAATTCCTAGTCACAATTATTTTTTGGAAGAAAAGCAAAATAAAATTGGAGCCATATGGACTTGCTTAATGAGAAATTATGGTGTATAATATGCTTCTCTGATTATCTGTGGCTTATGTGACCATTTTTCTTTTAAATTTAATGAATAAAAAAGAAATATATATGACACTCTCACCATCTGCATTAAAGACTACGCTAGAAGTAGCACTCCAAACCTTCATAAGGGTTGTATTTCCCGTGTAGCAGAGGTTCAGTGATCATCTAATATTTTATTGAATACAAAAAAAGAATTAAAAGATGCAGAAGGATTTTTTTGTTTAAGCAGGTGACGTGAAAATCCATCCTTTTATATTATCAGTCTTATATTCTCACAGTTGCTTCTGAGGTGTGGTTTAAAAGAAGCATACTTGAAGTAAGACTGGGGATGTTTATGCTATCCTGCCATCACATGGTGCCTATGCACAGTATTTATGATCACAACAAAGACAAATCTTCATCAGTTCTAATTTTGTGCTTTTGCCTAGCCAGCATTAGGGCAGTCTGTAGTGCCACCTCACTGCTGTGACCAAACTTGAATGTAAAACCTCTGGAGGCAGTGACAGATGTTAAGAACAAGTGGCAATCCACATACTAGTATATGGTATAAAAGACTACTTACTACTGGTCACTGCTTCTGAAGGGTATCCACAGCTATTTGTTCAAGTTAATAGACAAAATTATATCCAACAATATTAGCAAACCGTTTGAATTGCTTTAACTAGGCACTTGAATTCTGTTAACACAGCTCTGAATGAGAAGCAAGTGTTTAATGCTTTGATCTTTAGCCTCATGTGATGCAAATATAGGTGGTTCTCTCAGCTGGAGATTAGTCTATAGATCAGAGGAAAAGGGAAGTCCTTTTCAAAGGTCGTGGAACTAACTTGGTAAATGCAGAATCAGTTTTCAGCTTTGATTTCCTGTATGACTTTAAGCAAGTCTTTCAGGTGAAGTAGCACAAAAAAGGATTTAAATACATAAAAAGAGTAAGGCCACTAATCTCTTTGTAGGTTTGAGTAAATGAGTTGTTCTGAGTCTCTACCTCACAGGAGTAGCTGTGTATGATTAAAGAGTATATGAGAGAATTGCAGGCTTACATATATCGATTGGAAACACAAAAACCTGCAAGAAATAATGAGACATTGAGCTACTTCTTCCTCTAACTTTACCTTGCCTGTTTTCATTGTAAAGCACTTCCACACATTTTAGTCACACTATGACCTAAGATAGAAATTTTGAGCCCATCACACCAACTGCAATAGAACAACAGCTATTTCAGCCAATTCCTCCAATGACAAAATATAACTTTTTGAAACCCTGAGATCTCATTTTTATTAAAATTTATAAATTTAAATTATAATTTAAATTATAAATTTAAATTATAATTATAATTTAAAATTACTTTATCTGTCTTACAAGACGCTATTTAGTCAACACTTAGCTACTTAAATTGTGATAAAACTGAGTGTCAAAAGAAAAGCAATGCGTGAGTGTAGAAGAGTATGTCTCAGTCGTCTTAGCCCTGCCAACATTATTGAGAACAATTTTATTTTGACAACTGACTGGTAGTTTCCAAAAAGAGAACAAAGCAATGTTCTACTAAATAGTGCAAATAAAAGTAGAAAAATCTACATGTGAATCAATAACACATTTAGTCGAAAAAAATGGGAAACATAATTGTGTTCCCAAAATGCACCAAACATGCAATTAATATAAGAAGCTATACAAAATGACATAGATGTATGGTTCAATCACTCAACAGAATATCCAATTTTCCACCAAAAACATTCATATCATGCTGCCTTTTTTCTGGATTCCCTTCATATTCATAGAGCAAATAAGTTAAATGACTGCCATTCATCTGCTTTCATTTTTATTGATCTCTTCTCAATTTTTTATGCAACCAACTGTTTACCACACTGTTATATTGGAATAATACAACCTTACATCACATTTTTTTATTACTACCTTTTTTAAATCTCTGTATCTTACAAGCTGAAAAAAAATACATAAATCAAAATCACATTAAAATATTCTGATTTTTAGGTATTAAACAGTAAGCAACAATTCCTGATTTTTGTCTATGCTTTATGTGCAAAACTCCAAAGTGAAATTCATCCCCAGTACAAACACGTTGGATGGAAGAATGAATTTGCCCTATTGATTTAATCAAAAGGATTTAGTCTTTTGTAGAAATGCAAGACATATCTATCATTGCCCATAGCATGCACTGTCACTATAAAACACAAAATAAAGCATATTCAGAATGCAAAAGTGTGACCTCTTCAATCTGACCTTTTGAAAAATGTATTTAAAATTAATCATGATGAAGACTTGCAAAGCCTTTAGTAGAACCTATGGTATGAAGAAAAAAATACTAAAGAAAAATCCCTGGCACCTTTTGTAAACATCCACTGTGTATTACAAGTACAAAAACCTAACTGCTTGTTCAGTTCCCATTTATCAAGTGAGTTTTGCTCCTGGCTTAGCTGAGGTGTCATTTCCATCCAAATTAAAGAATTAAAAGTTTACTTTTTCCAGCCCTAGGCTACCCTACATGTGTTCTAATGTCCTCTCTGCTTAATTCTCCTATCAGTCTTAGTCACCATAGGATAGGAAAGCCTGCAAGATGGGAGACAGAAACTTACAGCCAATAGCAAGAAAATTGCACGTGTTATGGATTGCAAAACTGTATTGATGAAGTGTATAACAAGAGACTTTAATCTGATTTTTGGGGGTGTTTTTTGTCCTCTTTTTCTGTTTCTGATTAGCCCATATGGATGTGAATTAAGAACTGTTTTAGGACTAGCGTTAAACAAAACGTTGAAAATTTCATGTCTTTTGCAGAATCATAGATTGCCTCAAGTTGGAAAGGACTCATGTGGATCATTAAGTCAAACTTTCTGCTCCTTGCAGGACTATGTAAAATTAAATCATATGACTAAGAACATTGTCCAGACACTCCTTGATCTCTGATAGTCTTGGCACCATGACCACTTCCCTGGGGAATCTGTTCCAGTGACTGACCACTCAATGAGTGGAGTACCTTTTGCTGATGCTCAGGATAGAAAAACCCTGAGAAATGAAGCAGTGAATTGTAACATAAGCTCAGGATGTTCCAACCTAATGTAATTACTGCAGAAGGGATATAAATCATTGTTAAATCCTAATGGCCTTCAGCCATTAGAAGATCTAACTTCTGGAGTTTAAACTTGGTTACATGACATCATTATCATGAAAAAGGCAATAGTTAGCTTTCCCATGCAAACTATATGTGGCTAATATCTATGTGCTCAGCTCTCTGTGCCTTGGCAAACTTCTCATTTAGCTTTAGGAAATACACTTTTGAAATAATTTCATGAATTATAGTAATTTCTGATTCTTCATTAATACCATGTTGAAATGCTGGAAAGAAGCAACTTTTACTCAGGGCACCCCACGTATTTCTTTCCTGATTGGAGCATTTTGATTTCTAGTGTAGGCAACCAAGACCCCCCCTCTATCAGGAAAATTCCAAAACCTGAGGAATCCAAGTGCTGTTATCTATGATTTTTAGGGCAGCATTAGTAATTTGAAATATGAGTACATGCAAAATAGTGAAAGGTGATCATCTGCTAGAACAAAGATAATAAATAATTCAGCATACTGAGAAAAAAACCTAAATTTAATGTTTAAAAACTGCATATTCATGATGTGTGTTAGTAAGCATTCTAACAGAATTCAAGTATGGTAAATCTCCCTATCAGAGAGACACATAGTACGCCTATCTTGAAATGCAATCACAATGCTGTTTTTGGTTTCAATGGATTTTGTAACTCCACTAGGTTAAGTTCCTGTACAATTTAACACAAAATAATCACCTTCTAAACTTTATAACGTCACTCTAATTAATTTTGTACGTTTTTTCCAAAGTTCAACAAAAAGATTATCAATTCTCATACCCATACATTTTAGAAAATCCTGTGCAAGTGCATTCTTTCAAATGCTGCTGGGAATTTTCTCGATAAAAATCAGCTAGGACTCAAGAATTTGTGACTTCTAAATGCAGGCTGTAATCCATTTTAATCTACCAAACCGTTCTGCTTGCATAACTAACCTGCCTGTCATTTATAACAACTGACTAAGGAAAATTGAAGAGCAAATAGTCCCCAGGGAGATGAAGGATCTCAGCTGCCTATTTCAGTAAGTGATGTGAGAGGGTCAATTTGGTATTATACCAATTACTGAGCCCTGCATGTGGAGTCGCCAGTGAAATTTTATGTGAGTTTAAACACTTCCATGTTATTTACTTCCCCTGAATGGCCAGATTCAAGACTGGGTTGTAACGAAGGCAGTGATGGACTTCACCTTCAAAAGAGAAGCACTTTATTGATATAAATCAGTGAACAAAGAAAATTCAATGCTAAATCCAACAGTGGTTTAACAAGATTCAATGGCAAAGTAGAGTTGATTACTAACTGCATAGGGGACAAGGTGTCCTGGTTTAGAGCAAATTTGGGAGGAAACCTCTGAATGGGGTCCCTCCAGGGAAAGGGAAAAAAAAACCAATCCAAGCAATCCCTCCCCCAGTCGGTTCGGGAAAAAAATTTCCTTGGAGAGAAGTGGAAAAAGAAACAAAACTGTTTATTCAACAGGCAACACACCTCCCAGCACACAATTGAACAATACCAAACAGAAAAAAACCTCTTGCCACTCTGAAGAGATGACAGGATCAGAAGAGTTCCTTCCGTGGGCTGCCCGGCTCACTCAGGCTCACTCAGTCCCTCCGGTGCTGGGAAATGCCTCGGCCCAGGCCAGGTCTGGTGGGCCACAGGTGTGAGCTCCTGGTGCTCTTTCTAAGTTTTCAGTCCAGAGCAGGTTCAAAACAGTTCCAGGAAAAAAAAAGGAAAGGAGGGAAAAAAGCAATCCAGGGAGTTTCTCTGCCTCAGCTAGCCAGAAGAAGCCACCCAGAGCAAAAGAGAGCTCTCCCTCGCTGTCCACCGCAGACAACACAGTGCCAGCAGGAATGCGGGGGAGCCGGTGCAGTCTCTGATAACAAACCCTGCACTTCTTCTTTCCCCCTGCTTCACTCCTGGAACCACTCTTAAAGTTGCAGAATTTAATATTCAACACCAACAGAACAGACGATTTGGGGATACAGGCATCATACAGTCACCCCAAGACACAAGGTCAGGCAAAGTTTATCAGGGAGACCTTGCCACTGAATCACAGGTTCAGAAGGTCTCTCTTCTCAGAGAGGACTCAAGTGCAGCTGCAGCCCATACTGCTCCCAGACTTGATTCACATTTTATGGCTAAAGAATTATATGTGCTCAACCAATCCTTTATATGTCTTAGCTAAGATTTCAAAGTTTGACACGCTATTAATCACTTACCAAGAACCTCTTGTGCAGAGGAATCTCCCATCATCAAGTAGTAACTTTGTTACCATTAGAGGGGAAATCCTTCATTCAGGCAGGAGAGCTCAATGGGCCCTGGATTGCCCTCGATGTGTGGAGTAAAATAATTGACTCACAATCAGATTTCCACACCAGAAACACCTCTGGGTCATTGTTTCAGACAGCCCTTCACTACCATGTTGCCATCCGTTCCACAAAATCTGGATGTCATCACAGCACTGGTGGTCATGGCTTAACAGGGAGAGAGGGGGAGCGTGCTGCCAGAGCTGTAAATGGTACTCATGTTTGGCTCATGGAGAAAACAGCTGTCTAAAGTGTCAATATACATCTTCCAGTCTTAAATCTAAAATCTTCCTTCCTTCCTTCCTTCCTTCCTTCCTTCCTTCTTTCCCACACTTACTCCTTGCTTTCCTTTT
>VXBI01002033.1:0-62094 GCA_013397375.1 Toxostoma redivivum | reverse complement strand
CAGTCTTACAGCTACAATCTTCCTTCCTTCCTTCCTTCCTTCTTTCCTCCTAAAATACAATGTGACCCTTAAAGCCTGTTTTCTTGTTCTCTGCTTCTTTCTCAGAGGCACAGCCTAGAGATTGACATCAATGTGCATTGCATCTCTGTGAACTGATCACATCTTATATTGATATACACTAAAAACTGTGGGAAAGAACCAGTCATAACTGAAATACTTTCTGTCTCATTGTTTTAATGTATGAGATGTTGATAGATTGTCAATTATTATAAAGTCCAAAATAAGTGTGTATCTGCACATAATATTCTTGTAAAATATGTAATCAAATCTGGCATAAGATTGAGTCCTGAGGATTAAAATTGCAAAAAAAGGCTTAACTACTTTTTTTTAAAATGTCTATCATTTTTTCTTGAATGTAGCACATTAGCTTTCAGAGTTCAAGTATGTATAAGTCTATAAAAATCACAGAAATAAAAATATGGGACAAAACAAGAAAAAGTAAGAGCCTCTGGTGCTTTTTCCTTGATGTGTCCTCTCTTTTTTTCCCTCTGTTATTTGCACTGTTGACTCTTCTGCCTTCTCTAAAATGTGTCGTCTTTCTTTAAGATTGATCATGGGATTAACTGACACAGAACTGTTGTTCCTACAAAAATCGACATAGCCTGACAGAGCTGTACTCTGTGTTCCATGCAGGAATTCAGCCTATTCTACTGATTCTGAAGAGTTTCTCTATTAAGCAGGTAGGTAGCTGTAAGAAAGGTAAGAAATTCACAGATTATTTTTAGTTGTGAAAAACAGGAATTTTACGCCGCATGTTACTTCCATAGCTACTTCAGGAATAATATTGAAGTGTGTAAAAATATATGACGAAGGACAAAGAGTCTCACTCAAATTCTTCCTTGATTTATAGTTCTTAGCACTGCCATACTAATGCTTAAGCATTTAAAATAATCTGCTTGCATACCCACTTGGCATCTCAGGGCACAAGTTTGTACATGAACAACTGTACATGACATCTCTGAAAAAAAGTAATCTTTAACCTTCTTTACACTTTGTTCAACAGATAATATTTTCTGCCCTTGAATAATTTTGGAGCAATTCCAAAATTCAGAGGTGAAATTTATGAAAATGCTCCTTTAGTTGCTCTTTACCTGCCAACCAGTAATTTTCATCCTTGTCCAGAAGTTCTTGTGATATGAGAAGAAATTAAATCCTTAAGAGTAAGCATTCTCTATTTAAGGTTTTATATCATGTCATAATTCCTTCTGGGCCAAGTGTTTTCCAATTCAAAATTCTTTGACTAGTTATTAATTATTATTATTAATATTATTACTATTACTATAACTACTACTACTGCAATTATTTTGGTGGAGTTTTGTTGTTATTCTAAGGCTTTCACATTTTTTATCAAAACCTACATTGTAATCTAACAATTTACTCGCTCTATGCTGTTACAGAATGCATTTTGATGTTAAAATATATGGTCAGGCTTGGTACATTACAACTCAATTATTGTGTTGAGCAGAAACTTTAATTATCATTCTCATCAAAAGGAAATTAATCTTAAAAAATATATTTTCTGGTTTTCTTGCGACACCTTACTTACTTTTTTCTTCCATTTGTCCTATTTTCTTTTATAGTAAATAACTTTATTTCATTGAGATGCAAAGTCTGAAACTAATATTTAAAAGCACAACAATTTTTTTACATTTCTTTTATCTTGAATTTATGCCTTTCATTCCATGCGATTTTTATTTGTGAACTGGTTTCTTCTGGAACTCAGTAAGATTCTCTCTTTGGCTCTCTAAAACCTGTTCTTTCACAGGATACTTGAACAGACAGTAATTTTTACAAAAAGGAAAGATAAAATATCTTTTATTCAAGGCTTACTGAGAAAAAAGGTTTTCGGTTTTTTGGATCTAAGAAGACTCTCTTCTTAGATCTCATCTAATGTCTGCTTTTAGTGAGAGTGCAAATTTCACCCAACAAAGATACACAACCCATTTAAAGCTGTTATTAATGTTCATTATGCCTTGCATTGATTTCAGACAGATTGTAAAAACTTCTGGGGTCAGTATAAGCAACCCAACATAAACATGGAACTTATCCACTTTTTTCATATTTCAAACAAATGAAGAGATGACAAATAGAAGTCGACCATTATTATGTACAAGGTTCAGAACAAGCATCAAGCAGATAATGTTCAAATGGAATAAAATGTTCTTTAACTTCCAGCGAAAGCACCATTCAGCTGGCCCCAGCCAATACTGAATTAAATATGGGGCCAGTCTTCTTTTTTCTATTTTTTCCTGGTGTCATAGGAGAGCGAAGTGAAATGCAGGGTGGGAGTTTGGCTGCTGGCCAAGGTCAATTCACCACAATCTTTTAAAGACAATTTTAAGGAACGTATCACAGCCTTTGGATGATCCTACCATGGCAGTATAATAAAATAAGACAAACAATTTCCTGAGATAACTGAACTGATAACCCTGGAAGAAATCAAATCCTGACATAGCTGCAAGAGGACAATATCTTAATGAGAGCTTAAAAATATCTTTTTTCCAATTTGTCTTCAGTGTTCGAGATCTAACACCTTCCTATCAGGAAATAAACTGTACTTCTGTAGTTAGGTTTTTATGTTTTAATTTGGTCGCTTAATCTTGCAGTTTCTAAAAAAAAGCAGATCTCACTCTCGTGGGCATCCTCAGCTGAGAAGCTTGATTTTGCTGGTTTTTGAAGGAGAAACATAACTGGAAGTTTACCTGAATTAAAATCACTGAATTTGAGGCTATGTATAGAAGAGTCTCACTTTTTCAGACTTACTTTCCTTCACAAAGACTCTGGGAATTCTTTTGAAGATATTCTCATTCACTTCTCTAGCATAAGCTTGATATTGGATGTATATAGGAGGGTGTGTTTCATCTTTCAGTGCAATATTCTACCCTGATGTTAAAGAATCCCTTTTGATATGAAGGTTATGCCAGTCTGTTCCAGGAACTGCCACTGGCCTTTTATTTTTTTTTTTCTTTCCCAACCCAAAATCTTACTTTGACAGGTTTCCTATAATATGACCTGTTAGTATTATCTCGTTTTCCTGCTATTACTGTCAAAGAAATTGTTGCTGACCAAGTTTCCCTGAAATCCTCCTCTGACAGAAAAAGCAGAAACAGCATACTGTCATATGAAGCAGTCATGCAAAATTGTCATAAGCATTTACTAACACCGACAGAAAAATTGCTTACATGCTCTCAGTAATCATCAAGAATGTAAAAGTCAGTAGTATTTTGTCTAGAAAAAGGCTTATGTGAGACAGAATTGGTATGACTATTTGATCTCTCAAAGGGAGAGTGAACACAGGAAATTAATATAAAAATGTAAATCTAACAGGACATTTTACTTCTGATATTTCTTTACAATTTTTTTTTTTTGCAGTGGCAGTTATTGAGCATCCTAGCACACAGTAGTCTTAAAGAAAGACCACGGAATTTGCCTACCTTCTTCATGCTGTCCTCAATAATACTTGTGGCAATAATTGTCCATAGCAATTGTGATAGGTTTGATCTATCTCTCTTCCATTCCATAAAAAGAAGTCATGGAAGGAAATGAGGCACATACAGGCTCCATCACAAAATGACACAAGCTGATCAGCACTCACTAACTGGCACACACTGGTGCTCCATCAGTAGAGCTTTAGTTTCTTTTCCTGTCTGTGGATCACAGCACTTCTTCAAAATATGCAGTATTTATTTTGCTAAAAAAAAAACAACAACCCAACAGGTAGGTAATTGTCTTCAGTATTCTTGCAAATTATATCATCAGCACCACAGAGTGGACTGGAAAAAAAAACAAACAACAAAACTTCAGAAGGATGTTGTCAATATTAAAATTAAATCAAATGTCAATTCTTATTTGCAAAGATGGAAAAAACCCCAAACATATTTACCTTTCCCTAGTCATAACTCCTGAATAAAAATAAAGGAGTCTTAACTCCTAGTAGAAAAATAAAAACCCTCAAAAATTTAATAGACTAGCCCTGATAAATCAAAAAGGGATATTACTGTTGCATTTGATTTCATTTACATATTGACACAGTAGGAATACATGACAGAACAATTTCTACACCTATGAAACCGAGAAAGAGATTGAAAGTGCATAACTGATGGATGGTTTACTATTCTGTATCTTGCGCATTAGGGTTCTTTTCAATTTGTTTTCACAGTGTAACTTGGTTAGAATTGACTGCATCCTTTACTTTCTGCTCTTTTTGTTTGGATTTTTTTTTTTTTTTTATTTATCTACACCACTCAAATGCACAAAAAAATCCCACTTTTGTAACCACTTCTGGAGCCTGAAATTTCTGATCTCTGGACAAAGTAAAAAAAACCCCGTGTTTAAAATCTATCTTAAACTCAGTCTTTTTCTTTTTCTTTTTCTTTTTTGTTTTTTGGTGGTTTTGTGTGTTTGTTTGGGTTTTTTTGTTCTCAGCCATTGTTTTCCTTAGCTTTAACTCTGTTTAGTTATTTAAAGCAAGTATGAGAAGGCTTTATTATTGATAACAATACTTGCCACACAATTGGGACAGGTACATTTGAATTATGTACAAAGCATATAGTATGTAAAAGATGTTGGATCATTAACATTCCTACTCTGTGGTATTTGATGAAGATAACAGGATATTGGATAGGCAGATAGATAAAAAGGTGAGAAAACAAGTTGATTCAAAGCATATTTCCTGACTTGTCCTGTTTACACCTACATTGCACATTTTTGTGATAACTACATTTTAAAATAAGCATACCTACTGAGTCAAGGGTAGCCTTGAGGAGCTAACCCTGTTTTTGATTCATCCCATTTATAGAGTGCTACTCTTGTACAACTCACTGGTGATAAATATCTTCTTTCCCTCTTTGGATTTTTTCATTGATCTCATCTGTAGTTGAGATGCTACTCCATTAGCAGCAACAATTCAAGAAGTTAGATAAATTCTTGAATACAATGCTTTTTTAAAAATCAAAATGCTTTTTCTCTGAAGATTATGGAATTACAGAGTATCCTGAGTTGGAAGGGATCAACAAGGGTCACTGAATCCAATTCTTAAGTGAATGGCCAACAGGGATTGAACACACAACTTTGGTGATTTTATCTCAAAGCTCTAACCAAGTGAGCCACTCTCAGGGTCAAAAAGTCACCGTGTGTATGTAAGACAAGCACTTTATTAGCTGTTAGAGGAAAGCTAGTAGGTAAACTATAACCCCTGTGAAAACTACAGCAGGAGGACAATGCTTATGTGGATGTTTGCAAAACCTATGTAAAAGAATAATCAGCTGGACATATATTGTCTAATAAAAAATACCCAAGAGAGTTACATGTAAGACTTTAGTGGTGCACTGAGGAAATCCAAGCCAAGAACTGTCCAGCTATAGTATATAAACTCCACACATTGCTCTGACAAGAACTGAAGTTTGAGTACCTATTTTATGGACTAAGCAATTTGCTAGCTAAATTTGCACCTGATGATATATGTATGACAGATGGTAACCCATAGGACATAAATGGTATCCTATATAAGGAACTGATTTAATTTTGAAAGTGATGTCGAGCGTGTGGCCTCTAATTTGAGGCAAACCAGTGGTCACCAGACCCATGCTGACTTTGTGGATATTAAGTGGACAGCTACCAGCTACAGCAAGATGCAGTTGGTGTATATAGTAATACATCCAGAAGATACCTGGAAGGAAGCAGGTGCTCCTGTTGTTTCAGGCCATTACTTCCCAATGACACTACATTTTCCCCATTGCCCACTGCAGTTTTATCCAAGTGCAGAGCAGATGTTGTGACACTGCATCATGTGCAGGAGAAGCCATGCTTATGCCAGTAATTAACCTATACCCTCCTGTGAAATACACCACTTACCCTTGGCAGACAATGAAGGAATGAGGAACTCATAACAAAAGTGAAATAATGGCTTGCTTCTGTAGATCCACATGCAATAAACATGCAGGAGTTAACTTGTCTCCTTGAGTTTCTTGCCCACAGAACTCAGTCCACATGACATCACTTCTCCAGTTTGCATAGAAAGAAAAGCAGACTGTCCATAAGAATCAAAAGTATGTCTTCCCCAAAATATGGTATGCTATATGAAATCAAACCAAGCATCAGGGGACAATATCTTGGTTAACTGTATGTCAAAATGTATGGCAAATTGCATTCTATCCATCACTGGATAATTCCCATTTTAGTAATAGCGGTGTAACTTCTTCCATTTAGTTTCAAGGATCCATCTCTTCTTTTCCGGTACTTTGAATCAGGCAATGATAATTGGAAAAGACAGATTTCTTTAAAAAATAAAGTTGAGGAATTCCAACTCAATTATGAGTTGACATTGCATTCACAAATTCAGTCCAGTGTGTGTGTAAGAAGGGATTGACCATCTGTTTTATTATTCATGCATATGTCTTCATGGACAAAAGATGTTCAGAAGTATTTAATATATTAATCTGTTAAATAATGAAGGTGTGTTTGTCTTCACTAAATTTTATAGATTACTTATTGACTGGCACTGTATTTTTGTATTGTAAAGAACTCTGGAAAAATATATGTCTTTTCACTTCAGCAAAAAGGAGACTCATCTAATGTATATTTCCCCCAAACTTATTAATTTTCTTGTGCTGGGTTTCATTCCATTAATCAACACAATCTGCCAACATATTGCAGGGAGCTACTTTTTAAACTGCAAAATAATCTTTTTCTAGATCAAAACTTCCTCCTCTGCAGCAATGACAAATATTTTTCTGGTAACTGTCTCTATGTTATAATTTGTGTGAATCTCTGGTCCAAATAAACAATTTCCCCTAGAATTTTATTTTGTTAATTAGTGTTCTCATAACTTTAATGATGGACAATTGACAACTATCTGTTTTGGAGAGGGTCTATGACTGGGAGAGGATTAATACAAAATTAAATATCTATTTTATGTGCTATTTGTCCTCACAGATTGCTCACTTGCCACTGGGAAAGCAAGGTTCATAGCAGATAAATATAAAGGTGTGTTTTATTTCCCTACTTTCAGTCCTCTAAGCTCATGATTCTCTTCTTTAACTTCTGTAGGTTGCTCAGCTAACCTCCATCTCATGGTGAGAAAGTGCTTATCACTGTAGAACATGCACAAGGAATTATTTGGGCATAGCATCTAGGAACCAATGGAAAATGACAGAGCTTGCAGGATGCCACAATACACTCGGATTTAGCACTGGATTCAGTAAAAATGTGGGAAAAGACCCCAAAAATAACATTAATTAGAAAAATCAGGGGACATCTTTCTGGACGACATAGATTTGCCTACATAAAAGAAGGAAAATCAGAAAAGCAATTTTAATAACATAATTAATCATGAGGAAGTGCAGTTTTATGTTTGTGAAATTGAATCAAATAAATATTGAGGATTTTAAAAAACTGTACAGATTGATGTTACAGAAGATTAATATTTCACTCTCTTATTCACACTGGGAATGAAGAGGAATAAAAGTAATTAAAATATCTTCTGGAAAATAATAATAATGTGAAAATTATGGATTTTACAAAAAAATGAACTCAACAGAAAATTTCAGAGGAATTGTGATATAAACTTTTCTTAAATACCACACTTGTAAAGGAATTGAATGCTGTATGTAACAAAGTATTTTGTTATTTTTCATCCATACTGATATAGTGTGTAAACAATTTTCTACTCTTTAAAGAATAACTGCTCCAATAAATGTGTTGAAATGGAGAACTGTAATCATTCATTTTGCATGCAATTACAATTTTTTTTTGCTGAGGTTCACAATTAAATTTTTGTGGCATAATTCTGTATGTTTCTTAGGTCATCTAACATAAAATGAAGTTATCTTAGTTTTGAGTTCATTAGTTTAACTGATACATATTTTCAGCTACAGTGCATTTTGTACATTTGAATACATTTGTGTTCAAATTAAATTTGTAACACTGCTTATGCCTTCAAGAATTTTATTTGAATTCGCATCAAAATAGATTTCTATCTGAATGCAATTACATAAAGAAAATTTTTTTCCCACAGTTTTTTATGCATAAGATGTATGTAGCACTCTCAATTTCTTGAAACTTCAGAAATGGAAGATTTGAAGATAGAATTTAAAACTATTCCCTATTACAAGGCTCATAAAGGATATTTGTTCTTGCCATATCGACAACTCCATAACATATAGCAATATAATTTGTAATCTTTCAGTAAGACTCACCATTTTCTTCAAAGTCTGTGTTGTCTAATTTATTTAGAGACAATCTGATTCTTTTATTCATAAAATTCAAATTTTGAAGCAGGCCTGAGACATAGCGTATGATGTGGAATTGAAAAACTTGTCTCTTTGTGATTTGCCAATATCTGTTTCTAGAGAAGATATAATTTATAATCAAGTAATTACCCCCCAAATCTTTTGAGAAAACACATCTATCAATTAATAAACAACACCCTAAACATTAGTAAATATAAGAGTTGCCTTCTTAATTTCAACACTGAAGCAGAGAAACTTTTCAAAACTTCTTAAAAAAAGGCAAAATAGTATTCATTAAGTATCTTCAGGAACGCAACACTTTAATTCATTTTGTTTTGTCAAGATGCTAGGTAATCTTCAATTTTCAACTCTTGTGTGAATCCAGTTTTCAAACACTTTTTGGCAGATATGGAGAAGTGTAATATGAACTCTAAGACCAAATCACGAGTTTTGTAAATTTTTCCCTCCCAAGACTGGGGTATGGGTGGTGGCAGCCAGCTCGGCTGCAGTGTCAGGGTGACATGTGGCAAGGTCTGGGAGCCACATGCTCCTCGATGTCTCCGTGCCTGCCTGGCTCCCCCAGGGCTGTGTCTGACCCTGGTTCCCAGCACTGGTCCTGCCCTACTCTCCCTCATTGGGACTTACAGGACCATGTCCCATCTCTGTGATGTCCTTGTCTTGCCAGGCGTGCCATGACCCATAGCTACTGGCTCACCTCCCTCAAGGGGCCATAGCCCTCCCTGCTCCCTGACACATGCAGCCCAGCAGGATTTAGCACAAATATTTAGTCCCACAGCGATCAGGTGAATGTGATCATGCATGATAATCCATCTGCAATCATTCACCGAAACAGAAAATTGCAGAGCATGCCTGATCTGCGAAGTGTCTTCCGTTAATTTAAAACACACTGGTGAAGTCTGAGCCCTTTGATGGCAATATATTTCTTACATTTCAGTTAATCCTAATGCAATCTCAGCACTGTATTGAAAATAATGAGTCAGGCACCACATAGATATTCCCCTTCCATTATACAACAATGAACTATTACCAAAAGTATGTTAACATTTCTATGGATTGAGTCATCAGTGATAATAGGGAACAAGACATTCTTTTCAAAGCATTCTGCAACTCAATAGTATTTTTTTCAATGGAAATAAGGGGCAATACGCTATCTGAAATAACAGAGCTTTTACATATTATTTAAGAATGATTCTCACAAAGCAGCAGTGCCTAATTTGCTGTCACAATTAATTGATCTGTATGAACGTCTACTGATAATATTGTGCTTTTGCAGATGTCACTTCATTTTCTTCTGTAATTCACATCTTTTAGAAGTGACTTAGAAGTTATTTTCTTAGAAATTCTGATGGAATTATTTTGCTGACCTCCATTTGAATCCTATCTTTTTTGACCATGAGCCCCTGAAAATTTTCTCCTGAGAGAAAATAGAGACAAAAACCTCTGTCTAATTATACAGCTTCTATTTCCAACAATTCATGAGAAACAATTTCTTCATTCATTCTGTGAAACTGTTAAGTACTTATGTCTAGATTTGCAGAAGGGATGTTACTGTTGGAAACGTGACAATAAAATTCCTCTATGGATATAATTCAGTTGATGTTGCTTTATGTAGTCATCATGCCAGCACTCCAGCTCACACTAGGCAAGAACTCTGTTTCATGCATCAGAGCTTCATAATCGCTATAGAAATTGGCCTCACATAAGCAAGAGCTAATTCCTGAGAAGAATTTCAGTTCTCAACAAGATTAAAGAGTTCTTTCAAATCTAGGAATTTTGCGGTTTTTTTTTCTTTCTTTCCGTATTTTTTGTATAGGTGGTCTGCAGAAAGCACAGGAGAAAGATAGAGTTTATTCTTTTATAGGTACAAGAAATGTTCATAAACTGCTTTTCTACATCCATCAGGCTCCATAACCTTAATTTACACTCTCACTGAATAGAAATTCATTAAATTGCTCATTTCTCCAAGTAGTGACAACTGTAGTGCCAACAGTCGTCCCTAGATAGTGTCAAAATATTGAAGAAATAAATTACACCAGTAAGCAAACAGCAAGGTTTGAAGATCGTATGCCCTGTGCAGCATTTTTAAAAGAAATCACCATTTTTTCCCTTCAAAAACATGGTGTTCACATGGACTATTTTTTTGCTTACATCTGTCAGAAGCACAATAGTTTATAACGAGAATTTAGTAAGTGAAAGCAGAATAATACTACCCATTTATTAATAACAGGGAAGGCTAGTTAAATAATATATTCAAGACAGACTGTGGCTTAGCAAAGCAGGTACCACCACTGAGTGCCAACTCTGTAAGACACCAATGCCAATTTGTGGGAGGTAGTTTTTCAGTAGCAGCATCTGGCTTTTTGGCAGAGTCTCCAGACTGTTTCACTGACAGTTTCTCTTCCTTCTAAGTTGGTCACTTTGCTATGGCATTTGCTGGGTGAGTAGTCTGCTTTGTTCTGAACAGCAATGTTTATATCAACTCCTCTGATTCTTAGCTTTTCTAGTATGATTTTTTGCTGCATACCTGCTTGATATCAGCTTACTCTGTGAGTATTACTGCTGGTATCAGCAGGATTAGTCAGAAAGTTGTCCTGAAATGATCTGTTAGCATAGTGTCATCATTGCAGAAAACTGTCCTTATTAAGGCAGAGATTATATGAACAAAATATTTCTTTAGGGGCAGAGCTGTGGTGGATAATTTTTGACATAGTTTTTGTATTTTGTTTTGGTTTGGTCTGAGGTTTTTTGCAAGTGGACTTGCACCTCTGCTGTAGCATTTTCCATGGTAAATGTATTACTTCAGGGTTTCTACCAGCACACCCAAGAATCCAAACAGGTGCGCTTAAAATACTCTTAAACATAGAATAACACATAATTTAAGGAAACAAGGAAAATCTAGTTCTAAAAGAACCCCTTGTTCACAGAAGAATAAGAGGATATTGTACACTGTAGAAAAATCTGTTAGATATCCCTGTCCACAATAAAGAGACATATGAAAATACTTAGATTCTATTATTTTAACTTCTAGTGTACATTTCTCCAGCTTCCAACAAACAAAGCAAACATATAATAGCAAAATGTAATTAATTACTTTTATTCTGCACTTAATTATTAGATATAGCCATTTCTAGATAAAACAGAAACAATATTGGTTTTGAAAGAAATCTACTTTTTTTTTTTTTTTTAAAGCATGGAAATATTTGTATTTGTTGAGCTACTACTTGCAGAAGTTTAAGAATGCTTTTCTCAATTTAATAAGAAATTGCTTGCAAAAATATTTTCAAGTACATTAAACATATGAACTACTAAAGGCCCTGGTTCCTAGAGTGTACTGGCCCATCTTGACTGAACTGTACATTTGACAAAAAAATTTGGATCGGATGATCCTTGGGGGCCCTTCCAAACTGGCATTCTCTGATTCTATGATTTTCCATAACAGTGCATCCATTACATGTGTGTTGTCAGAATTCAGCTCTTGACACTAATTGGGAAAAAACAAGACAAATAATGACAAATGGAATTTCTAAGAGAAGGATTTCTTTCCTCTTTTATATTTATACATGTAAATTATATTGCTATTTCCCCTAATAATATTCTCAAAAAAATATTCTGGACATCTCTCATATACTGATTCTGGCAATGTGATTAGATTAGCAGAATGTTAAAAATTATGTCGGTTTTGTTTTAAAATGCTAACATGCACACAGTCTCAGCTCCTCCATTATAAATAGGTGTTAAGATGCTCTGAAAAGCAGCTTTTTAAAATGCATGCCAAAGCATAACATATTCCAACAAAAATAGTTTTAAAAAACCAAAAAAAATTTTAGCAACTTTTAATCTTTGCAGTTTTAATATATCTTTATTATTAAAATATAAAATTTATAGTTAAAAATCTATAGTATTTTTAATATGAAAATTCTGGTTTGGTTTTTTTTTCTGTAGCAGAGAAAGACGACAGTTTTGTCACCTCACAAATGATAACAATGTCTAACTCTGTAGTGCCTTAGGGCTCTTTCTTCAAGCAACTAATTTATGCAATTGCAGATTAGAAATACTTTATACTTTTTATAATGATTGACAAGCTGTGGACTTTATTCTGCAGAATTTATTGTAAAATCCTACGTTGTGAAATGCAATAAGGAAAATTTGATACTAGCAGTACTAAATTCATACCAGGGACAAAAATTCCCACCAAAATAGAACACGCTTATAGATCACAATACTTGAGCATAGGTATACATCAGGGGATAAAAAGGAAAAACAAAACAAAAACAAACAAACAAACAAAAAAAACCCCAAACCAAACCAAACCAAACAAAACAAAAAACAAAACCAAAACCAAAACCATAAAACAAACAAACAAAAAAACCAAACCCACAAAAACCCAGAATGGTTTTCTGGAAAAGTAAATCAATCATATATATACAACTAACATAATGGATGCGGTTTTTAGGCTCTCTATAACATTCTGAAGATTTTCTGGGAGATAGGCAAAACAAATTAAACATAATATGCATTCAGCGATTTTAAAGTAGACAAGAGTATTCATCTATGACTGCCCAACCTGACATTCAAGAAGATGGAGAAATAGAAGCTTCGCAGTCATTTGGGATTTTACTTGTTGAGATCAGAACAATAATGGGAAACAAAAGAAGGCAATGAAATTGAGGACCATATATTTTTATTAGAAGGATCAAAATACTCCAAAGAGATTAAGACTCTGGATCCCACTGTATGTGATTCTTACTTAGCCACACAAAGCCTAACAGATCTGCTTCTTGTAGATCTGCATTCCCAAAGGCAGGGTTCTTGGGTAGGAATTCCCACTACATTGAGTAGATAGGCAAAGTATATATTGAATGGAATTAACAGTCCTATGACATTTTAAATTGGAATATATAGATAGATAAAATTAAAAGAAATAAAAGTCTTAATTCTTGTGTTTGCATGACACAAAAGCATTACATCTAGGATTTACCAAAGGGCAGGTTATTTCTTGAGCCATCTTAAAATATTGTCCATAATATTTAAATATCCCAGTAAACTTTATAAAATTTTTATCTATTCCTAACATTACTTAACAGTTCAAACAGAGTTTAGATCAGAAAACAAGACATTTTTTCACTGAGGTATTTAAAGGCAGAAAGAAGTGAGCAGAGCCAGACAGTCATATACTCCTGGAGGCAGCAGATGGTACAACATGAAGAGAACTCGTCATTGTGGTTGGAGACAAGATTGCAAATGACATTGCGTCTGCCCAGTTTTCCTGTCAGTTTTCAGTAATGAAAACCCCAAAAGTTAAATATAATACTGCTGATACTTTATAATTTAGACACTTTCTCTATAATCTCAGGAATATAAAGGGAGGAAGTGGGGTCAAGTCCCATGGGGTTCTCAAATATCTTCCCTTTCACACCAAGTAGCAATTCTGGGGAAGAGTTTATGGCAAGATGCAAACCTGTCGAATATTATCTTGATTCAAAAACTCCTCACACTACTGCCTAATGCAATGGTGGTCAGTGTACTAACCATTTGTGTGTTCTACTAAGCAAGACTATCCTACAGCCTGTTCACCATACTCTCCCCTGCCTTGTCCCCATGGTCATAACAACCACTGCATTAAAACTGTTTCTGTAACACCTCCCCAGCCCTCCTCAGCCCTGCAGGGAGCATTTTTGCTAGATGTTCACTGAGACCTATTCCTGAGTCCTCCGCATTTCAGACATTTAAGCCAGTATAACATTTTCCTCACATCTGAAACTTTAAAACATTTTTCTCAGGCCATATGAAACAATTGAAGTCATGTTGTTAAGTAGTGCCAGCTCATGCAAATGTTGGAACTGGAACAGTTGTCCAGTGAGAAGATCAAATACCAGAAAGCTTCAATATTTTCATAATTTGTAAAGACTACGTCAAAACCCAGATTTTTCTCATTTTACATTAAACATCATAGATTTCAATGTATGAATAAGATTAGGCCTAAGACTGCTTTAGGAACCTTCAGTTAGAAGAACCTACATTGCCTACAGCAACAAAGTAATTTATCCATCATAGATCATTTCACTAGTTGCACATCATTTTCATAACTTTTATTATATATCTCTAATTGAGTTTATTAATTTGCCAAAGGTATTTCCTCTGAACTGAAAATTGGTGTGAATTCAAGAAAAATAATAAAACATTAGTTTATGCGCATGCTTTTTTTTTTTCTGATAATGAGTTGTACCAGCCGCAAATCAATAGAATTTTAAGAATTTACCAATCATGAACTTATAATATTATTACACATTGTTGCTGAGATTCAGAATTGTAGTTTTGGAGGATAGGATTTCTTAGGTGATGAAAAAGGTAAGAGATATGACATTCTCAAATTAAAACTGGAAATGTTGAGAAGAAGTTCGGAGAATTTGAGATGAGGAGCTTTGCTAAAATTGACTTTTCCATCCCTAGACCGTATAAATCCTGTTGATCAATGCTGAAAAGACAAGCTGACAAGTCTGAGAACACATTAAAAACTCACCTTTCATTTGCCTACTCTGACTATGTCAATGAGCCAACACCTCACAGTGAAATTTATATGTCCTAAAGACATCTATTTTCTTTTTTTTTGTGATAAGAAAATAGAAATGGTGGTTGAAGGTTTAAGCGGTTTTAAATGATAGTTAGAATTATTTTTCAATTTAAGGTCTCATCACAGCTAAAGAATGGAATAAATAGATTTATTTTAAATTGCTTCAGAGGAAAGTAGGAAGTACTTGTATGAATCCCTTTGCTGTTCTGCATTGTCAACATAAAGAAGGTAGTCCTAGCATTAATGACTTTGAGAGACATTATTTAGCAACTAACAGTAGCACTGAGTTTATATTTCAAATTCCTAAAACTTTCAGAGAAAAAATTTGGGTTTACTCCATTTGGGAAATCATGCCCTGCCTGCAGTTTGTTTTTATGCACTAATGTAACAAATAATAAAATGTAATTGGAAGTAAATTGCTATTTATGATTTGTTTGCAATCAATGTGTCTAGAAATTCCACTAGAAGGAAGAGATTACCGCACAGTCATTGCAATAGCATTCTAGGAGACTCAACTCTTTAGGACATTTTGGATAATTCAATGCATGAAGAGTCCTGGTAACAAAGTTTTTCTGAAAAACAAGTTTATGGACTGTGTCTCATAGGTCTTCTGGTTCTACATTTTTTTTCTCCCTTGGATTCAAGGCTGTGTTCAGAGGAGTGCACCTTTGTGCAAAAATAATTTCTCCTCCCTATCTGCACCTCTTCTCCTAAAGCAGTGCTTCTACAAGTCAACTTGTCAGACTGGCTTGCTGCAGCAGTGATAAAGCAAATGTTTCAACCCAAGGTATCTTACTATTCCTTTTAGTTTCCCCTCACAGTTTAGGAAGAGATACATCCTGAATGTTGCTGCCAGTATCAGCAACACCCATTAGATGTAATATTTCATGTCACAAGGAGTGATTGCAAAGGATTTTGCTCTGCTTCACTTGCTCTGAATTCTGAAGGACCTACATCCCTTTTACTCAGCTATCAAAAAAAGAGACTGCCTTAATGAGAAAATGCCATTTTATAATCTTTTCTCTCCTTCTCCTTGCAGAATAATTCTATAAACATGATTTTCTAAACATCAACTGTGTGACCATTAATGGTTGATCTCCATGCTTATTAATTTACCCCTCAGTGTAGTCATGGTTGGTAGTTTTAATTGCAGGGTTTTTTGTCAAAGGTGAAACAGACAAATTAAAAGTCTCTGAGATGAAAGGCATGCCAAAGAATGCCACTGTAAAATTGTATCCATAAGTAAATCTGCCTTATATCTCATAATATGTTTCAGACACAGTGTGAGCCACCCAAAATTGTTAGTTACCTGTTGGCAGAAGAGGAAGGATAATTCAACATTTGTGTTTCCTGTCCAAAATGGAACTTGCATTTTCAACAGTTTTTATGAAACTTTAAAAAGCATAATGCTGTAATATAATTGCTACTGTCAATTGAAGAATAAATGAAAACCTGAAGTTTTATATCTATTTTGTTTCCTGTTAATCCCTGAATTTTGTTAACCTTACTTCAGGTTTTCCCTTAGATAAAGGTATGAGCAAATCTAGGATAAGAGTAATGAAAAAATTGTGACATAGTTTTTCTTCCACTATTAAGGTGGGAAGTGTATTTCAACACCTTATATTCCCATATGCTTATATTTGCAAAAAAACCAACCAAACCCAAATAATGAAACCCCTGGCTTCTCCATATAAATCACTCTGATCCCATGGATTTCAATTAGGTTGTGTCAGTTTATACCTGCTGAGTGTCGGGTCCAGTTTATTAATTGTCCACACAAAGTGAATTCTGCCCTTAATGAGTATTTTGATCTGAAAAAATACCCCATAACTTTACCTTTATGTAGTCTTTTAGGCTAGTAGGCTAGTCTTTTTCTCTTCCTTTCAGACCATTTAAAAATTATCTGCAATATGAAGAGAAAATTAAAAAGAGTAAGCTGGGTTTTCTTTTAATTAAGGATATATGACAAAATAAATTAATAATTGATGCAGCTGTTAATATTAGAAGCCTTAAAAACTATCTGTAGCTTTAGAGGGATACAGATGGTTGCATATTAACTTTTTTATTTAAACGTGTGACTTAAAGCTCTAGGTTGAATAACAATACTTATTTCAGAAAGGACAGAACAAACAAAACTTAGGCAGCATAAATCACTTCAGAAAAATACATAGTGATTGAAAACAACCTGACTGTTTCTCTTTATCCATTCTGACTAGAAAATTAATGAGATAATTCTGCTGTTTTCCTCTCTATGTAGTTATCAATATATAAAAAATATTGCTTCAAAAAGAACACGAATTAAAAAAAAAGGGTGAAATGCTTCTAGGAATTTTAGAGCAAAATTCTGGCTGGAATTGATAACTGTGTTGCCAAATTCTTAAGTGATGCATAAAAGTATTTCATATTACACTATTCAGGTAGAAGACAGACTGAAGAATTACTAGTCAATTCAGTGTAGAAGTAAAATGAGCAGAACACAACTCATGAATCTTTGAAGATTTGGCAATAATACTGGAAATTCATCAGAAGAAGTCTAGTGAATGATCTGTAAACACATTACTGAGGAAAAAGGTGACACTTAACTAGTTTGGCTTCACCATTCAACTATGGAGACTGCAAAAGTTGATGTACTGTTTCCTGGTTGTGTTTTCTTGCTTTTGATAGAAATTCAGAATGCACTGTACTTGTACAAAGTACAGCAATGGTAGTTCTAAGAACAAACTCAGTAAGAGTTCTTTGTGAATATAACACACTACAGTGAAGACAGGAATTGTTTCTCTCAAAGAGTAAGCCTGTGCTTGTACCTAAGGATGAGGCTTTATTTTTGAGACAATTTAGTAATGTTTATCTTCTTAAATCTCATTCCAGTTTTGTACTCATTGCTAATATTCAGTTTGAAGAGCATATGCTAAGTGATAGAGGTATTTAATTTTTTGTGATAGAAGAAATCTGTCAGTGGGATATTTTACATGATACATATGAAAAGCAGTAAGAATTTCTTAAAATATGGTTGGTAAACATTAGAATTCTATTTGAAATTTTATCTTTTCATTTTATTGTTTTTGAGTCCTACACAATGAGATGTGCAATTACATATTTAATTTTTGAGTGAGAATGTGATCTGCTATGGTTTCATTTGCACTATTTTTGAACACTGTGAGATGGTAAGATGAAGTTAGCTCTCCTCACATCTTGCTTCTGAAAAAAAAGTTCATGCATTAGGAATATTCCTTATATCAATCTATATTTCTGTTACATGGAAATATACACCAAGGACTAAATTTAAATTATGGAATCCATAGTGGTTAAGTGGATTAGAATAGCAGATATAGTAGCAGTAATAGGAGACATTCTGCTCTACAAAGGAACGTCAGAATATATTAAGAGATTATTTATTTGCCCAAGGAGTCAGCAAAACAATTGTTACTGCAGCATGTGTGGCATCAGGGACTTCATCAAAATGATGCTGCTTCTTCTGTTAATTTATGCTGATCAAGGTAATGAAAAGTACTGAAGGTAGAAAAGTGCTGAAGAATCATAAGCATCTTTTCTAATGCAGATGATATTTAAATGAAGAAAATGAAGGAAAATTAGGAAAGCCAGCACATTTAGTGCCTTCAGTGCACTTCAATATTCAAAACTCACAAGGTAATGAGGCCAAAACCAAAAACTGTTAAAGAAATGACAGTGAACAAAACAAAATGATTGAATGAAGAAGGATGCTAGGTTCCAGTGAGAAAATTCTGTTTACAACTCATTGGAAGCAGGAAGGAACAGAAAGAAATAATTCGTTAATGTATAACTTGAACGAACAGCACACAGTTCTGCTCTTCAAACTGACAGAGTAAGAAAAAAACAAAAACAAATGCATATATCATTGTTCCTAAGTAACAAAATGTGACCATGTGAATGGTCATACCCTGCATTTGTTGAGTGCTCATGGGGACTAGAATCTAGACTGGTGCTTCTGACCTGAGAAAAATTTGTAGCTATTTCCCCTGCTCAGGTGCAACATACTGAAGGTACAGAACCAAATACAATTGCCAAAAATGCCACTGAACACACCTGATTTTTGGTTCCATACCTACCATTCCTAACACAACGTGATATCCACACATTTTATATCTACAAGTAAATCTGAACAAAAATTAGTATCATTATGTTATTGGACTGGTAGAGTTCTCTGTAGATCCTATCTGGATATAAAGATAATGCAGAAATGAGTTACAGCACAGTACAAGTGCAGGAATGAATGGCAGGAAGTAGGTGTGGACTACAGGGGGAGACTGAGACCACCAAAGACCCCAGAAGCCCTTCAACCCATTTCCAGAAAGGTCTGAAAGAATAGGCTGCAAATGATAATTTATGCACATAGAAACCTGCCTACATAAGGGTACACCCTCCCAAGCCTGGATGGTACCCCCTGGACTCTGAGCATCCCATCAGTTGGACTGATACAGATGGACCAATCCTTAGTAGCTGGATTGAAGGTGAAACCAAGATTATATCCTCTGGTGAAACCAGGACTGGCAATCACTTTCTTATTTTCCTCTCTTTTTCTTTTTTCCTCTTTTCTTTTTATTTCTTTGTTGTTGTTGTTGTTCCTTAATTTATTTCTACCTCTTAATTTCTTTTTTCCCTTTCACTCTACCTCTTTGTCCAAAATCCACTGCCATGTGTATATGTAGTTGGTCCAAAACTACTATACCAATTGCCATGCAGTTTGTGATTTACTAATAATCTTTTCTGATTATTTACAGACCCTCTGACTTCTGTAGATTCTTTCGATGAATGAACATTTACGAATCTTAGGTGCTTTAGGTTATCACATAGGATAGGCTAATGTTAATTAAAGCATAATTTCCCTACCCTTTTTCATGCAAAACCCTGGGGGTTTTTCTGTCTATATTTGTTGTAATATTATCAGCTAAATTTCTCTCCTCAAATTTCTGCGTGCACAATGAATGAAAAAGTGTACTTCAAAATTTTTGGAAAAAAAGAGTTATCATGGTGTTATGCATCAAGTTGTTTGTTAATTTGCTAAAAAAGCCACATGTAATCCATTCCTTCCATAACTAAGAGTGCTGAAGTATTTACTGGACCCTGTTTAAGGGATTGCCGTGAAAGTTACTCCAGCTCATTTTCAATTTGATAAAATCATCTTAAGTGATAGAACTATTTTGACAGAAGCAAGGGCAGAATCAAGTCCAAGTGACCTGGAGTACTCAGAGAAATGCCATATTGTAACTGACCTTTCTCAGGTATTAAAAAGAAAAAGTAGGGGAACTACAATTTTTTCCTCCACCAGAAGTGCATGTAAAATTGCTGATAGTGACATTTGTAGGATAAGTGCATTCGGCAGTGAATTTTGGAAATAGTGTTTCATTAAAGTTTAATGAGCACTGTACAGGAAGATTGCAAATACTGCTTTGTGCTAATGTGTCACTGTGAAATTTGTCATGTGACAGATATCTCAAAGATAATGATGCTGAGAGATAATGTTTCTTTCCATCTTTTTTTTTCCTCTAAAAATCTGGGGGCTAGATGAAGAAATCCCACTCTGTTCCCCCACTGCTTTTTCAGTGCAAGCTTTCATTATGATAAGCAAGGGAAAGATATTCACACCTTTATTAACTCTCCATATCCTCTTAATAACCCCCAATTTTTACACCAATGAATGATGTATCTGTCTGCTGGATACTAATGTAGCTGATGCTTGAGGTAGCCAGTAATGCATTGCATTGTCATTGGAACAGATTCATGCTACCAAAATATAAAAATGCCATCCACAGGTCCCTAGTGTTCGCATTAAATTGAACTGGACAATACTTGAAAATCGATAGAAAGCTATGTTGGGAGTTCTGCATGTATTTTTGGAATTTGCTTTATAAGCTTTTGCTATTATTCAGTCAGAGAGCTGGATTCAGAAGGTAACCTTCCTGCTGCTTTTTTATATCACTTTCAGAAAACAAAGTGTTGTCAATCTGCGGGATAATGGTTCATTGCAGCTATTCAAAAGTAATATAGATTACTAGAAAGTGGAAGCAGCTGTCAAAAGGCCTGACCAGATAAATGGGATTCATTTATGCTCCATGCACTGCTTCTTGTGAAACTACTCAGGAAAGAAATATGGATTCTCTGGTACCTTAAGGTCTTATCTGTGCTTTTTCTCAAAAGAAAAGTTGTGAGTCTGGATGTAACTTTATATGAATTAAGCATAGATATCTTGAGCCCAACCTGACCTGTGTCCTGTAGCAGGTGCATGAACTGAGTCAACAGGGGTACGCAATCACTGGGCCTTCAGAAAAAAAAACTATGGTTCATGAAGTTCTGTTACACAGAGCTTGTGAATTGATGACTTCAGCATTTGTGGTTTAATAATGATTTTAATAATTTAACCATGAATATTTTATAGCAATTAGGTTTTAACACTTCATATTTTTTAAAAATGAAACTTTGCAATTTTCAGTATTTTCTTACCTCTTATTAAGCATTAATATTTGATTTGTTTAAGAAGCCTTTTCAGTAAGATTTGAAAGCTTTAAACTACATTAACAAGGAGGTTACTGGTAGTTCTGTAAAATGTATATTTTAATAACTGCCAGGTATAGATATTTTATTTCTGCAAAAGATATTAAAATGTCATATTTTGCTCCAGCAAAAAGTACAAAGTAGAAGCAGTATGAATGAAATCCGCCTTGTGAGTCACATAAGTGCTAGTCTAGATCCTTATCAAGCATGAGGAGTTTACTGAACTTCGCTGCTGCATGGCAATCACTTTCACATACACTGTACACTGTACTTTAGCAGGACACTTATGGATCTGTACACCAAATGAACACAATCCAAGCACGTTTACAAAGTGTGTTCAAATTGATCACTACTCCTTTTATGACAGTGTGATACATCTGAGATTTTCAGTCGATATTGCTTAATCTGAGTGAAAAGACTGAAGCATAGGTGATACCACCATAGAAATAGTCTCACACAAGGAGCCTTATAGCAGTGTAAAGGACTTAGAGTTCATTACAGAGGACTGTTTTTGCCTTTGTGGTGTTTATTTCCACCATCATCAAAAAAAGATAAATATTTTCAGTCAATCAAAGTGGGAGAACTTGAGTTTTATACTGTTGCTTTTCAGTCTTTTAGGGACAGTGTTAGCTAAAAGAGGAGCTTTACTGTATTGAGGCTGCTGCTGAGGGTTATTGAATGAAAAGTCTCAGTTTGTATTTTTCTGTTCTTCATGTCCTGATTTAACATGAATATGGACTCTGAAAATCTGTTTCTGTCCTTCCACAAAATGCCATTTCTATCAAAGTTTTCCTTTCACACCAGTTTATTTAAAGATTTCAATTACACCTGTTTGAATAGCTCCCAAAGCCTAACTGGAATCCCATGTTCTTTACATATACTCACAAGACTGTAGGCAATGCTCTCCATATTTCTGAGCAGCCCTATTCACTCTACAGGAAAAACCTTCCTATTTAATTGCAGCTGTTGCTTTAATAACGTTCACCTCCATATTTCTTAGATGCATAAGAAACAGACATGTTACAGGATTTTGGCTATTTCTGACACCACAGCAGAATTCTCTAGGCTATTTGAAGAGGCAGTGGAATAACCATTTCTGGAAACTTTAAAGAAAATATTTTATGGAGTCCATAGTGATTTAGGTCCTGTTTAAGTTATTTAGCAGCAGAGAAGATACCAGGGACAAAGCAAAATTATAAGGCCTAGGAAAACTTCTGAGGTTTCATGACTATGGACTCTGCAAAATCCTAATTGCATTCAAAGGTCTGACCTACTGGATACTATTTCCTCCATTCTGGTATGCCCAAAAAAGAAACTTTATCATAGGAGCCACCCCAGAGAACCAGCATGCCTTGGCAAGGATCTTGATCAATGTGACACATAACAAGATGATACCAAAATCATACTGGGGCAAGACCCCACACATCAGCTTCAATGCTTTTCAACTAATTTCTTAAAAGACCCTCTATGGTTTTTTAATATTCAGAGCATGGCATGCCTGTTTCCCTAATGGTATTTCTGTCCCTTGTTTAGAGTCCATAAATTTTCAAATTTTTAAATATCCAAATAGATTTATAATGGAGGGAAATTCTTTTCTGTTAATTAGGGATCAAGTAATGCATGAACACGAGCATTTAACAGATGAGTTTGGATTCCACATAAAGGAACCAGCACAAAATCTTCTGTATTATATATACACCTCATTAGAAGCCTTTGTAATATCCTACCTAGAATGAAATATACGATTTTCTGGAAGTCATAAGCAGAGAGTATGAGTTATACATGATTTTCTAAAAGGATAATTATTGGACCAGTTATTGGACGAGTATGGTAAGAATCCAACTGTAGTCAGAGTCACTGATTATTTTGTTGGGATGAAAGGTAAGAGTTGTTGGGAATATGCTAACAAGGAACCAGATTTCTTGGTTATAGCTAGAATCAGTTTTTGAATAGATGGGAATGAAAATGATGGAAATGTTTTTGGCCAAGGAAAATTAACTTGTTAATAGCTTCTGCATAAGAGTCAATATAGGATGTTCCTTACATTGACATTGCAAGACAAGAATATGTATTCATGCTACTTCAACCACTTCAGACAGGGAAAACAGAACTTCTGTCAAAGAAAAGGCACTAACTTTAATAAATATTTTTTTAGCTTTACATTAGATATACTTAAACTGTAAGCTTTTAAATCCTTTAGTGACAGAAAAACATATGTCTCCCTATTAAATGAACAGTCCCTGTATATATTGGTATAAGTCGTTCATATATTTTCATGCTTCATTTCATCCGATATATTTGGCAAAACTCTGATACTTCAACATTCTGTGTAACAGGAATTCCCCATGGATGTCCAGAATAAGTGTTTAATATAACTGAGAGCAGCAAATGGAATGTCCTCTAGGCACTCTGGATTAAATGAAACAGCAATGTTTTCCGTGGAGAATTTTTTAACTCCAAACTTGAATGTTTAATCATTATAAAAGAAATGTAATTCACACTTTGTATTTATAACCATACAGCACCTTGAGGACTTCAGATGGCCAGAGCTGTGTTACACCCCTTCTACATACAGCTAATGCTAGCCTTGGAGGAACCAAAGACTAACATAACTGGCCAAGGAAGAATCCACTTTAGTTCATGTTGCCAAACCTGGGAGAATAGAAGGAAGCAGTGTTTACAGGACTGTCACCGCTCTTGCCAGACCTGAATATAATAGATGACTTTGAAACCACATCGGTCCTTGCATTCACCTACAACTGAGCTAGTAGAGCAAGGAAATAAAACCTCCTAAAGAGGTAACTAGAGATTTGGTTTTTTTTCTTATCAGAAATGAGGCAAAGGGCAGAGGGATTTTAAACTGCACATGCTTAAGCAGCACTTTTTTGACAGGAGGCCAATTGCAGGATTATAACATAGTGTAAAGAGATTTGCACAAAGATGAAAAGGGTTATAAGTGGGCCGATTTAGGAAACAACTGAGTTCTAATTGCAGGACGCCTACTCTACGTTATTCTTGACATTACTAAAACTAAGAACTATTTTTTTTTAAAAAAAAGGCTCACATTTTCTTCTGTAAAGACATAAATACACTCTTCTAGATAATGTTTAGAATGCTCTTGAACCTGTCAAAAACCTTCTCACATTTATCATGTGTAATTTCAACAGTGTCTTTGACAGAATCTTTTGTTGAGAAAGACTTATACCACTGACCTTGATGCATTACTAGTTTTTGTGTTTGATAACTTTTCTCCTCTTTGTGATACATTTTGAAATCTGGGCAAAAAATTTTGATTAATTCAGTGATCTTTCCTTGCTGATTGAGCCTTGATTGACAGGTGAGTCACTTTATGAAAACCACCTACATCCTGGTTACCCTTATTGCAGCCTTCTATTTAGACTCTATACTGGGTGACTCAGCTCCATTCAGATCACAGAGAGCATAACCAAACTGATTTCCTAACGTGTGTGCATCGATTAAATTATTCCATTTAGCACATTGTATCTGAGGTAACCTTAATGCTACACAACTAATTTTGGCTTGTCTAATGTTCACTAGCAAGAAAAAAGTTCATTTTAATTTATGCTGACAGTAATAAAGAAATTCAATCTGAAGGACTCCTTATCATCATAACCTTGACCCAGTGAGTTCTTATGACACCTGAAAACCCAAAGATGGATCTGAGGTAGAAGTCTAGAGTGCATCCATCCCAAAAACAAAATATTGCCACCGGCCTTCAATGGAGTGGGAAGAAAAAATAACTATTGTATGGAGAGAGGGCTCAAGGAAGAAGACTTCCTAAGCACGACATTTTCTTGATAGGCAAATAGATTACCTGAAAAGGAGCAACTACAGAATTTCCAGCAAGCTTGTGCAACTGTGTTGATGTTATCTTACGGTCAAAAACCTGTGATTTCGAGAAGTTGTGCCAGTGTTAATTAGAGTAATAATTTAGTTTGGATGCAGAAGTGTTTCAAAATATGGTGCCTGACTGAGGAAAAAACTAAGTGTTATAATGTGGATTTCTGCACCTTATTTTTTAAGAATTCTAAAGTGTTGAATGATCACTAGAAGACATGCTGTCACAAACACTTGTACAAATTCAAAAGTGAATTCCTGCTCCCCTAAGTGTTTTAAAAAGGAGATTAGGAAATTGAAGGTTTTGTTTGGGATTGCTATTAAAATTCAATCTCTGTAGGTTTCAGCATATCACTCTACTGCTAAATAATTTGCTATTTTTATGGTCTGATTGACAGTTTCAGAATAAGGGATGCAGGATTGCATTAAAATAAACTAAACTCTAGATCTGACTATGTGGTGTAGATATTTGTATTTGCACTCTGTAGTTTAGAATGTTTATCTTTTCATGAATGTGACTTAGTAGGAAATTAACTTTTCCTTTAGAGACCAATTTTTGCACAATGTTTAAGCAAATAGGGCCTTTATTAATCGTCCCTTTCTCTGTAATATTCTGCTTTCAGTAAAATCCCTGTGTGCTTCCAGAATGCTGAAGATTAAGTAACTCTAGTCTTGAAAGTGAATTTTTTTTCTGATATTAGTGAAAAAGTGTTGTATGTTTCCAGGCACGCCGGTAATAAATATACCTCCATATTGATTTCTTTAGCATAGATATATGTAGTATGTTGGTGAATGGTCTTATTAATATTCATTAAATTCTAAATAGCTCTCTTTTTAATGTATCTATTTAGGAAATGAATAATTCATGCATGTATAGGAAGCTCAGTGCTGTCACTTACAGCATAGACCTTTGCTGATCTAAGGAGGTGTTTGAACTGAAGGACACTCTAAGATGTGCAAAGCAATTGAAAGATTGAGCACTGCTCAGCTTCTTACCACCAAGGGCATTTTTTTATCTTAAAATTTCACTGACTCATCACTCTTTTTAAATCACACATTCTCAAATATGCTTTAGAGGAATCACACATATAATTTTAATAGAAATTCGTACTTTACAAAAGCTGAAACAGTTATGATTTGTTCACCATATAAAAGGTGTTTGGGCCACTGTAAGGTTTCTTACCCACATATATGTTGATAATTGATGAGAATTCTGGTTTTGGAGAGAATGATATACATGCAAGTTTCTGTCACAGAGGGTTTGAACTGTAGAAGACATCCATTTTAGTCCTGCCTTAGGCTTTGTGCATTTTTTGCACTAGGTCCTCATTTCTCAGTGCTCCAGAAACCAAAGTCTTACATTTAGTTGCCATACCTAGTACACATAGCAGATCTATTTGCTGTTTATTCTAGACTGGTATTTATATCTATACAATGTATTGTAAGACTTTTTTTCGTATTTGTATATCAGGATAGGCCAAAATTATAGCTGGCTTCTGCCTGTATATGTAACATGACTGATGCTCATGTGAGTGATTAAAATTAATTATATGTAGATCATAGAATCATGAAATCATTTGGGTTTGAAAAGATCTCTAAGATCATTGGGTCCAGCCACGAACGCAGAACTGCCATGTTTGCCACTAAACCATGTCCCCAAGCACCACATCTACTCATATTTTAAATACTTCCAGGAATGGTGACTCAAACACATCCCTGAGCAGCCTGTTCCTACCTGGGAGAAGACACCAACCCTCACCTCATTGCAACACTATCACAAGCAGTTGTGGAGAGTGATAAGGTCCCCCTTGAGCCTCCTTTTCTCTGGGCTAAACAACCCCAACTCCCTCATCTGCTCCTTGTAAGACTTTTGCTCCAGACCCTTCACCAGCTTCATTGACCTTCTCTGGACCTGCTCCAGCACCTGAATGTCTTTCTAGTGGTGAGGGGCCAAAAATTGGTCTTAGAATTTGAGTTGTAGCCTCATCAGTGTTGAGTACTGAGGGAAAATCACTGCCCTGGTCCTGCTGCCCCCACTATTCCTGATACAAATCCAGATGCCATCAGCCTTCTTGGCCACCTGGGCATGAACTGGATCATGTTTAGCCATCTGTTGGCCAGTACCCCCAGGTTCTTCTCCACCAGGCATCTTTCCAGACACTCCTCCATAGATCAAAACTCTCTGGTGAGCCTGGTTATATCCTTTTGCCCCTTCAAATTAGTTTTAAGCCCTTTCAATGAGCCGTGTTAATACTCCCCCTTTGAGACAGGTGTGCCCCGTCTGTCACCAGCAGGACAATTGTCATGCAAACCAGCCCAAAATAAAAGACCTTCAAATTATATGGAGTTATGATTAATAACACTCTATTTATGACTAATTATTTGTAAAGCAAAGGTACTAAAATCTGTTAATGCCTCTATGATAGAACTAAAATTATGCGATATATTGATAACTGACTTTATTTGGAATAAATTTTGCCTACTTGTTTGAGATCTTATACATTTTGTCTTTTCTTATAAAAAGCAACAGTCTCAATAAGGTTTCAAATGCCAAAGTGAAGAGTCCAACATAGAATATACAGAAAATATAAATTTCCTGCTTTCTTTCTGTACTCGGAGTCAGCAAGGGTAGAGTATGAAAGGGCAATAAAAAGACCATGTCAAGAACACCTAAGGCACATAACAGCCCTCTTACACAAGGTTATAGAGAGCTTAAAAAGCTCTGCAATGTTCTTTTTTCTTCTCAGCAATGTCTCATTCATGGTACACTTTCCTGTATTTTTTGTCTTGATGTGCCTCCAGGACTTTTGTCCTTTTCTGAATAGCTTGAACACAAGACTTTATTTAAAATGAAATATTCCCGTACTTCGCCTTAGAAGACTTAAAACACAGATCACAGACAGAAATGTCCAGTTATTTGGACTGTAACGAAAATATGTGAGATTAAGTTAGAAATTAATATTTTGTGGTCTGAACTGAGCAAGACCCTTAATATGAGCCAAATAATAAAACATGACCCTTATTAAAAGTGCTGAAATTTTTTTTTTGTTATGTTTCATATGGTGAAAAATCAGAATTTCTACAAATACTGAGACTTTAAATGGAAAAAACACAAGATATACAAAAACATATATTTCCATTTTACACTGCTGAGGGAACAAAGTAGCCATCAATGTGCATGTTTTATACTGGGTAACTTTTCCTTTTCCTTTTTTTTTAAAGCAGTTATTTTTATGGTAGCTCATGCAATGAAAAAATGTTTCACTCACTCTTGCCATACAGAATATTAGAAAATGTCTGTGCCATGTGGATTTATCTATGCTCTTTCTTAAACATGGCTTGCTCACACCCACAACTGTAGTAGAAAAAGTTCTTCAATAGTTTTGCTTTTGATTGTTCAGGGGGAAAACTTCAGCTCTGTTGTTTATGCTTAAGATGAACAGAAATGCTTCTCATGTTTAATGTGCAAGACTTCTATCCTGATTTCAAATGTTTGTAGTCTAGACATGCCTTGAGAATATATGAATTAAAAGAATAATGGTCATGTTTAAGTGAAACAAGAAGACTGAATTCAAAATAGGCTAATCTCATTTCAGGTACACAGAACAAGAAAAAGAATAGATTTCATTTCTTTGTCTTTGAGAAGACAGAGAGAAAGAAGGGGAAAGGAGCACTCCAGAATACCTCCAGCATTCTTTTACATGTGGTTTCTATAAAAAGGTTTACTAATCAACCCTTTGCAGACCCACCCCTTAATTTGTCTCAAAACTGCTTCCTGCTATTGTGCTATAAAAGGAAAACTCTTTTCTGTGACATTAATGGGAGATTCAGAATGCCTCCAGCAGTCCTTACACAGATTTCCAGATATGTAGATCTGCTCTACAGCCTAGTGAATTTTTTCTCACAAGTTTATTCTGTTATTTATTTAATTTCAGTAAGCTTTTTAAGAGTGAAACCAGGAATGGAAATTCACAAGGAACCTCCATAGTAAGGCTCAGAAATTGAATTTAAAATCATAAAATAAAGTTCTCCTGGGTAGCTGAAGTGCAAGATGATGTCCAGGAGTACCTGTGTTTCCTAGATGAAGATAGAACATGAGAAAATTTTTTCTGCAACCACAAGAAGTTTGATAAAAATAGTGTGACAGTTCTGTCATGTTGCACAAAGGAACCATATTGCAGAAGGCACTTACCCCTAAAAAAATTATACTAATTTGACTTGGGAATATCTGTAGAAACTATTGCAATAATAATGCAATGTCAAATTATCCTGGGGGAATTTCTATTGCAACTCGACTGAAAACTTTTGTCAGATCATTAGAGGCCTTCAAAGAGAAATCTGACCACTGTGCCTTATAACATAGTGCTGCAGAAAGCAAACTAGCTAGGCAAAGCCAGAGAAGTATTGCAGAGAGAAATATTTTCTGCTAGCCTCATCAATAGTGCATAATTGGTCATATGAGATAGAATCAAAGTGTTTGTTTAATGGCTGCTAATTGCCTCATTTCATAGACAGTCTGAGTTTTGCCCTCTTTCTATTTTGATATTGCTGTATGAATGTATGTGGAGGTTCCTAATAGCTGGGAAAAATAGAAATAGCCAGATTTACCGAGATTCTGGGGGGAAAAAATCCTAAGCAGTCAATATAATTCATTACTATTTTTTACTTCTCAGTATATAATGTTCATAGGACAAGGATCAGCATGAGATGCTGGCCTGTTGTGTAACAGAGTGTGGTACACAACATTATGACTAATACATGGTGGAGCTTAGTCCATAATAATTTATTGCCCTAGTTCAGCCTGGCCAGCTAGAAAGACTAAAGAAAAAAATTGCTTTTCAGTTTGCATTTATGGTATGCATAGCTGGGAGGCAGACAGGTGACTTTAAAAGACCCCAAATGCTGTGAGTCTGGTTTAGTTCTGACCCAGGGTCTCCACTATTGCTGCTAAGAACAAAACTGTTACTGCACTATGAACATGAAACCTCTTGGTTTCTTGTCTTGAATTGCAAACTAAAACCAGAGAAAGAGCAAACAAGAGACCGAGATATTCCTTCCTGACCTATTGCTAAAAAAGTAGTGCATCTCATGCTTTCAGCTCACAGAGAGATGCCAGAAAATTCGACAACTTATTTGCCTCTTACATCTTGTAGAAGCAATTTGCATTCTGTCATGTTCTCTCACACATGGTGTTCAAAACAATTAAAAGAAAATTGCACCCATTTTGCTCAGTGTAGCAGGCTGAAAATTTCAAAGATGAGAAGCACTTCTCAGCATGACTAAACTGTGAAGTGTTTTTGAAAATAAGGTTTTTAATGATAATTGACATTAAAACCTTTATTTTCTAATACATTTCACAGTTTGTGCTTGTCGAGAAGTGCATGTTTTCTTTGAAACTTTCTCCTACCTACACTGAGCAGAAGTGATACGTTCTCTTTAAAATTAAAACCAGTGATCATTTTTGTTTGTTTTTTTATGTATTGAGAAAAATTACTATCCAAGGCTTATAAGAAACTTTCTTAATTTTTCCCCCCCAATGTCTCATATTAATATTCATCTGGATAGCTGTAAAACACAGAGAATAAGTCTTATACAGAGTGCAGTACAACTCCTTTCAAGTACCTGAGAGAGGAAAATTCTCACTCCATAAATATAACTTAGGTAGCATATATAAAAATGCCATTCTTTTTCCTTCCTTCAGCCAACAGCCTTCCCTCTTGGCAGTTCTGTGATCAACAATGTACACTGACAACTGAATAACTGCAAAATCAATGAAAACGAAAATATCTTATGGTACAAGTTTTGCAAATGAGAGTAGTGATTGGTTTGGGAGGAGGATTTGACACTCAAAAGTGTCAGCTTGTGCAGATCAACTGAGGCTCATGGGTGTAGAATTGTTTTAGCAAAGAGGCTCATGATTAATGCCTTCTGTGCATAACCAGGCTTGATAGCACAAGGCAGAAATAAACTCCTATCATCAACAGCAATAAATACTTCTGTAGAAAGAAAAAAACAAAAAAAGAAAAAAAAAAAGAAAAGAAAAAAAGAGAGGTGGATTATTTGGGCTTTTTAGCAAAACTTTGAATGATCTCAATGAATTAGGCAAATCCTTTTGGAAAGAGAACACAGAAACAGGCATTTCTATTCTATTCCCCATATTCTATTCTATTCAAGATAAGTTATCTTGAACAGGTGTTCATTTCTGAAAAGGAAAACCTAAAAGAAAATTACTGGGGAAAATACGTTGTGTTACATATGGATGTTGTGACAACAGAGGGAAGAAACATTTGCTGAAACTTATGAAAACTTTAAAATTGACCTCTTCACAGTTGTGGAGGTCAACAGTTTTGTTGCTCCACAAGAGTGTAAATATCACTATGAACATATTTAACTAGTCAAAACCTGTTAACTGTTAAATTACATTTTCTTTTTGCTTTACTCTACCTTTCCATCCTCTTAATGCATATTAACAAACGCATAAAATGAGAGAACCAATATTACATCTTTTTTTGTACTTTTGTACAGGACTTCAGTTGTTAGTAAGGATTGAATCATGATTTCTTCTATAAAAGATAGATGGGGAGTTTTGTAAGTTTCTGATTTAACCCTAATCATAGTTTTCTAGTAGATAAGAGTCCTGCTTCTGTTATTCATCCTATATATTATAGCTCCGAGTGCTGAGATTCCTGGAGTTTTTCCTTCCTTTGTTAAAACATTTAATATTCTATTAGTAGTGTACAAGCCTATTGACATTATAGTTGAGAATTGAAAATTACCTTTTGGCTTTTTCATTGAGTTCAAACAGTGAAAATGGAAGATTACAACACATGGTCGATAAGCAAAGATTTTCCTTTAGCATGTAAAGAAGGTAATGTTATAGCTCATCCATTTCAGATAGCAGGAGGAAAAAATCACCCTTTAGTCTATCTCCTCTATATATGTGAGGCAGGTTTTAACTGCATTTAGCCACAGCTTAAGTATTTTCCCAAGAGGCAATTAAGTCCATTCCCTTGCCATGAACAATATTGACTATATCTGAGTCATTCTTCCAATTTCTGTCCAACTGTTTCACAAAACTCACATGATTGGAGTTTCTGGACTCTTCTAGGCAATCTTTTTTCCAGGTTTAACTATCTGTTAAGGTTTTTTTTTATGATTTCTGACCCAAGTCTCTTCTCAATCTTCTTTGAAAGTATTTCTATCCTTTTTAAAGCAATTTTCATGCATTTGAAGACTCTTAATGTATTTTCCTTTCTGACTTTTCAGAATTAAATCAACTCAATTAATTAACTCTTTCTTCATAGAAAACTTTCATGTTTTCTTTGCTTTTCAAACTCTCCTGCCTTTCCTGAGGATAAGTTGGAGAAAGTCAGCATCTTTTTCAAATATGGGATCCTGGTTGTGTATACTGGACCACCTTAAGACTCAGTATCTGTTATGTCCATATGTTATAATGTTTTCTTTTGTGCCTTAGCTTTTCTCATTTTTGTTTCTACCTAATTAATATCATTGTTCTGTATTGTAATATAGCCTTGGTTCCCTGCTGTATGCATTTCATTAAAGGATATCATGTTAATAAAGACCTTAGGAGTTTATTATTGGTCATTCCTTATTTTCATATTGTGATATACAGTTATACATTTAATGTAAAGGGAAGTACTCTGGTACTTCATAGCTGCTAGATGCTTGACTTACCTAATTATCTTTTAGTATTGTTGAAGTAAGCAATATTAGTTGACCAGCCAGGAGCTAAGCTACACACAGCCACTTGCTTACTCTCCCCTAGTGGAAGAGGGAAAGAATCTGGAGTAAAATTGAGAAAATGCATCAGTTTCGATGAAGACACTTTAGATAGATAGATAAAGTAAAGGCTGTGCACACAAGGAAAGCAACACAAGGAATCTCTTCGCCAATTCCCACGGGCAGGCAGCTGTTCAGCCGTCCTCAGAAGAACGGGGATCCATCATGCATAGTGATGACTTGGGAAGACAAGCACCATCACTATGAATGTTTCCCCCTTCCTTCTTCTTCCTCCTTGTCTAAATACTGAGCATTACACCATATGGTATGGAATGTCCTTTTGTCACTTGGAGTCAGCTGTTCTGGATGTGTCCCCTCCTCTCCCAATTCCTTGTGCCCCACTCCTCACTGATGGGGTGGGATGAGACACAGAAAAGGCCTTAACTCTGTAGAAGAACTGCTCTGTGGAAATAAAAAATTCCCTGTATTATCAACATTGTTTTCAGCGCAAATCAAAAACACAGCCTCATACCATCTACCATGAAGGAAATTATCTCTACTCCAGACCAATGATCAGAAATACAGATTGTTCACATTTGGTTATTATTTATTTTCCCTTTGCACATGACAGAGGTTCTGCCTAATTTGTCAAACTAATAAATGTAAATTATTGAAAGATAAATTAGTCTTTAGATTCTTACTCTTTGTTCTTTTCTTTTCATTGTTTCCTTCTAGGTCACTGAGGTAAGAAAAATGGAAGTTTAACTGTGTAGTTGATACCTGTCTTAACTGTTTGGGAGAACAACTAAAGCCAGCTTCATATTCAGTAATTACTGTCTATGTCCATATCCCTTGTCACTTTTTCAGTGTACTCAGGTTTTTCTAATTTTACTACAGGGATGACTCCAGTGACAAAGAGGTGTGAATTGTGGAAAGATGACTGTGTAACAGAATGTAATGACTCTGAAAAAAGTGACATTCCAAATGTTAAGGTCTGTGTAAAGTGGGCACTGAACAATCAGGACTTGAAGTCTTTGCTTTGGCTAGGAAGCAGACTGCACTGGCACTGAGTAGCTCCCCATCCATGCAAGGGGCAATGCCCTGGGCACCTTCCTGTTAACAGTGTTAAAATAAATCCATAATGCACACTGTCAACATTGTCTTAGATCTAAATATTCTTGGAGTGTTATTCAAAGATTTTTATTAAAGTGTAAGGTTTCAATGACTTGTAAGAAGTATTTAATCGAGTCATATTTACTACACACACACACAGACAATCTTATTCATTTAGCACTCTTCTAATATTGCTTAAACACCAAGCTTGAACTCAGATCACAAACCACTTTTCATGCTGAAAACATAGCTAAATTTTTTTTCTCATTTTTGCATAAGGCAAATGCATGGAACTTCCACATTTGTGGCTGTAATAATAATATAGGTTTATAGCTCAACAAAGAAATTCTGTAGGGGGACTAAATTCTACAGAGTGATTTGAAAGGACTGCTTTTTATTTGCTTTTTTGAAAAAAACATTTTCCAATTGAAAAGGTATTTTCCTAGAATTTTATAAAGAGTCTCAGTCTTGACTGGATTGTAGAAAGTGGCTTGGAGAGAGAAATAACTTTCTTTTAGAAGAATATTAGCATTGTGTTACTCAAAGAGTAACTTTCAGAATCAAACTAGGTAATCTTCATGGACAAAAGTCATTGCATCAAGTTTGTGCACTTTCTTGCTGGCTTACTCCAGAAATCCAAATGGATCTGCTCTTGACTTTTTCCTCAAAAAAAAAGGAGTTAAAAAGTTGCCATAATTTTTATACTGTTTGTGTTCATGAATAAAAATAACTCCGTTGGCATATATTTACTTATAGATGTTCTTATATAAAAGGATTCCATGTGTGTGCTGTTTGTTGTTATGCTGGAGGTTTTTACTGTTTTCTGTCTAAATCAGAAGCCAATTATGTTATTTACACAAGTTTTTGCGGGTTATGAATCTATACAAAATTAGGAAATAATAAATTATCCAGGCTTTAGCATCTGATAAATAAGATAAATAGATAAATAAATAATTTTTGAAATTCACAGAAGACTATAAATTTTTAGATGAATTATCAAAAGCAATTGGCTGGAGTAAAATGAATGCTTTTTACTGACCTATTATTTTTCTTCATGGTTACTAAATGCACACAGACATGAATCAAAACCCTTATAAACAAGAAGTTTTTCTCTCTACCTGTACACAGTGAACTCCCTTTACATCTCATTTTGTTCTCCCTCAGCATAAAATGATTGATTGATTGCTCACAGCTTGCACGACTCCCTGCTGCCCTAGATCCATCTCCGCTCTTCACACTCCATACAATTCCTGCATCATTGACTTTCTGCCAGCCATTTTGCTGCCAGTGCATGAGCTGACATTTAATGATCTTTAGACGCAGTAATGTCACATTTATCACTATTTATCAGTTGTGACAGACCTAAATTCAAATGCAAACATGAAATGCAGACTGAATCCAGTCCAAATAGTGATATGGTTTTGAGTGACATCTATCAAGGCATGTTGAGAAAGAAGTGAAAAATTACCTGTTTCCTATTATGTTATAACTGCAAATAACAGGGTTTTAGGTTTACTCTAAAATATTTTCCTTGCAGTTTTCAGGGAAACCCCTTTGGTTTCCAAAATGTCATCGCTATTTAGATATTTTAATGTTACTGAATTTTCAGTATTCCTAGATTTCACATTTTCAATTTAATTGAATCCAAAGGTTTACAGGAGAAATCCCAGGAGCACATTGATTCCTATGATCACTCTACCTTCATCTGCTGCAAATGAAACTGTTTCTCCCTTCTGAATTTCAGCATTACAATCCTGACTCAGCTACTTCTATTGCAAATGCCAAAGAATAAGACAGATTTAGTCTACATTTAACCTTCTTCCTCTCTAGCTGACATCTGAAAGTTTCCAGATGCAGATGCTCTCTCAGAGGACCTTGACATTTCTTTACGTGTGGTACTGATCAGTGCCTTTTACTAACACACCTTTAGTATCAGGGCACCACTTTCTAGTTATTATCATGCTCCTCAAGAAATAGATGCAGACGTCAAGGCCACGAATGTAACTTTAAGTGTCTGTGTCCACTGTTCAGCGATGAGAGGAGAAATAAGATAATTAAACCATAGATTGAAAAAAAAAATTGCTTACTTCAGTTTCTTTTTGTTTTCTTCTGCCCTGGAAAAGGTCAGCCATTGAAAATTTTTAAGGAAATTGTGATGATGGGGGATTCATGACCTGCTGTTGGAGCTACAGGAAGCAGCCATGCTACATCTACATTTTATGACTTTATGATATAATGCACCAGGACAACACTGTTATGCTGAATTCACTAGCTGAAATCTGTCCTCAGCAAGACTTTTGTGGACTTGTCCTTCATTTCTGATCAAGAAATGGTCCCAAGTGGCTGCGAAATGACTGTTTATAGGGTAGTCATGAGTTTTCAGAAATATTAATTGCCACTGTGTGAGAGTGGGAATTTATATTTTCCAGATGTATTTTGTGGATTTTCTGCAGAACACTAGGAGGTTGCATTTGATCTCCAGCTTTCTGGTATAACTAATGCATTGGCTGTTAGAAAGAGTGTTAATATCATATTTCAGCCAGGATTTTCCTCAAGATACCTACCATTATCATTGCAGAAGCCCTGGCTAAAATAGTTTTCATTATACTCTTAATGTCAAAGAAACTGCACTTGAATATATTTTCATATAGGTATCAGAGCTGATGCATCCTGCACTTCAGAGAGATGGACGCTGCATGAGATCACTAATTCTATTTATAATATTTCAGCTAGAACATGTCTATAAGCTCTTCCTTTGTCAAAGGACAGGAAGCCATCAATTAATAATAAATTATCCTTCAATACATTTTAAGGAAACTGTTTAATAAAAATGTATTTTAAAATGCATGAAAATGACAATTCTTACCTGCAGACAAAAGAATGTTTAAAGATTGAATTTCATAGAAAAATGTCATGTAACTGTTTCGGAAAGGTGCTTTGGTGAAGAGGGTTAGAAATCTGGACACAGTGGTATTCAGCCAACACAGAAAATTTTATGTCCCCAGACACCTATATGGAGATGTTAGTAATTATTGTAACATTATATACAATGGAAATCTGAATTGTGTAATTTTATTATTGGTTACTACTACAGATCATCTTTATTAAGCTGCTCATTAAGCACATTCTGTGATAAGTGGACTCAGTAAAAGCACTCTTTCAGTGAATGGAAATATGAAAAAAAAATCTATAGAAATTGTCAATGTAATTCTATGGGCCGGGTATCAATCCAGGTGTTTGATGTAACAAATTCTCCCACACACACAATGCATGAACATCCATGAGAAAACCTCAGAGCTGAACCTGAACTTGGGAATCCCTACAGACCTTGAACAGAACAGACATGAAAGCATCATTTTAAAGTATCTCTTCCTTGCAGAGGTTTGTTTCAAATGTTTCCCCCTCACTATTATTGACGTCTTGCTCTTTTTCCCCCTTATTTCCTTTTCCTATTGCCAAGAACCTACTCAAAGCTTTTCAGCTTTCATTCTTTCATGTTCATACCTACCACAATATATCTTCCATCTAGTTCTTCCCTTAATTCTTTGTGTTGAAAGTTCTCAAAGGAAGAGAGGAAGAGCCTCTTATGCAGTGAAAAATCTGCAGTTTTCCTCCCAGTTGTTATGTAGTGAGCTGGACAAAAAGTGTGTTTCCACCGGCCAGTCTTACTAACTGTGGTCACTGGCTCTATTCATTATCATCCCCTTAAAATCCATAGCCAGTCTGGGTAGTAAACAGTCATCAGTTTTGTAATTCTGTATTGTCACTGGGTGTTCATCATTGCTTTTCTAATAATGCTTTTCTTGCTTTTCTGGCACTTCCTATGGGTTTATGCATTATACACCTGTGACTAGTTTACTACAAAAAAAAGTTTCTTCTTGCAAGTTTGAGGAGAAAGTGCAAGCAGTTAAAATTTATCAAGAAACAGCTGAGTTTGACACAAAGGGTTGCCCCTTAAGAAATCACTGCCCTCTGAAAAAATGTATTTGAGTTGTCTGGAGAATAGAAAAGTTATTAGTTGAACAACCAAATTATAAATTATTTCCCTTATTGTTTTAGGTTGGCTGGCACATCTTTAATAAAATCTTAGTTTTCCTCAAACCTCAGAATTTTTACTTGAATATTGTCATATCTTTTAAAGAACACTGTTTTTTCCCAATTCTTCATTTAGAAATCCCAGTGTTCAAATGATGCTGACCATTTGTAGAACAGTTTTCAAGACCAGGAACTCACATAGGAGTTAGAAAACCCAAACAGGGATAGCTCTGCTATTTCTTGAGAACTGCCAGGTTTTTTACATATATATTTTTTCTTTGGCAGTTTGACCTTTACCTTATTAACAATAAGGAAAAATGGTATTCTTTTCATAAACCTTCTTCAGAATGGCAAGAATTCCAAATGGCACAAGATGCTCTCTTGTGCAATCAGCACAAAGTCTCAGAACTAAGCAGACATTTAAAGAAGCTTACTTTCCTCAAGCTAGAAATGGCTTAGTTAGGTTAATGATTAATGAGTATAGAAACTTATCCCTGTACCCCAGTACAAGAACAGCTGATGTCCCTACTGTCTGATTTTTGTTTACACATCAGCCAGTACAAGTGTGTTTCATAATCTCTCAATTAATTTTTTCAGTGCGTGTTGCTACTGAATATTTGCTATTGTTCATCAATAATAGCACAATCTTTTGTCCTGGCTGATTTTCAAGTCCTGATGCTTAGAGCAGCTTCAAAGCCATGCTTCTAATATTTTCATTCATTTTATCTTACTGTAGCAGTATTAATGTGTAGTAAGACCACAGAAAAACAATCATCCAAACAATGTTACTGTAGAGTTCAGATTTAGCCATGCAGGATAAACTTACAGAAAGGTAAGAAGATCTCCTTTTCAGTACTTTTGAAGAAAATGTATCTGTAATGTAGAACCCAGTTAAAAGTATATATAAAGAGAGACCTTTATAAAAAGCAAGCAGAAATGAATTCTAGAAAGCATTTCTTTAACCACTGCTCTAACAGACCTGATGGATTTTGGCTTCACCTACTTTGTAAGGTTTAGACTCAGGGCAGCAAATGTGAAGTTTAGAACCTCCAAGTGCTCTAGGGCACCCACACTGTCGGGTTAATTTCTTCTTTAAAAAGCCAAGCAGCTAATAGTNTTTACTTAATTACTTACTCACTCCATCTACTCACCTACACATACCATCTACTCACTTACTCCGCTCCTTCAAGTTACAACCTAAACCTTCACCTCTGCCTTATGTGTGAGGCCTAACATACTTCAGTCCATCTAAAGGCTTTAACTCAATCCCTGCATTCTGATATCTCTCTGAAGAATTCAGAGACTCCTGCCTTACAGACTCCAACACTACTTTCCTAAGTTTATAAAATAGAACTGGAGTGAGACATGATGCTAACTGAGTTCAAGCTAGCTGAAGATGACAGCACTCACGACACTTAATCATAATGACTTTTTTCTCATAATGACTAAATCAGTAAAAAAATTCTTCTCCCAAATAGGATAGCTTTTTCCTCTTCTATGCTCTTTTAATATATTTCAGTATGACTCTACAGGAAAGAAATTGGTTTAAAATGATGGGTTTGAGATTGGTCAGAACCAGTGAGAAGTTTGCACTCTCTTCAAACTCATTTCCTGTATCTTCTCCCCCTCCTGCTCTCTGCTCTGCCAGGTAAAATCCCTACACACAAACCCACAAACCAAATCAAAACAAAAACACAACACAAGTAAAATCTAACAATCAAGCTTGAATATTTATTCTGTCCATAAAATAGGTGCTTGTTATTACATCACTGCATTTTAAAGTGCAAATGATAGCAGTTATTAATGTCAGTGTCGGCCCCTGCAGGCTGGACTGATGGGCTGTGATTTGGAATTCTTTGGCTGCTGTGAGGCTGTGCTTAGGTTCACAGTGATTTACACTGGGGTATGCTCTGGAGACCTCCGTTCTTACTTTCCCCTTTCTCTCAGGGCATGAAATCCTGTTATACAAAACCACTTCTGTTTTGGAAAGACAAATACATTGATCTACTGACCTAAAAACAAGAAGTCATATTTCATTACCCAGGAGCATTCTAAAGAGTGATTATATATATATTATGGTGCTGTAGCATTCTGTATAAGGCATTTTGTGATAATTTAGTGAGATTTAAAACATGTTTCTGTTGGTTTTCCAGGGTCACCCAATACATTTCTTTCAAGCTAGGTTAAATCTTGTTGATTTTAACTGAAATGTGTATAGAATTGATACACATGGAAAATTTAAGTCTCAGTATATTTTTCTTACAAAAATGAGTAAAATATTTGATAATTTGTTTTCAGACAAATAATTTATAATGTACTTTATAATTGGGGTGACTTGAGATAACCTTAAGAGATGACAGACAGTTTCCAACTGCAAAGATACCAACCTCATCTTTCATTTTGAGTGCATTTGGAGGAATGCTTTTCCCCTCATTTATTATCCCTTTGGCAATAACCCTTTACCATGCTTACATATGCCAGATGTCTAAAGCCTCTCTACTGGATGTAAACATTTTCTGAAGACAAAAATAAACAGCTCATTACCATACCATGAACTTTAGTTAAAAGTAAAGTCTTAAAATCTGTACAAAGATTACTATATTCTATTTCCTTCTGGAGAATGATGGTGCATAAATTTCCTCTTTCTGTTTCATTTAAGATCTTCTGTTTCAATTTTGCACACTGGAAGCACCTTTACATCACTGAAATGAACTCTTAAATGTACACTAAATGAATATTTTTAAATATATTGGTAATATACTGGTAAAAATAATTAATATTTTTAAATATATTATAAATAATATCTATCTATATAGATGTATGACATCTCTAATACTTGTTTCAGCTGGAGAATGTGATGAAGATGAAAAAGAATAAGCATGATGATGTAAACATCCTGAAATCTTTGGTTGCTGTCTCATAAGAAAGGGCAAATCTTTATGTATCCATCTAATGTCACAAGTTATCACATGAGACAGACCTCCAAAGGGGCTCAGGGAAATCTTGTGTGTTGGTCACATGAGTTCTTTTAATCATTTAAGCCTTTGGTTTCAGGGGTGTTCATTAATTCTTGCAGCCAAGCTGAAATTCTGATTTGAAAAACTCTTTGGCCCTTAGCACCCAAGTTTCCTTTGAGCCAAATTCTGTCTGCATGGTCTCAGATTCAGCATTTGTTGATCCAGATACCCACGTAGGGCACGCGGTAAAAAATGTGGATTCAGACACCAAAATAGGTTATCCAGCATTGCAAAAAAAAAAAAAAGCCTACTTCAAGGACCATCTCTCAATGTTCAAGGTTCACATTTTGACATCTTATCACATTTTATGTTTGACATCACTAAATGAAATATGATAACATTAATAAGACAGTATTCTAATATCTGGTGAGGACTGTTCCTGAAAAGTTTCAGTGACAGAGCCCCATTAACCTTCATAGGCCAAAAAGTTTTTGATCCACTTCTGTTTTGTTTTTCTTAACTCTTTTCAGAATTATATAAGAGCTAAGCTGTTTATTTAATAATAGTTCAAAGCTTACTTTCTAATGTCAGTATCCCACTATGAAATTATTTTAAAATAGAAGATTGGCACTGTCTAGTTTGGGCATCACTTCTGCAACGCTTTGATGCTTTCTTGGAATCACAGTGCTGAAGATAAATGACTGAATAGCTAGCTAAGAAAGAACAAAATGAATTACATGACCAATGCTCAGCAAAATGAAAAAAAATATCTTCAGCATGGCTGCCACTAAAAGGGAAATGGTATTAATTGGACAACTGGGAAAGAGTCTTGATGTTGAAGAATATGCCATACCTATTGGTTGATGGTTATATGGGTTATGTGAATATTTGTTTCTTGAAGCTGTGTTTCATGAGGTTTCAGTTTTCTCTCTCTCTGCTTGTATATCTCTATGCTTATATTACTTGTGCTAACTACTTCTGTGGTAAAAAATAGCGATTAATCTGGTCAAAAAAGCAGTAGGTCACCTAATGCCAGTTCCTACACCCGGTTTTAAAGTTTTTATAAAGACATGAAAACATATTTAGCTTATATATTTGGAATTATTTTTTTTTCCACTGAGTCCTCATATATTAAGTTTACTCTGACCATGCAGGAGCACAGAACCATTAATCAGGTTTAAATTAAGTCCAGGCATGGGAGTCTCTGCTCTATGTTGCCACTGTGGAGTGTGTGCTGTAGGAGGGAAAGCTTTTATTTGCAGGATCTGACTATAATATGCACCCCTACTTGAGGTACAGTGTGACTGCTTTGTTCTAGTTTGCTAAACACCTGGATAAGTGCAGGTAGCAGATTCAGCAGGTTGCCTCTGCAGAGGAAGCCTGTGGGCTTCTCTACAAGACAAAGGTCTGAGGCTTCACCATCTAAAAACTTGAAGAAAAACTGACAGCAAGGAAATTCCTGAAATACTTTTGTGAGTCTGTTACCAAAGAAGACTTGATATATCTGAAGCTACACCCAGCTAGGAGGAAAGGGAATGGTGAAATGAACTGCAGTGCAGAGGGAAGGTTTGCTTATACCCCTGCTGCTGGCAGGAGGATGTGAGAGGAAGAGAGGGAGAGACCATAAGTCTCAGGAGCCTCCTGGCCTTGTAGGAAGAAGGACTGGAGTTGCTAAGTCTATGACAGAGGGAGGGCAGAGAGCTTGCTGACCTCTACAGCAAACTTTCTGTCACACAATTAAGTTATGAAAACCATTCAGTGTCCACACATTTAAAACCATAGAAAAGTCAAGATAGTTTTTAACACACAGATTTAGCTCAGGCCATTCCAGTTTTAGCTCCTGTTTGCTCCTCCTCTCAAAGTATGTGAAGAGGTATGAACTTTTTCCTTTTTTTAGTGTGTTTTTTTTTAATAAGCAGTAAGAGTCCTTTCTGCAACATTTCATAATGCTATCCCTTCTGTGGGGAAAAAAATCATTTGCATATTCAAACCTTTAAAATGTCATCTCTTCCTTACAGCACATCTAATCAATGTCACCTGCAGAACAGGATGCCCAAGGCTCCTGTAAGAGCCAAACCCTATATGCCAGCTGGACAATCGAAGTAATGCCCTTTATGACAGTGTTCACAAGGTTCAGAACACAGTAGCTTTGTTAATTATGAGACAACTTCAGTAAAGAAGTGCAGACAGGTCACAAATTGCAGAGTGACAATGACAATTCAGCTGGAAAAAACAGTAATCTCTAAGGTGCTTTAGTTCCTGCCACTCTCAATGAAGTTCTTTACACAAAGTAGAATAAACCATAACCTATTCCTCAGAGTACAAGGCATTGTGTTCCCTGTCCTTGTGAAATGCAGACAGTCACTTTTTTGTTCACATGGTTTTTGTGGAGAATAAAAGAGGCATACTGGATTTGTTCAGATATCCTTGTCATTCATGGCTTGTAGCAAACATTATTAATATAAGGAACAGGGAAGAAGAATCACTGTGAGGCCAAAAGCAAATCATGAAACATGCAGAAAATGAAATGGCAGAGGGAATAAGAAAGAAGAAATAGTAAGAGTATAGGAGAGAGAAATGGATTCTAGGATAAAAGAATATTACGAAGCAGAGGAGTTCAGGTGGCAGGAGATTTGTGAGGAGTAGCTCAAGAACACGTGAATGAATGATTAAAAATAAGCTGTGAAGAAAAAATTATAGTTCTCTCACTTCAGGATTTCTTCACTTCTGAAACATTTAGAACAAAATATTCCATGAGAGTTTCTGTTCATTTATGAGACATCTTTTAATGCTAAATTCTTAATGCTAAATCTTCCAAATTCTTATGTAGCACAAACCCACAAGAGTTGGTCAAAGCTCATGGAGAAGGGGAACATATTTCTGGCAAAGATTTTTTATGACTATAAGGCTCTCAGCAAAATATCTTTACATGAATTAGTGATGCAATATTATTACACTGGCTTTCACTTTAATTTGTTATATTGCCATGAGCTCCAAGAAAGGTTTCAGAGGCAAGGTTTTTAGAGAGGAGCCTCAGCTACTATTTATAATCCAAAAATTTCTCTGTGACACTAGAAAGTCACCCCACAATAGGTTTTTGAAACTTATGCCTGTGACTAATGTTACAACTAATGTTATTTTTTAAAGTGTCTATACATTTAATTTCTGTTGCTTAATAATGATTGAAATATCTTCAAGAGTTACATGCCTAGCTTTCACCTACTTTTGACAAATATCACATTTTCATCTTTGAACACTTATACAGCTTGAAAAATCTCTTTCATCTCTATTATGCATTGTACTTATTCTAAATGAGAAGTAGTAGCAGTTCTCTACCTATCACAGGTATTGAGAGATTGTAAAGAACTTGAAGACCTATATTGTTAACAGATTTTTATTAAGCAGAGTGCTTAAAGGCTGTTACAGTCCTCTCTTAAATTAACCTATACATAAACTATAAAGAGATTTTTGTTTGTTTGTTTGAGAGCCATGCTACCTATTATGTAGCCAGCTTTACTGCTTATAGAGTTAATGACAATTTTCTTTAGCCCTCAGTAGAAGGAGCACTGGGAACACAAGCTGCTTCCTATTTAAGTATCGGTTTCTTGATGAGACAAAACAAACTCTCTTCAGAGCAAACATGAGGCTCAGACATTTTTCCCCATTCTCTTCTGGTTTTCTTCAGTGGCACAATAGTTTACTATCTATCCCTGCCATTCTCCCCTCTATTATGTCTTGGATGAAATCCACTGAACTCTTTAAGATATTCACTCTGCCTCGCATTGACATCTTGATGATAACCTTGTCAGTGAATATTGACAGGCTCAACCACCATATATTAATTAGTAGCCACTAAATTAATCAGGCTTTTTTTTTTTTTTTTTTCTGCTGTTCATAAAGCCTCCATTACAATAGGGAGAGCAAGACCACATAGCTTGCAATTGCTGGTGATGATATTAACCCCCTGTTTGCTACTTAAAGGCAGGGATGCATTAACATTCCCCAGAATTTATATAGGCTGCAACACTGTATAGACATATTACTGTTTGCTCAGCAACGGAAGCAGTGATACAGGGCATTGACAATCCTTATGAATCCTTATGGAGATAGCTTAAAAAAAATAAAATGCATTATTTTGTCATTATATCCAAATTCAGGTATCCGTTCATGTGCTGACTACTTAAATAAGAAGGTTAGTATACGTGTATTGGCATTCAGTCTGGGAGATAAGGCACTCGGGTACCACCATTAACACCTGCCTGGGATCTCATCTAGATAAGGAGGTGGGATCAGACCTCAGCAGTACCAGCAGGAGATAACTGGATAAAGCGGCTGACCGTCAATCACTGAAACTCAGTGAGGGGTATGAATGTAGTTTAGCTAAATCAGCTCTGCTACGTGTTTTTTGAACCTTAATAGCACTCCGTGAAGTGGAGGTATCAGGTAGTTTAGTAATGAGACAGTGTAACATTTCACAAGGGAATATTGACCTTGATGTTTCTGTGAAATTCCAGCACTAAAATAGTGTTCTGCTTACTTAGGGTTTTACCTGTAGTTCGACTTCCACAGGAATTACTCTTCATCTTTCTTATACTATCAAATACATTTGACTGGTATACAAAATTCTGTTGTTTATATATAGTAAATATACACAATCAAAATTCCTATGCATTATATATATTAATACTACAGGACACATGAGGATCCTTTTCTGTTGAAATGTGTTACATATAAATATAATCTCTCCTTCACCTTTACTTTTACAGCCAACAAGTATGAATATGAGAATTACCCAAGAAAAACAATTGTAATCTACCTAGCTTTATTTCCCCATCAAAATTCTTTAAATATTTGTCAAGTTACAGAAAAATGTCACATTTTTATTTTCTCTTGTTTGTACTGCGGAAACCAATTAGACTAAAATAAGAATATTTTCTCAAGATAAAAGTAATGAGACCATGACAAATAAAATTCACATAGTAAAACATAGATACAGGGTACAAATAAATTTGTGGGTGGGATAATGATTTCACATCCCCCAAGAGCCATTTAGCATCTGAAGGTTTATTGTTTTTTCTGGTTCTCAGAGTAGATGAGTAAAATTAAAGCAATCTTGGATCAGCACCAGAATTAAATTGCAATGTGTTTCATGCTTCCTCCTTTTTCTGCCTCCCTCCCTGGCAAAGCTTGGCAATTCCATTATTATGGCAATCAAGCTGTCATGTTCTTACATCATATATAGTCACCAAGAAAACTAATTTCAGACTCTCAGCATGTTTGCAACTCCTTAGAAATAGTTCTTGCTGGTGATGATGAATGGATTGTAGAAATACAGAGACATCCTATGGTCTAGGAACATTTAGGTCTAAGACAAAGTCTTGGATAATGTTCAGACTAGTTCCTTATGTTACCAGATATTCCTAGGTAGGAGAAAGAATGATATTTTTACCTTTGTTGCTTCCCTCTATACTTAAATGAAATGACATCCCACTGCAGATCTTCTCTAGCTGTTTTAAGGCCTCAGTCAGACTCAAAGACAGCTAGAGAAAATTAGAACAACTTTTTAATTATTTTGTGATTACCCCAGTTTGATCTACATTTTCCTTCAATAGATGTATGGTACACAGACAAATCTGAACATGACTTCAGCTTTTCAAATACAAATATTCTAGGGAGAAAGCTCAGGATATTTGTCTAGCACTTGCAAAATGCAGTTGTTGGAGCCAAATTCCTGCTCCCTCCCCCACCCCCTGCCCGAAAAAAAAAAATTGATTATGAGTTTGAGGAATTAAAAATGAGTATAAGTCATAGCCCAATCTTTTTGTAATGCAAAGTGTAAAAGGAACTCGAACCTTGTATATTGTACACCTCATCACCTCGTGCAACCTTCAGTTACATATTGCAAGCTGAGTTTTTGTCTAAAAGGAAATATATTTCAAGGTATTTGGACAAAATCTGCTAATTTTCAGTAAAGACCATGGAAATTATGTGTTTTTATGTGCTGAAATCACTTATTGGCCATCTTTTTTGTTGTGAGACAAACATTTTTCCTTTGGCAGAATTGTCTAATAGGTACATGAGATACAATGCAACCCTATCAATGCAGGGTGCATCTTTCACCCTACGAAAACTTTTACCTTTCTTATACAAGAATGAAATTGGTATGTTTACCTAGAAGATCAGTGAAGCAGTACTCTCCATTCTTGATCTTGCTTTCAAATGCTATTACACTTTCTGACACCACATTGCCCTGTTCCTCTGCACTGTCACATTGCACCACAATTGCATATATGTATGAGAAGAGATAAATTACACAAACATATATAGGCAAAGTGTTTGCCCTCCAAAGAATTGCAAAGCTAGAAGCTGAAAAACTCTTTTTATCTTCTGCCTTGAGAAACTTTTCAGTTAAAAAAAAAAAAAAAACACAAAAAACATGGTAAAAAGCATGAAACTCTGTTATTTTCCTCAAAGTCTGTGGAAAAAAAAAATCTCTCAAGAGACTATTTTTTACATATATTTATTTATTTGTTTATTCTAAATTTGCTCTCCATGTTATATTTTATTCCTAATTAAATTCATTGTACCATACCCTGGGAATATTTAGCTGCAAAGAAGTTTTTCCATGTTAAGCATTTTGGCTTTCAGTTGAACTTTTAGATAACATTTTATTTAAATAGCCATATAACAAAATTGTTTTCATGTATTTGTGAGTCAGACCAGATGAAAGATCAAGAGGAAGGCTACACAGTATGTAGATCCAGTATCTAAAGTAAGCCACCATTTTAACTGAAAATAATTTATTATACAAATTTCTCTTCATGGAAAAATCAGTTCCTGCTGTTCTTAACACTCAGAGGAAATTAAATGAGAAAATCTCTTAAATGAGATTTCTGAAAAATAGTGAGAGAAAGATTAAATTGTCTAAAGTTGAATTGTTAAAAGTTTTCTTTTAACAGGAAGGAAACAGAAATTGAAATGATACCCATAAACAGTTTTGCCTAATATTAGGATTTGACATTTAATTTTTCTAAAACAGGAAATTGCCATGGTCTTCTAATGATGATTGGTGTTAATATTGAATAGTCAGGGATGCAAGAAGTCAGCTTTTCTTTCTATTTTTCTCCCTATTTTGAAACAGCTTTTTAAAGCCTACATGTGGATTTAGTGGGAGCCAAAAGAGTTCAGGTAAAGGTACAAGAGGTCTGCCTGCACAGAACCAATTTCTGAACAAGAACATTAGGTTGTAAGAAAAGTAAATACAGAATTCAATTCATTGTTCCTTTTCTTGCTAATCACTTCAAACGGAGAAAGACTGAAGGTTTTGTTATCTAAGCTGGAGATTCTTCAAATACTTGACTTCAAAGAGTATCTTCATTCACAGAAGCAGCGTCACAGAGCCAGTTACTAAGCACACCTATCAAGTTATTATTGCAAATAATTTCTAGGATCAAGACGAGGAAAAGGTGAGCAGGGAAAAAAAATTGCATCTGGAGTTTTTATTTCTGTACTCCTTCAGTAAAATTTTATATGAGCTGCAATATACTGGAAAGTAACCACTATTTGTAACTATATAGTCATCATGCATAAAGGTGCTTGAACCTGATAGGCATTGAGGTCCTTTTCAGTGTCCCCAGCACCATTAACAGAAATGGGATGGTAGCCATACAAGCAAACATATCCAAGGATGAAAGAAAACTATATTGATGCTAAGGACTCCTTTGCATTCTTCCTGCTGCTCTATTAGAAGATGCTGGTGGTGCACCAATATTTAAGTAAGGCATTCTGCAGCCCTTTGGCCTCACATTCTGCTTTCATTGAAACTATTGGGACTTTGGGTATAAATGAGAGCCACAAGTATAGGAACATAGTGATGGTTTTAAGAGAGCAATCTCTAGGTGTTGATGCTTCTAGAATTTCGTGTTTGCTTGTTTGACCTCAGACATATTAACAGCGGGAAATTTTTGATCTTTTTTCTTATCCCTCAACTGGTAAAATATTGGGTAGGTGCAGTCTCTTTAGAAATGTTTGTCTGGGACTTTTTTAATTGTTGGCATTTCTACTTTTGGTGGAAGAAAACATGGGGTTTTTAATGTCTGTATAGACACACATATGCACTCTCATATAAATAAATTGTTTATCAGCTCACATTGACTCAATACTTTTTATTGCAAAGGAAGTGGTAAATAGGCTGTCATAGCAAAACATTATCATTAGCTCAAGTGTGTGCACTCTGCAATTTAAGCTTCCAAACATGTTGTTTCCTTTTGTTCTTTGCTATCCCAAGGAAAATTATTATTCAGCTTTTTCAAGTTCTTCAGTTGATACATGAGGATATTTTCAAGCACCAGCTATTTGAAAAATATAAATTCCTGTGAGAATTAAATAAAATAAATTTGTTTTAGTTGTTTGCCATGCTATTCTGGAGAGTAATGTAAATTCTATGCGCAATTTCAACCTGGTTTAATTCAAATTAAAAGAAAACATTTTACAGAAAACAGTTTAAAATGAGACAAAGAATTTTTGGTAAGATGAGCAATGGCAGCTCAATTAGAAAGGGGGAAGGAAAGGAGTATTTGTGAGAAATAGTCTTTGGATTACAGGGAACACATATACATCTCCAAAACACAGACAATAAAATATTTAAATAATAGGGAATCATGTTCTGATAGAGTATAAAAGAACCCAGGTTATGTTTGGCTTTCATGCTTGTCAGACATTTGTGAGAGACAAGTAAGTGATCACTAAAACTAGGGTTTGTTTATTTACCTGTTGGCAATGAAGCCTGACTTCAGTCCAATAATCCAGTCAGTACACATTGCAGAGCCAGTGATGCCTTTTCTACCTTGTGCTAAGTTGATGTTTTTTTGTAATGATCTGTTTTCAGACAGAGTAAACAAACTTCTATGGAATTCCAGTCTGTGAGACTTAAGTTATTTACTCTGTCTCATGATAATTTCATCAAACTCATGCAAAGAGTTATATAGATCTTGGCACTTTGCTGGTGTTTCAAATTTCTGCTTTCAATGGGTAATGTCAAGATTGAAGCTTAAAAACTGCTTAGCAATGGGGAGAGGAGTAGCCTTGCTTTTAATGGAATTTCAAACGGCTGTAAACCAGGGTGAGAATTAGTATAATTCTCAAGACATCTGTTCCAATCTGTAAAGGATTCTCTTCTGCCTCACACACTGTTAAAAACATAAATGAATTAAGTTTTGAAAAACAGGTCAGCTATAGAGGTGTTGCTTATTTAACTACTTGGCAAGTACTTCTGTATTACCAGGAGAAATAGCCCAAAGAACATGAAAATAGAGAGAGAATTGTTAATATCTTAGTTATATTTTGGAAAGAATGTGCAAAATCATTCCAAAAGGCATAAAGATATAATTTCACAACTAGCAAGGGCAGAAAATGTGTTGGAGCAAAGGGCCAGGTATGAAAGTTATCATAACTGCACATTCTGCATTAGTCTAGTGCTGTGACCACAGTAGCAAGTTCACTGCATAAGTTCAGTACTTTTCAACATATATTCAGATATAAAAAGTCTGCAATACTAGGGTTGCTAAGAATGCAAACTCAGGCTTTAAACTGATATCTTGTAGTGCAAAGAAAGCAATATCTTCAGCACCTTCTTTTTCATTTGCATTCTCAGTGGTGTTTATATATTGGTGTTGGTCATTCTGAATATCAAAAAGTGGTTCACAGATTAATTTATACAAGTACATTTTTTGGAATTGCTAATTGTTTTTATTTCCTTACTAGATATAAAACACATGGAATTTTTTTCAATTTATGGGACAGTTCTTCAGTTGTTTTTACTGCTTATAATCCACTTTAGTGGAGAATCTGGTTCTATGAATGTTATAGAATAGTTTGAGTTAGAAGGGATCTTTAAAAGGTCATGTTGTGCAACCCCCCTACAATGGGCAGGGAAAAATTCAATCTGATGAGGTTGTTGACCTTGAATGTTTCCAGGGTTTCCCTAAAGAGGAGCATTCTCCATCTCTTTGGGAAATATGTTCCTGTGCTTTGCTACTGTAATTGTAAAAACATTCTTTCTTATATCTAATCTAAATCTATCCTCTTTCAGTTTAAAACTATTGCCCCTTGTCATAATGTTATCTCAGCAATCTTCACAGAAAATATTAGTCAAGTGCCTAAAAATATGTGAACCACTTGTGAAAATCATGGCCCCAAATATCCTTATTTTGAGCAAACAAACAAAAATGCAAAAAACCAAGTCAAACAAGCAAAAACTCCCAAACAAAACAAAAGAAAAAATAACAACACAACATTAAAAATAAGGAGCTTAGAAAATCCTTTAAAAATTGAGAAAGTAATGCCAAGCAAAACAATCTCCATCCAGATTAGAGAGCAAATTTTCATATAATATTTCTTCTTTTGGATGAGGTAAAAAAAAGAAGTTAAGTCACATTCTTTTGACTAAAGAGGTTATTGGGGTTTTTTTAATAGTAGGAAATAGAAAATAATTTCTTTATACTGACAGCAGAGGGATAGTAATTTCTGACATGACGACTTTCCAGGGGCAGAGCCAGCAGGTGTTGATTGTCACACTGCCATAGACTCCCCAGTCTACTGCAATTTATACCAGCTCAGGACTGGTCTCTGTGTTTCCTGTTATCTATGTAAAAACTGAGGAAAATTAAGCACTTAAAATATTCCACAAGATTTCATGCATGTCCTCACAGTCCAATAAGTTTCAGCAATGTTGAGCATGATGTACAGGAGCCCATTTCTCTTTGAGTGTGAGGGAATATATTTTACATATTAACTAGATGTAGAATCTAGGTTGTAATGTAAATAATTCTCAACCTTTTCTGACAGTTGAACCTGAAAATGAAAGAGTTTTGTAAGTATAGAGAAGAAGAAAAAATCAGTGGCTGTGATAAACCTTCAGATTTATATGTTTCAATAGGTTCCTAACAATGTATGAGTTTTAAAGTAAAACAAGAGTATTTGCTTAATACTCTATTAACTATTTCAATATTGTCTAAATGTCTTTTCATGACTCACAAAATTCAGGGAAAGTGATCTGTCTAGTGAAAAATCACTTATAATTAATTCATAAGCTAGTGGATAAAATGAAAAGTCAACTTTAGGGAATCAAGAGGAGGTTACCTTTTAACCTCATTGAACTGAAAGTTTCTGGGTCCTGCTTAGGTAGCCTAGAGACAGCTGAAGTGACAAGGTTCTTATCTCAGCATCCAGTAAGCCAAATCCTGTTAGGAATTACACTTTTTGAAATAATTAAGTCAACCCAGAAACTGAAAGATAGCTGAATACCAAATTCAAGTCATTTTGTTGAAAAGGAGGTAACGTAAGAAATTTGGATTTTCCCATCAAATTGGCCACTCTTAGAAAGAAATGGAAATACTTCTAGAAATCACCACTTGACATGTGTTGGGGTTTTTTTCTTACCTAAAGGGAAACCCAGTGATGCAAAGGAGTAAGCAGGAAGGTGGAAAACCAAGTTTGCTCCACTAAGTTATACACTGTTGGAGTTATTCAATATTTACCCTGCAACAAAAAACAAAACAAAACAAAACAAACAAACAAACAAAGTACCTAAAATACACACTTTGAAATGGGTTTACAGCAAACACACGCTTTCCCACAGAGAAGGAAACAGCTCTAACTATACAACAGGAACAAAGATTTCATCACCATTTACCTTAGAGGAGTTATTTCAGAACTGCTCAAAAGACCATCTTTGTAGCTTGCCTCCTGTTATGTCTCTTTTTTTATCTAGATGTCCTACTGTTAAGATCAGGTTACCATGACTACTGTGATGATAAGGTTATGCGTAAAGTTTGGGGGTTTTTTTGGGTTTTTTTTGGTGGTTTTTTTGGTTTTTTTTTTGTTTTTTTTGTTTTGAGAATCAATCTTACTATCAAAATAATTGTTTTCTGGAAGGAGAATAAGGGGAAAAAGGAAAGTGTTTGGGACCACTGTACTTTTTCTGCTCCAAGAAATCTAGTGTTAGACCTACTTGATCTAAGTCAGCTGAGGTCACTTTAATATTCATTATGTTTTAAATGTGGAAAACATATTCTTTATGAAAACTGTATGAGGGAATTTGGGATCTGGATTAAGATGTGAAGAGGTGAAGTTTTCCTGTGAATGCCTTTTTTTTATTTCTTGACTATGGTTTCTAAACAAATGTTTCCCTTTTCTCTGTTCAGTTTAAAAAATGACTAATTTGAAATATGACTAGAGATGGACCTACAATAAAAATCCATATCTGGACAAACTCAGACATTTTCATAATTAACGTATACTCTTAAAGAATTTCACAGCTGTCTTTTATCCTTGTGAAGTTATTTAAACCAACAAATGAATGATGGAAGAAGATCAAATGAGGCTTACCTCAGACCTTATGGCAACACAGACTTCAGGTGCTACAAAAAACTTGGAGTGTAATTTTTGACCGTGATCAACACTCCTGGTTGGGAAGGAATTTGAAGGATTATGCACAAAGATTCACTGAAAGGTATCAGTTTTTCTCCTGAACTTCAACACCCTGCGTTTGTGCTGCTGGGAAGGCAGTAACACAGGTTGAGTGGATTTTTTGATAGGCTTTTACAATGTAAGCTATAGTAAGTGTATTTGTCAAGGAAGTGACTAGAACTGCCAAAAAAAAAAAAAAAAGACTGAAAAGATGAATTTTCTCCTCAGAGCAAAGAATAATATTGCAGCTCCATTGACTTTCTTCACAGGTATAAAATGAGTTTTCTCAGAGGTTTTTGACAAAAGTATATTCCACTGAGATGATTTGATTGAACAGAAAAATAGATGAGCAGTATTGGTACCCTTCAAAATCAAAATTTATGTACTAGAATATCTTGAAAAGTAAACATATTTATATGAATTGCAGAAGCTCATGGAATGAAATTGTTTCTGGTTCAAATATTTCAATGTCATAATCCTACTGCTTGAAATAATAATCTAAGTACTGGCCATGAAATGTGCTGTCCCCTCTTTGATTTTCATATTCAGTTCTGGATGGCCTTAATATAAATCCTTTAAATGTGAAGTGCAAGTACCATTACTTTTGTGTTGGAAGTAGATATGCTATGCTACTATAAAGTCACTAAGGTTAAACATTTTCTTATTAATAACTTACTTATAATTGACAGATCCTTAAACTCATAAAAAACTAAGTTTTGCAACTAAATTTCCACCGGTAGTCGTTTTGCTATCTGTGCCTAATGCTTCAATTTGTACTTCATTATAACAGTTCAATCTGAAAAGGTTTAATAAATAATTAACATAAATAGTAATAAGCATACTGTGGAGTGCAGCTCATGTGCTTTAATTACACATAAGCTCAGCTGCAAAATGTGTTGCAACTGCTTATCAATCTGTTTTACAACCAAACTTTCTCCAGTCAGATGCTGTAACATGCAATTAACCAGTGGCAATAACAACTGTTGAAAATTGATACCCTACTTAAAAATGTTTTCTTAATATAAAGTGTGTCGAAGAGATCTTTTGTACTGAAAAAGCTATTTTTTTAGAAACAAAATGCAAATATTTTCTCAACTGGTATTGTTATTCATATTACAATCTAAGGAAAAATAAAAATTCAGACAAAATTGAATATACAGACATATATTTTTTCTATAACATAAGTTAAAATAATATTTTTCCACCCTCTTTTGCAACTAACAGAGGTACAGAAACAAAATTTTGCTGATTTCAAGGACACCTGTTAACTTGATCAATATAATCATTTTCACACAGAATGGGTCAGGTTGGAAGGCACCACCGTGGGTCATCTGATCCAACCTCCCTGCTCAAGCAGGGTCATCCCAGAGCACATTGCACAGGATTGCATCCAGACAGTTCTTGAGTATATCCAGAGAGGGAGATTCCACCACATCTCTGGGAAATCTGTTGCTGTGCTCAACCACTTTTGCAGACAAAGCAAATAACATTAGCTACTATGTTTTTGGAAATATAATCTTTCAAATATCTTGTGTCAGATCAGAAGGAGGCTTAATGATTTTTTCCAAAATTTAAGTTTTCCATGCTGATAAAATATGGATTTTGTACCACTGAAGCAAAAATTCCTTGGACATGTACAGGTCTTTCTGCCAAGCAACAAAACAGACATAGAGATGGCACAGAATTTATATAATATTTGTACAGTTTACAACAAATTTATGTGAAGTCTGAGAGCCAGAAGTGCAGATTTTATACTTTAATGTGGCACTTACTAATCCAACTTTACCTGTAAGAACAGAAATTATCATCTTATAAAACTCTAGATGCTGTGCTTGGGCAATTCATTTTCAGGTCATATGTGAGTGGAATAAGTTGAAATACAGCTTGAGGAAATACAACCACTTTTATATTACCCTACTTTGCCCTCTCTTCTGGGCTATGTGAAAGTGCAATCATCTTCAAGAAAGGTTGTATTTTTCAGTATCGATATGACAATTTACAACATTTTTGCTTGCATTTCTCAGATATGGGTATTTTGTCTTCACATCTCAAGCATTTTTACACAGTAAGCTGAAAAGAATGCAAGTCAGAGATGGGATCTGTTAAAAACCTCATGCTTATACATGTTAAAAAAGTGGATGTGCTTTCTACAAATGACTTATATCACATGTTCAGTTCATTATATTGAATACTGATTGATGTTTAATGTCTGTCTTAGTTGACTATAGTCACTCTTGAGCCCTGATCATGGTCACAGAAACAAATACTATGCTACAAAATGGCAGAAATTGTTTACTTAAAATAACATTTTTGAATCATAGATGTATTTTGACAAAGAGTAGCTAGATAATGGTAGTAACGTGTGTCACCTTCATATAATATCCAGGAGAATGGTTTTAAATGTTTTATTAAAGTGTATGTATTGCAAAAATAACACACTGTAAAGATGGACAGCATCAAAAAGTGCTCCATGGAAGTTGTCAATGGTCTAGAATTACAACATGTCACTGAATATAAAGACAGGCAGCTCATTTTGATATGATATAAATTTTCTTTTATATCTCTGTTACATTTTGATGCAATTGAAAATTAACTTTCTTACATGAGTGAAGATCTCTACAAATACTGATATTTGTTTAACTACTGTAGAGTCATTGACCAGTTTTGAACACGTAAAGTGTTTCCAAGTCAGAAAGTTGTGAAGATGGATCATCAAAGCTAAATGGAACCATTTTTCATACTGATTACTCTGGGAGTATGCTTTAGATTTTTTCTGTTGGTTCATACTGTGAGCATCAATAACACTCATTATTACTAAGTTCTTTTTAGGATTGTTACTGGTTTTTGATATTTCTTATGCTTAAAATGAGAAATTTTTATTGTGATTTTAATACCATCAAAATCATAGAATCATGCAGTGGCTTGGATAGGAAGGTACCTTAAAGATCATCTATTCTCAACCCTCTTACTTTGGGTAGGGACACCTTGCACTAGCTCATGTTGCTCTGAGACCCATCCACCTGGACTTTGGATTTAGTATTGTCTTAAAAGCATTCATCCTATACCTAGCAGAAAAAAGTGCATTTCAGGTTAAAGCCCCCCTGCCTGTCTTTTAAAAACCTGAATTACTGTAGTGGGTTGACCCTGATTGGATACACCAAAGCCACTTTACCACTCCACTCTGCAACTGGACTGAGGAGAGAAAATATAACAAAAGGTTCATGGGTTGACATAAAGACTGGGAGAGATCCCTCATCAAAGAGCATCATGGGCAAAGCAAACTCAGCTTAGGGATGTTAATTTATTACTAACAAAATCAAAGCAGGATAATCAGAAGTAAAATAAGTATTAAAAACACCTTCCCCCCAACACCTCCCTCATTTCCAGGCTCTACCTCCTCCCCCTCCTGCAGCACAGGATGATGGAAAATGAGTGTTATGGTCAGTTCATCACATGTTGTCCTTGCTGCTGCTCAGGGAGAGGACTCTTCCCAGCTTCAGGATGGGGTCCCTTGAATGGGAGACAATTCTCCAATGATTTCTCCAGTGTGTGTTCTTTCCACAGGTAACAGTTCTCCATGAACTACTGGAATATGGGTAGCTCTTCTATGGGGTGCCGTTCTTCAGGCACAGGGTCACAATTCCTACCAGGAATCCTGCTCTGGTGTAGGCTCCTTTCTCCATGGATCTGCAGGTCCCTGCCAGGAGCTTGCTCCAGCATGGGCCTTCCACAATTTCACAGCCTCTTCTCAGGTATCCACCTGCTTCAGTGTGGGGCTCCTCCACGGGCTGCACATGGATCTCTGCATCCCAGTGATCCTCCATGGGCTGCATGGGGATCTCTGCTCTGGAGATCTCTCTGGAGCAGCTCCTCCCCTCCTTCTCCAGTGACCTTGGTCTCTGCCCAGTTGTTCCTCTCCCATATTGTCACCCAGCTCTTCTCTGGGCCAAATTACATCTGTAAAATAACTTTTATCTTATTCTTCTTCTTAAATATGTTGTCACAGAAGGGTCACCATCATTTCTGGGCCCACCCTTGGCTGGTGGCCCACTCCTCTTGGAGCCAGCTGGAATTGGCTCAGCCAGACATGGAGGAAGCTTCTGGCAGCTTCTTACAGAAACCATGCCTTTAGAGGCCCCCAGCTACAAAAACCTGGCCATGCAAACCCAATACTTTTGCACAAACATGTTCCACTAAATATTTTGGGAGCAGAGGGAGTGTGTTGGGATTCTTTTAAAAAAACTTACATTAATTAAATAAATAATACATTGCAATAAATTGCAATTGAAAGCCTTCTATTTTAAAATAAATCAATCAGACAATCCTCACCATTAGCTGTGATAAAAGTAGGTGTTTTGACACTGAAATTCATCAGGGCTAGGACATCTAATTTCTCTCTGCCTCTAAAAATAGCCTTAAATTAACTTGAATTCATGTATAGATATCAGGGTTGATGAGATTGCACCTTTGCATATACCCAGAAGAAACCTAACTTCTACAGAGAGAGGGGACCTAAATCTGCTGCAACCTGGCAACTAGTTTCATGGCCAGGCCACTACAGTTGCTCCTGTTTGCAAAACATACTCTGTATTGCTTCCCAGTAAGTCAATAAATAAAATGTTTCATGATCTGAAGGCCTCTTAGGTACCAGGGTGTAAAATTTTTTTTCAGCTTTCATGTATTAAGAGAATGTAGATGGCAGCATACATCTGGAATAATGGTAAAATACATTAAAATGGTCATAAAGTCCAGGAGAGAAATGTGATGAGACCTGTTTTAAAATCCTGGTGGTCAGTCATCTATGAGACAAACTTTAAATGTGAATAGCACAGTTATTTAGCTTTTATGCCAACTCAATTATTTTTTTTCCCCTCATCCACTCTCAGTCTTTCCATGGTATTGGCAGATCTAATGCAAGTTCTGAATCTCTTACAGGACTGAGACATGTAATATACATGAGAGCAAAGTACTGTTCTTTTGAAAGGGAAATAAGGACCCACATAGTCTCATAATATTCTGGCTAATCTAGGTTATAGAAGTTTTGGATGGATGGGTCTCCTACATGATTTTTCATGTTTTTTCCTGAATATTTCACGTTTAAAACCAAAAGGTAATTTTTATTTCTTTGTCCTTACCTGAAAATGTGCTAATCAGAATTTTTAAAGTCTGACTCCTCAAAATCAACTTAGAATCTAAATGTCACACTGAGTGATTAACACTAATAAATATCCTGACACAAGACACATAGTTATTTTAGCTATGCAAAAATACAGTTCAAGTTTTTTCTACCTGTTTTAACAGCTCTACACGGGACATAGTTATGAAGAAGGAACTGAAGGTAGGATAAGTCCTCCAGTAGTTTTAATTCATGGACTTGAGTGGACTTCAATTATAGCTGGTTTTGGTAAATTGTGAAAGTATGCCCTACAGAAGCATATCCTCTAAGACAACATAATTTTTCAAAGACTGTCCATTTTAACCATGAAATAGCAATACAAAATTCAATCTAACTGTTGTATTTGGCTAGAAAAACATTGCTAACATCAGCTAGCTCTTTGACATGCTCTATCTGCCTTTGCTCGGGATTATAAAAACTGTAACAAACAGTATTGTGTTAATGTCTATGCCATTTGTGCTCCTTTAACGTGGCTTTAAAATTCAATATACACTACTGAGTCACTCTTATTCTCTCTCTCTCTCTCTTCCCCTATTTCTCTCTTTTAGAGTGTATGAAAAACGTACTTTTACATATTTTTACAGTGTATGTACTTTTCTCATACTCTCTTTTTGTGCCAAACCACAACTATCAAATGATTTTAGAATTTCACACACCTGATAGAGGGTGCAGAGGCATGCGTGCAAAGCTTTTCTCTAACTGTTACAAAGCCTGAGATGAGATTATTCTACTCATGGAGATTATTCTACTCATGGACCTTTGTCTCTCTTCCCATTGTATTTGGAAGCCATCTGGCAGATTCATACAGAATTCAGTTATGCTGCATCCATTTCTCACACATGACTGATATATCTTCAGAAAGTTCTTCAGTCCTCACCATCTCATGCGTCTTTCTCTTAAAGCAGATAACTATTGGAGCTTTGGGCTCCAGCAAAGCACTCTGTAGCCATAAAGTAGAGGTTGAATCTGCCCCCCAAAAATTACAAACCCCAAAGCAGTCTATGCCAAGTGCCTGAGTGATTCTAAGTTGCAGGCTATGATAGCTATGAAATCCAATTTTAAGATAAATGAAAGATGAATATTCATCAAAGGACCTGCTGATTGAACAGGTTCTTGAATCAGTCCAACTCTTTTAAATCATTGCATTAAGTCCCACTGATTCAGAATGTAAAAAGTAATTTCAAAAGTTCTGTTAGAAAATAATTTTTTCTTCATGACTGGATTAAAAGCTGCTAGAAAGACAATTTCAAATGGCAGAATGGCACTTGTGGAATAGCAAGTGCAAGGTTGAAAGGATGATGAGCAAACTATGTCAGTCATCATCTAGCCCTACTTGAGTTTTACATTGCTGAGTAGAGTGCAAGTCAGTTCTTTAATTTAAATGCTTTAGGATTACAGGTCATCCTTCCGAATTCAGCTTTAGAAACTCAGACACTTCAGATTTTTGAGGGCCATAGTATGTAATGGGAAATATTTTCAAAAGTGCCAAAGTTTAACATTTGTAGTCTATTTTTAGTCTTCAGTGGTTGTATGTAGGTGTTTCTACACTAATGCAGAAAGTAGAGATGAATGTGTATGTTTGCCAATGCTTAATTTCCTCTACAACTTGGCAATCAAAGCACAGCACTGTATTTCAGTTGAGAAGAGCTGCTGCGGGAAGGAAAATGTGTGGATGGAGATAAATGAAAGGGTCAAAGTTTTTAGTCCTGAAATCAGTGATAGAGGTAACAATATCTGAGACAGATATCAATAATCAAGTCCAAGCTGTGTGACATGAAATACAATGAGAAAACAGCATACAGAGAAGGGGAAGCAACTCAAGATGGAGACTGGATACTGAATGCTGAGGAAATCACTGTCTGAAAAAGAGTTACAATTTGCCTGTTATCCATCTATGTGCATGAGGCTATTTTAAAATAAAATAGAAAAATATAGAAAATATAGAAAATATGCCTTATTTATTTGAAATTTTAGAAATGTTTGTTAAAGCAATAGCAAAAAAAAAAAAAAAAGAAAAAGTGAATGCAAAGCTCACAATCCTCAGCAATTTACAAAAGTAAAAAACAACAAAAACATGCCTGAATAGACCAGTAACTCTGCAGTCCTGTATTATATTCACTATTATTTGTAATGTGAAAAGCTCTGATTGTCTTCCCATTACAAACATTTCAAATTAGTTCTGACCTGTATTTTCTTAGTGGTCTTTCAAGCAGAAGTACAGAAGGGTTTCTGACAGAAAGAAAAGGAATTCAGGTATGTACCTTACTCAAAATATTTATTTTGAATACTCTAGAGGATTTCAGGACATTTCAGTAAACTTTCCTGGACTTCACAAAATTCACAGAGCTTTCTCACTTCATTTTATTTGCAAATGCCTATAAATTCAATAAATATCAAGAGGTTTTCCCTTAGTTACTAGTGTTTATTGCTTTTCAGTGCAGGAAAAAAGTTATGTAGACTATTCAGACAAAATATCTCTAATTAGAAACCACAAGTGTCTACAAGTTGTTAAGACAGATCTTTACATTTCATCTAGACCCTTGCCACTCAAGGCAAGAGCACTGACTACTCAGATAGTCTACTCCAGTCTTTTTTCATTTTCTCTCTGAAAGCCTATGAAAAGTTTATTGCATTTCAGTTTAAGAGGGAGGTTGAAGGGGATTAAATTTGAAACTTTAAAATCTTTCATGAAACACCTTTCTGTCTTTCCTACCCTAAAAGAGGATTGTTTTCATGTTAATTTCTGCTTTCAGAATGGAAGTAGTTGGAGAGCTGTTATGGAGGAGACATATTGGGAATGCATAGAAGTGAAGACTTTCCATCTCATGCCCCTGTTGTGAAGTCTCACAGCTCAATGACCTTCTCTGAAAGAAAGCAGCAGAATAATTTTACCTTATTTGAAAGAAATCCATAAGATTTTTGGAAGCAAGGCTTGAAATGAGATATTTCACTTCTTGTTCCATTATTTAATTTGAATTCCAGCTTTTTCCTTTTTTTTTTCCTTCTTTTTATGCACAATATAATACATTCCACTCATTCCAATGCACTGACTTCTAATATTTATGATATGTCAAATCATAACAAATATTACCTTCAAGGAAGTTATGCTTCTTAGAGAAAAGGGAGAGCTTTATTCAGGAGCATGGAATAGTTAAGGTTGGAAAAGACTTCCAAGACCATCAAGTCCAACCTCTGATTGCAAAGAACTTCACCAATTAACCATTTCACTAAGTGCCGTATGGTTTCTTGAACACTTCCAGGGACTTGATTCCACCACCTCCCTCCCACCACTCTTTCCGTGAAGAAATTCTATCTAATGTCCAACCTGAACCTCTC
>VXBI01002032.1:0-101084 GCA_013397375.1 Toxostoma redivivum | reverse complement strand
TACAGTCACCCCAAGACAGGCAGTGGTACAAAGCATAGAGTTAGTGCATGGTGGATTTTTCCTTCTTCTTAATGGGAAATCAATCTGGTCAAACCCCCTGAGAATTGTGTTATTTACTTTCTCAGGAATGATACCAGGAATAATGCCAACACACCTCCACTGAAGATCAAGTTAGCCACTGAAGGACTGCTCATCCTTCTCATAGAAGAAATCAGTGCAGAATGAACCAAATTGGGCACATAAATCAACAATCCCAATCCACTGAGTGGAAAACCCCACTTTGTTTACCTATTACAATACCTATGGCACAGGTCATCACCACTCTTAATCCCAAATGCATTTATATTAAAATTGCTAACGAAGCAAGTTGTAATTGTCCACATTTAAGATCTCTGTCTAATAACATGAATGTGGCAGAGGGAAATACCATAAGATGCGAAACACAATTTCTAAGCAGTAACAGGAACATTAATTAGTTTCCAAGATACCTCCTTCAGAAGTGGAGTAGATGTTACAAGGCCAGCAGCTGTTCAGTCAGCATTACAGTGGGTGTGGAGAGGGAAGCAGCATGCATATGGAGGTGTGATGAGTCCACAATTGTAACTGTGATGGTGTATACTGGCACAGCAAAACTTAAACCCTCCAAATCCATCACACTACCTCCAAGTCTCTTGATATAATTTTTCGAATTGTATCTCCACAGATTTCTAAAATTAGATCCTTTTCCATCAAATATAAAATCCAGCAACAAGTGGTATTTAATCTTTTATGGTCCTTTAAATGAGTGGAATTATCAATGCAGATTAAAATCCCTGCAAGTAAGCCTGTTAATATCCTATGCAAGGTGGCTATTATGGTCGCATGAGAAGATCCTCACCCCTCCAAAACTATCAAGGAGAGATGTGACCAGTATCCTGGGGATAGGATTATGAATATTAAAGTGGCATGAATGCTGAAATCCTAGTAAACGAAATAAATGACATGTATAAAGATCCATTAAGGTTATGACTGACTACTTGGCATGAATTTAAAAAATGCATATATGAGAGAGAAGATTAGTAAATTAAAATAACACATCAGTAGGTCTTTTTCTTATCTTGAAATCAAAACAAAACAAAACAAAACAAAAAAAAACCAAAAAAACCCTCAAAAACCCCAGAATCTTCAATAGTTTCAAAACCAAATTTTTACATAAAGAATTTAGTTTAACCTAGATGCCAAAAATTCTCCCAAGTAAAGATGATTGGTGACGTTTTGCTATTGTGTGAGTGGCATCTGGTGCAGAAGTAATTTAATGTTCAATTCTTCTCAGCAGTAAGTCATTCTTGACACGACATTTATAACATCAGAAAATATAAACAAGGAAAAAGAAAAAAAAGGAAAAAACAAGTCATTCCACTGATAGATAGTTTCTACTGTCATTTTGACTAATCATCCTCAATACACTTGTCTGTAAAGGAGAAGAAAATCTTTACAGTCAGGGAGGTTTAAAGAGTACTTAGATAGTATTTAATTGGAAAGATTATACAAAAGCGTTCATAGAACTATGGATGCCTCATCCCAGAGAACTCATGACTCTGGAATATTTTTACAGCTCTGAAACAAACATTTTGTCACCTTTCATTTTGTAGGACTCAGGAAGAAGTTGAAGATTGTAACACTGTCTTAGAAAAATCTCAGTAAGAGATTTTTTTTTTTCAATTAGAATGCATATTGCTTTTGTAAAGTCACAGCATTTGGTTATTGTTGTTGATGATGATGATTAGGAGAAAAGGATTTATATGTTTGCTTTTCATAAAAGCAATCTGAACTAATGCCTATGAAAGCCACTCATATGCAGGCTTTAGCATGCGAGATGACCTGGAAATTCAATACATAATTTTTTTAACTATTAGGATACAGGTTTTAATTTCAAAATATGTAGAAAAAATATGAACTCAAATTGTGTACAGTGTCTATAATATTGGAGCAGAGACTCAGCAAAATTAAATATTGGACTTTAATTTCTCTTTTGCAATAAGATATACTTGTAGGAGGTTGACTACAGCATGACATCAGCAGCCTGTTCCTATAGGCTCAAGAGAGTTTGAGATTTGCACCCAGTGTGGTACAGTGTCCTCATGAAAGCCACTATGTATTCCAGATAGAACACTGTGAATAATCAAAAACTGCAGGGCAACCCTGTCATAGCTGCATTTTAATGTATAGAAATCCCATAGTACAAAAATGTTGGTAATAAGGGTAAAATTCAGATACAGACAGCAGAGGCCTGACTGGTGCAACATTTGAGATACCCAGTTATAACTAAGAGAGGATGGGAGATATAACACTCAGCTGTATTTGGCTGGATTACATCAGGGTATCTTAAAAGGCAGCAGGCTCTTTAGGCAACCAAGTGGATCCCTAGCTGTTCACATGATTTCCACCAATGGTCAACAGAAATCTTGTCAATACCATCAGTGGAAATTTATTCAGCTTAAACTTAGGTGCCTAGGACTATTCAAATTTTTAATAAACTTGGAGTTAATTGTAATGACACAAAACCCACTAGACTTCTCTGCCTGTCTGAAACACTATGTTATTAAAATGAAAGTAGGTGATGGCATGAACTGACATGAGTTATGATCCTACCTGGAGTACTGGACAACTCTGGGGTCCCCAGCACAGGAAGAACATAGACTGTTGGAACAAGTCCAGAGGAAGACTATTAATCTTTTATTACTATTATTATTAATAATAATAATTAGCGGTAGTAGTAGCAGTAGTATCATCCACTTGGATGACTAAAATAATATTTTCATTTCTGTCCAGAAAAATGGAAAAAAATAGCATTCTTTTTCTGAACTGAATTAAAATTAGTTCAGTCCGATACTGACCTACATTTGTCTGTACTAGATGTTACTTGACCAGATTTCCAGTTCTGATGGTATTGTACCATTTATTCTACCTTTTAGATCAAAATTCCAGGTTAACTGATTATCTGATGGAGTACAATAGTATTTTCTTTGCATAAAATATTAATATGTGTCTTTGGAGTCCCATAGATGTAGATATGTGGAACTTGTGAAAGACGCCATGTGTCTGGGAGTTTCTCACATGTAGAAGATCGACTTGGTTTGAGAAATCCAAAAGAGAATATGAAATGTCTCCCAACAAAGAAAATTCCATAGTGAAAGAAGAAGAAACATCTTTAAATTATTTTCTAGCATTGGCATTTGCTTAAATTATTTTAAAATTATTTTACAATTATATTTAAATTATTTTAAAGAATTTCTATCTTTGTATCTTAAATTCTTTTCTTTAAAAAATATCCTTAAGATCTATGAGCTCAGTTTTGATTGAACCAAGAAAGAAATGCTTTGAAACAGAGAAAAAACAAGTTATACTTTTGAGAATCAGTTTGCTTTTATTTTTTCTGTGTAATAATCACAAAGTTCAAACTACCTATGACCTAGTATAAGCATTTTTAACTTTAAGTGACTTTTTCTGTACATGTAAGTTGCATCACTGTAATGATTTCATTAGAAACTGAACATGGCAATTTAAAGGAAGAGGATATAGCCTACTACTAAAAATAAAAATAAAAAATAAGAATAAAAATATATAGCATTATTATAAGGCAAATTTATCTTCTAGTAAAATATTGCCCTGATGCAACTATCTTCATTAAAAAAATCTTAAGAAAATAAATTAAAATCCCAACAGAATAGTACAGCACATCAGGTACAAAATAACATTGATATACTGAGCAAGGATAAACTTAAAACAGTTTATTTCAGGCAACAAGAATCTTAAAATGATCCTACTAATACAGAGAAAACCAAATTATTATTAAACTTAAGAAAGAAAAATTGGTATTCTTAAAGTAAGCAGTATGAAATATTTTGGAGAAAGAATCTTAGAACTGCACAGACACAATGCTTTCTCAAAAAAATCTAATTACACAATTAACAATAGGAAGATTAAAGTAGCACTACAGGGAGATTATAAATCATGCTGAACTTCAACATAGAGATCTCATCTCTGTTCATAATACAGCACTAAAATTTACTGATATCAACTAGGACATCAACAAGGCATCTCTATGAGATCGTTGTGTTCCAGTCACCCATTCTGATACTATCAGTTTCAGTCAATTTTTTGTTCCCTTTAAAAAAGATAAGACGTAATTATATGGTCTTAGAATTACATTTTCTATGAAAACAAACAGAACTTCTGCATTTTCCTAATCTTCTTGAATAGTGTTATCACAGGTAGCAATATTGCTCATTTTCATTGTTATTACCAATCTTATGTGGAATTGATTCACACCTTTTCTAATTCATTTATTTCAGTAAGGCAGTTTGATAGTGCTATCTCTAAGGGTGAACATATCTCATTTCTCATGGGGTTTTTCGAATCATTGCAGTTGTTAATAGTATTTTGGAGTGGGTTTTTTTTAGTAATTTAGTTCAGTGAAATTCTCTCCCTTTGGATACTCATTTTTTTCCCTTATTTTTTCATCAGAGACTTCAATGATTGTCAAGACAGAAAAGAAAAAGAAACCATTGGCATATGGTCTTCTTTACAGATTAGGCATGAACCAGAATCTGCATTCAAATACCAGTGTAAGAGAGAGGGTACAAAAGATAAATATTTAATAAGGTGTCCTGTCCTTCCTCTTTGTCATTCATGTATTTATATAGAAAACAGGAGTCAGTGTAAGTGCAAAATTAACTAATCTGTAGTTCCCTAGGCCCTCTAGTTATTTCTTTTTATAAATTAGTTGTAAATGCTTCAGAATGTGAATGAATGAGCCATCTTTTTGTTTATTTTTAAATGTGCTTGACTTGGAATTTGCATTTGGATTTTAACCTGCATTTATCAAATGTATGTTTTCATTATCTTTGTAGAGAAAATTTCTCTTTTCTACTACCTCAATATTTGGCATAATTATGTATGTATTTCTTTCATTTTGATTTCAGAATGTATTTTTATTCTGTTCTTATTTCTCATATTATACATACTTTAGAAAACTGTTTACATTTACATTCTTCTATTCTGATAGCTCAGTGATGACACTGACTCATTATTTTTTTCTGCTCATTATGGAAGCTTTTATTTTTCTTCTCTGCATTTGCATGCACTAATGAATGGTTTGAGTGCTTTCTGACAAAGTTCTGCTTCTCTTTCTAGTTAGTATAGAAAGGTTTAAAGGTTTTATTGTACTGAAAATCATTCTCAAGGGAAAAGAATCCACCTCTTGCCATGAGAAGATCAAAACCAGATATACCTTCTATTGGAGAAACCCAATCCATCAAGCATGAAAACAACTCATTACTGCAAAAGCCAGTTTCTACCTGGTCAAGGTAAACCAGTGGCCCAAGACAGTCACATATCTACATAAATCTCCACTCATTGTCACAAGAGGAAAAAATATCAAGTAATTCATCATTTCTGAGGGACATGTCCACTTTCTTATCAATAAAATACATATAATGTGTTTTAATTAGAAAAAGACATATATAAGACATATGTAAGACAAAGTTTCCTGAAAACAGCTGTCTAGGAACAACTAAAGAGAATGGTTATCTGTGTTAAAACATCATACTTGGAGCTCAATATTTTTGAAAAGAAGTTTCTTAACCATTGACGTATCTGACTGTGAACATAAATAGAATATAATTACGAATACAGAAATACACAGTGTCCTTCTCTCTCCCTCGAGCTGGAAAGAATACAAATGTCATAGAGATAATCTACAACAGTATAACTAGGACATAGGATCAACATAGAGAGAGTTGTTTTGTTTTCTTTTCTCAGAAAATCACTATAATAAACCAAAGACGGAACACAAATTAATAAGAAAACAACCCAACAATAACAAAACCAAGCAAAAAAAACAAATCAAATCAAAACTACAAAAAAAACACCCTTAAGTTTCAGAGTAATTTAGGTCAAGGTCACAAAGTTTCATATTTTTTTATGTAGGTTGATGGGGATCTGTTGAGTTCCTAAATCTTAGTTAGGAACCAAGGCTACTTACAAAAATGCAACTTGATTTGTCACATTACCTGGCAGAATTCACTGCTGTAGCTGGTCAGCATTCACAAAGCTGCTAGATTGCTGGCAGTCCTGCAACTATTGAGAACTAGCTCAATATGATGCCTCTGAGGCATCAAGCTTATATTTTCAAGTTTCAGGACAGTAATTTCAATTATTTGCCTTGGTCATAGAAAGCTTTATTCACTATCTACTGCTACACAGGGAAAATGAAAAGATGGAGGTATTGATCAATGATACAAAATGTTGTCCAAACACAGAAATAACCAAAACCATCTTGGGGGTTATAATTGCTTTTGGAACCCTCTTACATTATTTGGGAAATAAGTTTCAGATTCTTATAATTCGGAACTTCAAGCTTAGGCCTCAGCATAGTGCTTTCATTACTAACAATAAGCATTCTAATTCCTAAAACATCTGCCCAAAGTGTTATATGATTTTGGTGCATGATTCAAAGGAAAAGTTTGCATGTGGAAATCTCAATATAAAAAAAGGCACTGAAAATTTTGGAAAAAGTATGTCTTAATCTGAATACCATAGTGGAAGTCTTAGTTTAGAACCTTCCAAAAATCTTGGAATCTAATTCATCCAGGTTGGATGAGGTGAAATGCAGAAAGGCAAATATGGACATTGCTTCATGAGGTATGATAAGAGTTTGAAAGGAACTTCACAGAGATCCTGCAGAATGAAGACCAATCACCCACTGCCCATAGATAAGCTAGCATGGCTAAGGCTATCTAAGGACCATAGGGAGGCAAGAGCTCCCAGGAAAAGAGAAAATTTAATGTGTTGGCAGCAGGAAAAAATGCTCTAATATCTGCAGCTGTTCACTTGGAAAAGAAGTTCAGGGTCCCATATATGGAGCTGATGCTATGAATAGTGAGCAAGGAGCTTTGATGACTGTTGACTCCTTCCTGAAGGATGAAGAATTATCTCTCTTCCAGCTAGACAAAATATAAGAGATAATAGTGATGAACTATGTCTAAGAGTTTCAAACTGGACATGAGGGAAAACAAGCAAACAAACAAACTAATCTAGAATACCCACAGAAGCTGTGTCTACTCATATTCAGTTTTGGCAATAGTCATACTTTGAGGTTAGTGTTGGACTTGATGACCTCCAGAAGTCCCTTCCAATCAACATTTATATTGATTTAATATTCTACTTCACTCTGTATCTGTGCAAGTCTCCTTACCTGCCAGGCCCACAGGATGTTTCAGATACCTCATGGAATCCAAATTCATGCTAGATGATTATGTTTTGTAAAATAAATCAGTCCTATATTAATACGAGGGATACATCTGATAAGCTTTTTTCATCTTTGGATAATTCATGTGTCAAAATTTCCACATTGTTAAAAAATAGAAAACCTTTAACATTTGGAGCCTACAAAGAGAAGTGAACCTTATCACAAGGGAGAGCCTTATGTGACACCAATTTTTCACAGAAGCAGTCATGGCACTGAAATCTGACAGTTGATTCATGGCTCTGAAAACATTTAATGCCTTCTGCCCGGAAAAGGCAATGTAGTTCAACTGTTATCACAACATTTTGGAACTGTGGATAGGCTTGTATAAACATAGAATCGAAAAGCTATATTAAGGAAATATTAAGTCCTTGTTTGATGCAACCTATGCATTTTATTAATTAAAATTAAAAACACAATAGTGCCAAATTAGTACTCAGCAACAGCTATCCTGACACATGGCCTGTGAGTGGCACCCGTGATAGATAAAACCCTGACAAGCATTTCCCTCTAATTTCCTTCAGTATTATCAGGTAAATCTCCACTCAACATACGGGAACTCAAATACATGGAGATATTTCATCTGCCTGAAAAGAGATTAGATAAATGTGGTGATTATGATTATGTTTTACAGGGAAAAAATTGTCTTTGATGATCAAAGATACATGTATCTGTGGACAGACTTGAACATGTGGACAGACTTCAACATAGTTGAATAAAAATATTACACTGCCCATAGCAATGTAATTGTAACCATTCTGTCTGCAGTGAAGACCTTATGGTATTTATACACCGTGTGAAGGAAGTCTACTCTTCAGCAGGTGTAATAAGTTGTTATATAGGCAAATGCAGATGTATAATAGTCCACAAATATGCTACTAAGCAGGGTAATTTAATATTCCAATAGAAAATTAAAAGTAGCTTATTTTCTGCATAAACCCAAACTATAATTCTGCAAGGCTGACATTTCTTGGGAGGAGCTGAAGAATCAAAAATCACTTTTAATCATAAACATCCACACTGTACTGAACCAAAATTATTTCAGACTCATTCACATTTTTGTTATCAGCTTTCAGCGTTTTTTTCCCCATCATTAAATCAAAAACACTCTAGTTGTTAAGGTGAATTAAGTTGCCCTTCCATCTGAAAATCAGAAAAAAAAATTCAAAAACTTTCAATAAGGTATGCATATTTCTTCCAGTTTCTCATATATGATGGAAATTTATAGGGAATGACATCCAGTGAAAGAGATGGTAGTGATTAGTCTTACCTTGTTCCATATTGCTATTGAAGAGGTGTCAGATGATAACTCAGGACCATTTTGGGCTGTATTTGAGTCAGTAATCTGTAGGCATTGTAAAAAAGTATTGTAAAAAAGATTTAGCAATTTAAGATACACAACTCTGCAAACCACGTATTGTGGAAACAGTAAAATAACACATATAGTAATGGCAATTCATGTGCTCATTACTTAAGTTTTTTTCCCTGGAGGAAAAAGAGTTTTCTGGGTTTTACTGTACAGAACTTAGCAATTTCTTTCTGATAATGCTTTTGCATGAGAGTGTCTTAAGGATATATTGGTGGTGTGGTCATCAGCTAAGCACCACACAGCTGCTTGCTCTCACCCAACACTAGGAATGGAGAACAGAATCAGATGGGTAAAAGAATCAAAGTGTGAAAAGTCGTGGGTGGAAATAAAGACAGTTTAATATAGAAAAAAAAATTCAAACCAAAAATCCTCAAAGAAAAACAAAGCCAGTATAAACTAGTGCATCCCCAGGTAAAGTTCTTTCATATAATTTAATTTATAAATAATATATATTATACATAAGTATAAATAATCTATTACATACATATATGTTTATTTTAATTTTATATTTAGTATAATAATTTATCAATATTAAATAATTATATGAATACTTATTCAAATATTTAGCTATTGTTTATTTAACATTTAAAAATTAGATCTATTTAAAGTGGAATGATACATAAAGAAACAGTATTTTTCAATTACATTTGATTGTAATACTTTGTACTTGTAAAATTTCTAAATCATACGGATACACGGATGTTCTCAGTAATTTTCTCTTTCATTTAAGTGTAAAGAAGAGTAAAGAGATGATTCAACTAGATTTTTTTGTTACAATACATGCTATTGTCCTAATCTGTTTCTACTTAAGTTGCCTAGTTTTGCTTATTTATTCAGTTTAAAGCGAGATGATCAACTTCTAGGGTTGGTTGTTTCCTGAAGGAGCACCTCCAATGCAGACTGTCCTATAAACAGAAAAAAAACCAAACCAAACCAAACCAAACNGTGTCAGATGATAACTCAGGACCATTTTGGGCTGTATTTGAGTCAGTAATCTGTAGGCATTGTAAAAAAGTATTGTAAAAAAGATTTAGCAATTTAAGATACACAACTCTGCAAACCACGTATTGTGGAAACAGTAAAATAACACATATAGTAATGGCAATTCATGTGCTCATTACTTAAGTTTTTTTCCCTGGAGGAAAAAGAGTTTTCTGGGTTTTACTGTACAGAACTTAGCAATTTCTTTCTGATAATGCTTTTGCATGAGAGTGTCTTAAGGATATATTGGTGGTGTGGTCATCAGCTAAGCACCACACAGCTGCTTGCTCTCACCCAACACTAGGAATGGAGAACAGAATCAGATGGGTAAAAGAATCAAAGTGTGAAAAGTCGTGGGTGGAAATAAAGACAGTTTAATATAGAAAAAAAAATTCAAACCAAAAATCCTCAAAGAAAAACAAAGCCAGTATAAACTAGTGCATCCCCAGGTAAAGTTCTTTCATATAATTTAATTTATAAATAATATATATTATACATAAGTATAAATAATCTATTACATACATATATGTTTATTTTAATTTTATATTTAGTATAATAATTTATCAATATTAAATAATTATATGAATACTTATTCAAATATTTAGCTATTGTTTATTTAACATTTAAAAATTAGATCTATTTAAAGTGGAATGATACATAAAGAAACAGTATTTTTCAATTACATTTGATTGTAATACTTTGTACTTGTAAAATTTCTAAATCATACGGATACACGGATGTTCTCAGTAATTTTCTCTTTCATTTAAGTGTAAAGAAGAGTAAAGAGATGATTCAACTAGATTTTTTTGTTACAATACATGCTATTGTCCTAATCTGTTTCTACTTAAGTTGCCTAGTTTTGCTTATTTATTCAGTTTAAAGCGAGATGATCAACTTCTAGGGTTGGTTGTTTCCTGAAGGAGCACCTCCAATGCAGACTGTCCTATAAACAGAAAAAAAACCAAACCAAACCAAACCAAACCAACAAAAAAACCCAAACAAACAAAAACTACTAGAGAGAAAATCACTAGAGTAAGAAAATTCCCACTAAATCCTTTGATATTTAAGCAGCATAATCCAGCACTTGAATATGATAATGTCCAAGAAGGCTGGATGACTATGTGAATTAAGATGCTCTCTTTGATTACATTACATTATTTTCAGCATCACTGCTGTAGTGAGTGCACAGACCAAGAGCACTATAGATGTCTCAAATGAAAATTAAGAATTCACATCCCTGCAATTCAGAATTATCTGTGGAAAAGCTGGCTTAAATTACTTAGGTGACAAATCCAAATACAAGAACCTATATTTCAGATATATTGATCTGGTCAGATGAATCCATGGTCTCCATTTATCTTTGTGAAAGGCAGAATTTGCAGTTAGAGCTTTTCTGCTCAAGAAATGCATTTCATTGTACATCTTGGATACTGGCAGAAAATTATTTATTTCACTATACAAGATAGGTAAATAATTTCTAGATTCTTATGGCTGTAATTGGATTTTTTCCCTAAATGACTTTTAAATTAATATATTAAATGCAAGTTTAAATTATTGAAAGTATTTCAGAAACATATTTAATTTTATTCTGTTTTCACAAACACAATTTTTCCATTAAAATGTAGTAAAAGAGTAGTAAAAACCCATTAAATTGTAATTTCTTGCCTTTGTAATGGCTATATTAACATCCCAATTACCACAACATTTGTACATAAGTCATCTCTGTCTCCTCTATTAAAGGCTGAAGCCTTGAGATAGTATTTCAGTCTAACATTTCATGATTAAAAAATTGGGGGCTTCTTTCTTCACAAAGTTAATACAGTATATTTTTGTGTATTGCTTACACTGGCTAAATGAAAACCAACAATGATTTAAAACTTTATTTCATGTTCTGCAATTGATATTTACATATCTTAATAGCAGACAGTTTACAGACCAGTGTAGCTAGCAACTTCCTTAGTCATCACTGCTGTATCTTAATACATTTGAAATCAGGTCAATGAGTTGAATTTTGCCTACACTTCAAAATGTGTGCACACAGCATTTGATAAGACAAAAGTCTGAAATATTCTCCAGGCAAAAAGAAGGGAAACTGCATGCTCCACTAGTCCTTACAGGCAGAACAGCACTACAAGATACGTTGACTGCCTTTTTTGGGGCAGCGTGATCAAATAAAAGGGCTAGATAAGGAAATTATATAGCAAGATACCATAGAATTCGTTTCTTAGAAGACTTAAGGACACACAATCCCAAATGTTCTAGACATAGACTAAGGGGATACTGACTGTTTTATAACAACACATTGTAATATCTTATTTGAAATAAAAAATTAACTCATGGGGAAAAAAATGGTATGCTTTAGTCATGTTGTGGACAAACTGCATCTACTTGCTCTCCTGGGAAACCAAAATTCATGTAAATATACGTAAATGACACCCTATTAAAATCTGCCTAAACCCTCCCAGTGATTTTATTAGTTGTGACTTAGGCCCAAACATAACTAGAGTGGAATTCATGTGTAAGTCTCTGCGCCTGACTCAAACTTGTACACATTTGCCCACCATACACCCATATACTATATAGCCCTACATGCCCAGAATGCAGTTGAATCAAATATTGGGAGAATTTTTTTTTTTTTTTAAATTCTTCATTTAGTTCTTAGTATCTCAGGTAAAAGAAAAAAAAAATAAAATAAACCAAAAAAAAAGAGTGAGAAATTTTGGTTTTGGGTTTGCTTAGAATTCAGCCTCAGCAGCACTGCATTCTTCAAGAAAAAGGCCAAGATGGCCTATGCTAAGGTCTATCCCACCTTCACCAAACTAAGAAATTGGGATCCAAGTTAGTCCAATTATAACTGCCTCAGGTGTTACTTCATTAAAATCCAGTCACTTACTATAGACAGGTACGTAAGTACACATTGTGTTGAGTATGTCCATTCTTTACGTATATTTTGTCTTGTAAAAATACAGAGATAATTATTTTTGTTTTTTTCATTTTGTTAGTTAACTAAACATACCTGTAAATACATTTGCCTCTTTAAAAGCAATTCTGTTCTTTAAAGAATTCATTACATTTTGCAGTATAAAGATCAAGTGTTGCAGATTTAAAATGTAGCAGTAACTGTATTAACATTGTGTAGCTAAATATGTATACTCTGTATGTGGTTTTATAAAAGGGTTTTCTCCAAGGCTTCTACTCTAAAAAACATTGTTGCTAATGACACCTGTTGCTACAACTATCTTATTGAAGTAAGTGAAAGTGTGTGGGAAATTCACTGTGGGTTAAAAGATAACAGGACAGAAATTATAGGGGAAAATACAGTTGTCCTTCCCTGGATGAACACACACAGTACAATCTAAGCACTGGAGACACTGGGGCCAGGCTCTGTCAAAATCAGCTGCCTAAAGTCTCTCTGCCTCCTTTATTTTATGTCTCTGGGCTGATTGAGAATGAATCATATGACAAACGAGGTGGAGGCAGCTGCAAGAACTGACATAGAATTGGGATGCAGTAAAGAAAAGTTGTGATAAATATGCAGTGCCTATGCAAAAAAGAATTACACAGTCTAATGCTAAGCTTGAATAACATTTTTAAAAGGCACCTCTAGATTTCTGAAGCTAAGAAATAGAAAAGGAAAATATCTTCATCACTTTTGAAACCTTGTCATTGTATTTAGTCAACCATCCTTCTTAACTAATCAAATAAGCAAATCATAGGTTTTGCAATCTTCATGAAAGCATTTTGATTAAGAAGTCTGGATACATGCTAATAGTTATGAGATACTAAAATCTATGGGGAAGCAGAGAGGCTTAAGTGCCATAATTGACAGGATGATAGAAAGAGCAATTTAAGACTGTTTTATCCCAGGTATCAGTAGGCCAACCTCCTCACTCTGAAAATCTAAACAAGACTTTGATATACATACCAGAGGCAATTCCTGTTTATATGGCATTCATCAAATTGTATTTCAAACAACACTTTAAAAAACTGTATATTAATGTATATAATGGCAATAGAAGGAGGAATCTATTGCTTCACCACCAGTGCCTTTCCAATTTTTTCTACTATATTCCCATGGGAAGCAAAATCTCATATGCATGATTTATATTGTCCTGTATCATTTACCTACCTACATCTGCTGCTTATAGAGATGTGTGTTAATAAATATGATGGTGACAATGATGAAGAAATTTAGTCATTTTAGTCCACCATTTCCTCCTTCTTGGATCTTCAGTGAAGTTGAAATGAAAAGTATGTGACAGTGCCACACTTCCAATAGCAGCAGCTTGTGCTTTCATAAAGAAACGATTCTGAATTAATTCAAGGTACAAGCAGATGGACAAGTTGGCTCAGCTGGCAAAAAACTGCTTTTTGATCAAAAAGATATGGTATGCACTTTTTCTTGACAGTCTTTCCTTCCTAAAATGAAAGTTTATAGAAAGTGTCTCTTAATTGTCCATGACCCAGTAAAAGACTAAATTATTGACAGTTAGTTAAAAAAAAAAAAAAAAAAAAAAAAGGGAAAAAAAAAAAAAAAAAAAAAAAAAAAAAAAAGGGAAACAAAGCAAAACAAAATGAACAACAACAAAAAAGCCAGAGCCACAACTAAATGCTTTGTACTTTTACATCCTGATTTTATGCAGTTAAGTGACAACAACAGTTATGTGACATCTATCAAATATTTTATCTTTAGCAATGGACAAGAATGAACATTGTGTGACATTGAATTTTCATAATATATACATATATTAAAATATTCAGAAATAATAAGACAGACTGAGAAAGACTGACAACATTTTAATACTCTCAATTTTTTAATAAGGTCTCATTAATACTTTGAACATCTAGGCACTGATTAGGTTTTTTGAGTTTTTTCCTTAAGAAACCATCATATTCATTATCTTTGACCAAAATCAACTTTAGGTTAATTACAAATTTGTTTAATTGAGCAATAAAATATTCAGACTTATACTGTGCATAAATTATTATACTAAGAATTTTAGTACTACTCATTCTGTTGAATTTAGCTAATTTTTGGGTTTAAAGCAAAGCATACACAAAAGAATATATATATATATATTCATTGATAATAAATGTCTTGCTCAAATGCCAGTTTAAAAGCAGACTATTTTTAATCATTAAGGGCACCTTCTGCCTTGTGAATTTAACTCATATGAAATTATTTAATTAACTTGAGATATTGCCTTTGTAAAAATTATCCCTTGCATTACTTCTGTCAGTGGACATCTCTGACTTAGATAAAATATCACAAAGACTATCTCTTGGAGAGTTAACCTATTTTTAACAAACATACTCTTATTATCTGTATGACCTAATTGCTAAATGTGTCTATAAAAAATTCCTCAACAAAGGATGACACTCGATGTTCCAAAATTATATTATTCATGCCATTCTTCCCTCATATATGAAAACAGACATTTATTTAATCCATAACTACTGAATATTGCACATGATATTTTGGATGATATGGAAATGGAAGAGTTTAAGAACTTCCAAGTAATCAAATATTGTTTATTTAAATATGTTGCTTTTCACTCTGTCCTGTTTCTCCAAAACCAACCAACCAACCAAACTCTAGATTTGAGGTATTTTAAATCACACTTGAAGACAGATAAAATAAAGGAAAAATAAGGGACTGACATTGCATAAATTATTTGGACTACATGTTCATCAATATCACATTTTCTTATATTTCTATCAACTCATAATCAAGTTTAAATAGAAAAAGACATACCCTGGACAAGAGTATGATTATTAAACTTTGGATGAGACTTAATGATGTTGTGTCTTCAGAGCAGACCTGCACAAGAGATGGACAGATCAGTGATCCTGCCTTGGCTGTCATTCATGCATGGGATGAAGGGTTCTATATTGTCCTGCAAGAAGGCTTATTGCAAGTAGATGTTTCTCTCTTTTATGCTGACAATATTTTGTCACTAAAGGCCAACGATGGCTTCTTTTACTTTTGAAACTAGTTCCATTAACAATAGTGAGAAAATTTGTATATGTAAATTGCTCTTCTGCCGTATACTATTTTATTCTTCATAGTTTAGAACATAGAATAAGAAGTATTCTTTTTTCAGTAGCATGGGAAGTAACATGGAAAATTTTAAAAATATACAATGTTTAAAAAGTGCAAATGTTCAAATAAAAAAATTGAAAACCTCTTCAGTGATGATTTTAAATTCAATAAATGGAAACACAGTAATATGATCAAAGTCTATTGGTGATGTTAGGGTAACAGTGCATGGTCTCCTTGTGAGAAAAAGGAGTCTTTATAAAGCCCAAATTTTCTTTAGGAAAGCAGAGAAATAGAGAAAAGAAGAATATTCTTTTATATTATCTTTGCTCCATGTCTTTGCAAGCTATTGCCAACATTTACTTGCCTGCCATTTTGAAAACTGTGTTACATTCAATTAGTTTTTAAACTCTGTACTGCCCTCCTACTGAAGCAAAGGTAGAAAAGAAGGATATATCTTAATGTATTCTCTTGCTTTTTTGCAACAACTGCTAAGAAATATAACAAAACAAGAATAAAAATAAAACCATTTTCTATTTTCCCATGACAGAATGAATGCTATGAAAATAAAAACAAGCTTTGGCTTGAAAACTTCATGAATGAAGAGTAAAGGAGACCCTTCCCAAAGGATGGTGGTAACCATTCAGTGTGAAGCACTGCCTCCTGCCAGCTGTGGAACACAGAGATGGACACAACCACTTTGCTGGACATAAATACAAGAGTTTGCATGTGGCACTGCTGCATACTTTTACTTTTGAGTGTTATGACATATACATTGTGAAGAGGAGCACAATTATCAAAGAAGCCATTTGAATTTTTTATTTGGAGTATTTATTCAGAAATGACAATACTATAAAGAGAGATCTGCATACCTTCAGAGAGAAGGCATAATCATGTATAACTGTGATTGAGGAAAAGGTAAGAGAAGGAAAGAATACATGATAAAAAGAGTAACATTTAGAAATTAAGATAGTAATGTTTATTTGAACATGAATTTACTTTAAATCATCCTTCAGACAATGCCTCAGCCACAACCTTTTAGAGGCTCGATGAAACTTCTTTTGTGAAGAGATTTAATTCAAGCCCTTATATTCTCTATATGAATTTGCCCACCTGTTGAATTAACAGCAGCTGCAGCTAGGTCAGCTTAATCAATTTTTCACATAATACAATTTAGACTTACTTTTTTGAAGCAAAGGTTGAAGAAAGTAAAATCATTATTCACTTATTGGAACCTACTATGATTTGTAAGCATAAAAATTAAATAAGTAGAATTTGGAGCCAATTATTTGGGACAAAGTAATGTCTCATTTTGTTTGTGGCAGAAGGTTTCAGCAGGATATGTTGGAAAGCATGCTAATAATATCAGGCACACAAAACTCTGGCCCAGTATTGAAAACAGAGTTCCAAAAATTTTCCTGGAAAAAAGTTTGTCAGTCGTTACACAACATAAAACTGCATTAGATAATAGAGAACAGATCAAATTAAAGCAACTGTTTTGTTTCAGTTTAATTTAGATTCTGACTTAGTAAAAGCTGAAAAATTTGCAGTTGAAAGTTCAGACTTAGCCAAAGCCACAGTATGAGTATAAAATACATAGTATATAGTATTTTCATAGTATCTTGCTGGCATTTTAGTTTCCAAATGTTAGTTCAAGGAAGCACTCGGTGTATAAATGCATATAAGTTCAAGAATTCAGAAACAACTGAAGAAATGGTAATGTACAATGGTGAGTTCTCATTGAAATTCGGTGTCTGATCCCCTGTGATCTCAAGTTCCAGCCTCCATAAAAGCAACAGTGACTTGAAAGTTAGAACACTGGAATTTCTACTGGAATTTTGCAGGAACTGTGTCTATCTTTTTGGTTATGCACAAATGAAATGTTGAAAAGGGTTTTTTAGATGTAATTTTGGAAGAAATAGAATAAAGATAATTTTTTATATTAAACCAAAATAATCCCATCTGTTTTGTGTTAAGTCTGGAATATTTATACTTAAAATTGCTCTCTGATAGCAATTACATATTGGAAAATATGACACTCTGGTCAGAAATGAAAGCTTTGACATAAAGAAAAAATCATTGTATTTTTTGACTGCTGCATCAGAAGATGTTATCATATATTCATTTTTTAAATTTAGACATTGGACTATAGTGTAATACTCAAAGGTAATCTCATGACAATTGATAGTATTTTTCCCTACAAAATTCATACAAAAAAGAAAGACTTTTGTGTTTCACAGCTTTATTATTTGCTTCTTTGTGTTCACTCAGGAATTATATTAAACACCTTGTATAATTTGTGATCAGCAAACATGCTAACAACTTGCAGTATGTCATCAACAATATCTATTTTAAAGCAATTTTTCCTCACAAGCAATTTACTTGAGACAGACAAACATAATCATTAACACTCTGAAGCCACTCTGACCTAGGTCAGACCTGGTAAAAACAGCTGCTTCATAATGATATCCAATTTCCTTGTAAATCCTGTTCCAGAGAAATTTATAAATCACAAGTTGCTCTCAGCCCATGGTAAACCTCCCTTCCAAGTCATAGCCCTATGGAGATTGTTTGAAAGCATATTACACAACCATCTGAAGGGTCAGGTGCTGCCAACTGGAGCATTAAAAACTCATTTATACCTGTTTACTGGTAACTGCTATCAAAGGCTCACAAACTGGGAAGCAGAAATATAATATACCCATTGTTTTTTCAAGTCACCTTTGACTCTTGATGTTCAAATGAAACAAGAAAACTGCTGCCTCTAAACCACAGTTTAGGAGAGGAATTCAGGGGACTGAGTAAAAAGTGAAAGTTAAGATACTCTGGGATATCCTACCTGGCCCTGAGCTTCTGCTCCAGAAAAAAATCCCAGTGTCCTGGGACAGCACAGTCCTGTATCTCATTCTCCAGCCCTAGGCTATTGTTGTGTGTCCTGTATCACCTAAAATATCACTAGTCAATAATATTTAGGCATCCCCATTGCTCTTTCATTACACCTTAAGGGTAAACAAATTTTCCTCAATTTACTACTAGATACAGTGTGTGTCCAGAATTTTATTCATGAACAAAAAAAATCTTGCTTTCCATCTTTTGAGTAAATTTACAGATGGCTTTTAAAGTGAAGAATTTAAGTATGAGAGTAATACTATACAAAACAAACAAACAAACAAACAAACAAACAAAAACCCAAAAAACCAAAATCAAGAAAAACCCCAAACTAACAACAAACAAACCAGCTAGCACCAGAGTTCTTGGTACCAAGATTAGATACCTGAAGAAAGGTCAAGAAATACCAATTACATCAGAAGGTAATATAATTTCTGCATTCTTCTGTATGCTTATCTCCTAGATAAATTATATGCTCAACACCTTCTCAAAAAAGCCATATAAGTATACCATTCAGAATAAATTGATCCTAAATACAGCAGCACCAGGCTGTCCCAATGTGCCAAAATATAAACCATTGGGAAAGACCTGTGACCTGTCTGGCTGAACAAATGTGGTTTGAGCTCAGGGAAAAAGGAGACTTTACAAACTTTGGAGGAAGGGGGACACCACTCAGGAGTACCATAAGGTGAGGTTATGCCAAGACACATTTGGAAGATCCAAAGCTCAGCTAGAACTCAGTCTAAGTACTGCCTATGAAAGACAATAAAATTATTTTCTCTTAAGTATATTAACAAATAAAGGAGGATTATGGGCAATCTTCATTCTTTATTGAGAAACATAAGACAGAGGTATTTAATTTCTTCTTTACCTCAGTCTTTAGTAGTAAGATCAATTGTTTTTGGGTTGCCCAGCCCCCTGAATTGGATGACAGGAATGGGGAGCTGAATAAAGCCCCCATAATCCAAGGGGATCAGTGACTTTCTGTAGGAGTGTGCTGGGCTTTGCACCACTAAGTAGTGGTTTGTTATCAGTCTCGTTTGTTTCTGTTTGGAGCCAGGATTATTAGAAAGGCGATTGAGACAGTTTCTCATGTTCGGACTTGGATGTTTATTATATCTGATCAGAAATTACACTAAGTATGACAGTACCTCTAGCTGCTTGCTAGAAGTAGGAAAAATGGCTACAGCTGAGACTGCTTCAAGGCCTTGTAAAGCTAAACACACCAATAAAATTTTGCACCTATATAATTTATATTTTTGACCCAATTATAGATTCCCATGACCCTTAGAGTGACTTTCAACTGATCAATCCAAAGGTAATTACTTAAGTTCTGTGAAGAAGAAGGAAGAGAAGATGAACAAGAAGAAAAGACACCATCCAAAATTCTCAATCTTGTCCCCTAACTACCACTATACTGTAAAAACCTCAAATTTAAAACCCATCACCCAGTGAAAACACATACATCTAACCCACTATACATTTGTGATTTCCAACTTATTATTCATATTTACAAGTCTTCTCCAAGGTTTCAGGTCCAGTGCAGTGTTTTTCAGAGGGTCTGTGCCTGGAATCACAGAAAGCTTAAAAACTCCAGATTTCTGGGATCCAACAACTTTCTATACCTTTTGGACATATACAAGCTTATGGGACCAGATGGGATCCACTCAAGGTTACTGATGGAGCTGTTGGAAGAACTCACCAAGCTACTTTCCATCATTTACCAGCATTAACCATTAACCAGGGAGATCCTGGTAGTCTGGAGGTTAACAAATGTGAGACTCATCTGCACTATGCTCTGGAAGGAGTATCTAGCAAACATGCCTGTCGGGCTGACCTCTGGGGAAGGTTATGGGAGTAGATCATCTTGAGTGCCATTGTTGTCTACCCAGACTGCAGAAAAGTCTTATACACCATTTTCCACAGGATTCTGCACTAGTTAAAAAACTGTCTGAATTGCTGGGCTCAGTGAGTGGTGTTCAATGGAGTTAAAACCAAGTGACTGACAGTCACTAGTGGTGTTCCTCTGGTTTCAGTATTGGGACCAGGCACGTTTAACATCTTTACCAATAATCTAGATGAGAGAATCAAATGCACCTTCGGTTTGCAGATGGAAATAGGTTGGGTGGGAATGTTGATCTGCTTGATGGTAGGACGTCTCTGCAAAGGGATCTGGGCAGACTTGATTCATGGGCTGAGACCAATTGCATGAGGTTCAACAAGGTAAAGTGTCAAGTTCTGTACTTAGCTCACAACCCCAAACAGTGCTACAGGCTGGGGGAAAAGTGGCTGGAAATTTGCCCAGTATAAAGGGCCTTGTGGGTGTTAGTCAATGGCCACCTGAACATGAGCCAACTGTGCCCAGGTGGCCTCCTGACTTGTATCAGAAATAGTGTGTCCAGTAGGCCAGGGATTGTCCCCATGTACTCAGCGCAGGTAAGGCTGTACCTTGAGTCCCATATTCAGTTCTGGGCCTACCTTCAAGGGAGACACTGAGGTGCTGGAGCATGTCCAGAGAAAAGCATCAGAGATGTTCTGGAGTCTAATAAGTCATAAGTCTAATGAGGAGCAGCTGAGGGAGCTAGGGCTGTTTAGCTGGGAGAAAAGGAGGCTTAGGGGAGATCTTTTTAGACTCTACAACTACCTGAGAGAAGTGTGTAGCAATGTGGGGATCGGTCTCTTCTCTCAGGGTAAAACTGACAGGATGAGAAGAAATGGCCTCATTTAGATTGGATATTAGGGAAAATTTCTTCATCAAAGGGATTGACAAACATTCGAACAGGCTGCTCATGCAAGTCCCTGGAAGCCACCATCCCTGGAAGTATTTAAAAGAGGTGGAGATGTGGTTCTTAGGAACATAGTTTAGTGGTGGACTTGGCAGTGTGGATACTTTCAGTGTGGCTGACTCCACAGAATTAGACAAATAAAATCAAAACCACACAACCTGTGGTATCGGACCTAAATAAAAGAAGAAAAAGACAAAAGGAACAGCAAAGCACACGGACTCCTTTTGGGAACAGAAGCCGATTTTATTGAAGCGAGAGCTCATATTTAAAGCATGTTCTGATGCATGGAACAGAACCGTAGTTCATTGGTCCACAGGGATAAACATCTCCCAGGATGTGTCCCACGGAAAAACACTAGGTGTCCGTCCTTTTTGTGAATTCTTTCTCTTTTTTTCCAACTTTTTTCACGGATTCCAACCTGTTTTTGACCATGTTATCACCTTGGGAACTTTCTCCTTATCACCCTGGGAACTGGGCAAAACTAAAACTTGTGAGAAATAATTCTCCAAGCTCATTCGCTAGATGTCTCTCTGACCACAACAACCCACCAACCCTCCTTTTTATAAATTTAATTGAAGTGTCTAAGTACATGCAAAACCTATTCAGATTTCATCAGTAAAGTTTTATATGAGAATGCAATGCTTGATATTGGGGTTTTTTTTCAATATCAAACTATATGTAAGGTAATATTTGTGGATACATCACCACATTTATACACTGCAATGAAAAGCTTTTGAAATGGATAACAATGCAATGATATCCTGCAATCTTTGTATATCCATTTTCTTCTGGTCTTAGCCAAGAAATCCCATTAACCTCAATGTCAGCAGAATTTTAAAAAGCAGAAAATAGATACTTAGCTATATTTCTCTGTACAACAGACACCATACAAATTGTTTAAACATTTTTAATCAGTCTATTTTTCTATCTGTTATTGAATAGTGTTAATGTAAAATACTACTCAATAAAAAAGTATGAAAACCTGGTTTCAGCTGTTACAAATGTGCCTACTAATATTCCATGTAAACTTTTAGGAAATCGTTGGAGGTAACAGATGATGAAGAGGGAGTTTGTTTGGCAAGTTTAGTAGTGCAGATCATTATACTAATTACAGTGCAGTACAACCAGGCTAATTACAAATTAATTACAAATTGACAAAACTGTTGTTAATGATAGGCGTTCTGTTTTCAGCCTGTTTTTGTTTGTTTTTTGTTGCTTAGTTTTGGGAATTTTTTCATAAATGAAAAGATGAATGCTTTAGGGTTCCATTTTTTATATGTTAAATCCTTCTTTTAGGAGTTCTTTGCTTTTTGAACTAAACAGTCCTTACTAAAAATATGAATTAAAATATATGTCTTTCACTATTAAATTTATGTGAATGACTAGATATGTACCTTAGTGTTTTATCATATTACTCAAAAAATTAAGCTCACAATAGCTAATCAGCAGATTAATGGAGGCTGACATTAAAACACAAAAGTAATCAAAAACACCTGTTGTTCTTGGATTGATTAAGTTATTTATTAGAATTAGTGAATAAATAAATATAAAACATATTAGAAAATAATAATTCAAATAGAGTTCATGACAGCCAGGATTACATGACTGATAAATGGCAGACAATTCAGATTAATATTAAAATGTTGCTGAGTTCTGAAGAATTAAAAAGACTGGACTGAATACAGTGAGTTTTGATGATGCTTCACTATTTCTTTTCATTACTGACAATATATTGTTCTTAGCAACTTAGAAAACCACAAACAAAACCCACTAGTCTACATCTAATTGAACTCTTCAGTATTTATAAAAGTTTATAGTTAAATTAATGCATCTAAACCAAGGTATTGTAACCTGGTGATAGAGCCATAGTCCAAATGATTGAATGCTTCCAATGCATTCCCACTTAGTGGAATTATACAGAGATTAGGATTGAGCACACCCTCAACAAGTTTGCTTATGGCAGGCACCAAGCTAATTGGTGCAGTTGGTTTGCTCAAGGGAGGGGACATCATGTGCAAAGCTCTTGACCGCCCTGAGGACAGGGACCATGAGAATTTCACTAAGTCCAGCAAGACCAAGTATGCTGCACAAGCATATGGGCAATCTCCAACTGTGATTCTCCTTTTCTCTCTTTGTTCTTGTGAGACCACAGCTGTAGTACTTCATCCAGCTGTGGAGCTCCACAGCAGAAGAAACACATGGACCTGTTCAGCAGGTTCATAAGGGGACAATGAAAATGATCATAAGGCTGGAAGAGCTCTCCTGTGCAAAATGGCTGAGAGAGTTGAGATGTATAGTCTGAAGCAGACTTCAGAGACACCTTACTGTGGCCTTCTAATGTATAAATGGACTTATAAAAAGGTGGAGAGAGACTTTGTACAAGGGCCTGGAGTGCTTGGAAAAGGGGATACGGTTTGAAACCTAAAGAGAGTTGGTTTAGATTGGACTCAAACAGGTCAGCCAGAAAACTTGTGGAAGTGTTCAAGGACAGGTTTGATGGGACTTTGAGCAACCTGATTTAGCAAAAGATATCCCTGGCCATGGCCCTGGAGTTGGAACTACATATCTTTAAAGATCCCATCCAACTTAAAATATTACATAATTCTCTGATTACATTATCCCATGTTTCTACAATTCTCTGACAGATCTGATGAAGTTCTCACTGAAAAACACACAGAAAAAATATGAGTAATCAGGAACTTAACCGATAAAGTGTGCACCTATCTGTCACATTTCAGAGTCTCATACAACCCTGGGAATGTGAAGTAACACCAGACATCTGTGATTATACAACTAAATAACATGGTGATATGCAGGTGCAGACACTTGTTTTGTAAATACTAACTTATATATCTCAGTCTGAAGATAAATATTAATTTAAAAATTGGCAGTTTTAGCAATGAATACAAGTCAGACCAGTGAATGAAACCACTAGTACAGTGAGGTACGCTATGATTAATTCCTGAAATTGCAGAAAATGCTATACTTGTTTCATTACCTCATTAATGTGCTCTTTTATATATCCATCAATACTTGTAAATTTATCCTTTAGTTTCCTCTTCATCATGACTTCTTCTTCTTTTCCTATTATCACTTCCTATTTAGTGTAACTAACTTTTTTCCCCTGATCAATAGCTGGTTTTTTTTTTCCTTTTTAATTTAGCTTAGAAGACAAAAAAAACTCAGAAAAATAACATAATGTTTTGCTTTTCTGTTGCATCTGGTTGTCCTTTCTTCCCTCATCTATTTTGTTCACAAGTTTCTCCCAGCAGTAAAACAGTATTATTGCACCTACAGAATAAGTGACAATTTTTCTTGGAATTTAAGCATTATATTATTTAGCATAAACAGGAGACTACAGAGTTTAGAATTATTACTACATAATGTTAACAGTCATTTGAGGAAATAATTTTTTAAAAAAATCAGAACTGTATTTTAGTTGCTTTTCAACATATTTTGTGTGTGACAATTTTTACTTCAATATATATGATCATAAGCTGATACTAAGCAATATGCAGAGGAGGAAAGTAAAACATTATAAAATACATTGACCAGAATTTTGATTCTATTTGATTCAGTTTTACAATTTATAGTGAATTCTAGTGTATTTACTGTTTCTGATTTATATACCAGAAATCAGATCAGGAATAAATTTCATTAGAACAGGTATGCGGCTAATTTATTTCTGAAATTTTTGCATATATTGGCAATGGTATTTAGTCGTCAGTCCAATAAAATCTTATTTTTTTTCCAGGAATGTAGCTCTTTTTCTCTTCCTCTGCTCAGACTAGAAATCATTTAAAAATCAACACAATTTCTCTTTTCAATTGGTGTATATTATATTCTACTGAAGTGATACTATTTTTCACTTTATTCAATTACTCTATTATTACTTCATGCAATCTATAAAATAATTTTTGTTACTTTTCTGCCATGTCTTTCATCAATCAGTTGGTAGGTTCAGTTTTTCTGAGTGCAGAATGTCTAAGATTAGAATTGAAGATTTTGATCCGCAGAGGATTAAAAAAAATAGGTGACATTAAAGCACCTCCCTTCCATATAAAGTGCTTAATTTCAGCACCTGAATGCTATAAAGTTAATGTCCTGAGATTGTGGTGGGTATCTGAATTTAAGTTCCCAAAGTAGTATGCTAAAGATCCTTAGGATTCCCTGTGTATCATGACTGTGTTAAGCAGATAAGACTGACAGTGTCTTTTAAGTCCTATTCATATTTATTATATAAAAATATACTTTTCCTAGGTTGCCTTAAACTTGATCATGTTGCTACATATCCAGCTTCTGTCTCAAGTGTCACTACATATTCACCTTTGCCAAATTAATTGAGCCCTATACAACTATTTTTAGAAGACACAAGCCATTTTCCAGACTCTATTTACTGTATGGACTACAATGGTCACAACTAATAAATAGAGATTTCATATTTACCTGACATACAGCACCTACCTTACAGACATATGGTTTACATGTTTTAATGTTTTAGCTTTTTTATATCCTGCAGTTAAAATATTGATGTTTTTCAATTTTGATCTATTAAAGCTTAGCGAATTAGGCAGTAATACACAGAAAAGGTAAATACTGATTCAATTAATGAAATTATTGTACACTATTTAAACTATGTAAGAGATTATAAACAATTTAAAGGACTCTGAAAAATATTGATCTCCTAGATGACCTGTGCCAGAGTATACCTAGGTAATTATGGTATTTGGGACATTAAAAAAAAATATTGGTATATGGTATTCCTTCTGTTTCCTCTACTTGTTGCCTGTTCTAGCATCTGCAGTTCGGCAGGTTGATCTCTAATTTGTAGAATATTTTGGGGAAGGAAGGTCAGGGAATGCTATTAAAATTATAGAATTAATACCAGTGAAAATATCCCAGTGGAATAAATAATCCATCTTTATTTTATGGTAATACTACTGCCTATGCTTTTTGATGCCAATGTGCTTATCAACAGCAATTTCTGAACTTTATTCTGTCACCACAATCCATAAATCACACTGTTTGTGTATCTGATAGCTTACAAAATACTCCCAGACTTATAGTGCAACTCACACTATTTGTGCATCTGGGATTGCTATTGTGACCGGGCTTACAGTGTAGACATGCTGTTTGTGCATCTGGTGCCTTGCCAGACTTACAGTGTCAAATTGGTTACTCTGAAATATTATACGTGAACGTCTCCCAGGGATTCAGACAGACAGATAATGTACCAACTAGCATGGGGAAGCCTAGTGGCCTTAGTGACGCGGCCCACCTGCGTCCACCACCTGGCCCTCTGGCCCGCCCAGCTAGCTCCTGCAGGCAGGTACCAGCGCCAAGAGTGGGCTGTTCCCAGGACACAGCTGTCCCGGAGATACAGCCAAGGCTGCGAGGCCCTTCTGGTAGTGTCCACGTCCGGGAAACGCAAAGGACGAGAGGGAGTCCTTTTGTTGTTCCAGGGGGAAGGTTTATTGCAGAGCCCGGAGCTGAAAGAAACCCCAAGGGAAGGACCCAACAAAATGCAAACTCACAGGTGTACAGCAACTTAAATACGGGGGAGGTCCTAAGGGCGGGTACAACAGATCCACCAATCGGGGAATTTTGGGGGAGGAACACAAGGCGGGGATGGGTACACAGCAAACCAATGAGGGAGGACAAAGGCGGGGAGCAACATGTTACAACAAATCCTGACTCAAAGAAAAGGGAACTGATACAGAAGCTTCTAGAAGGTTGGGAGGGGTTGGGGAGGATTGACATTGCCAGGGGAGGGGATTAGGGAGACTGATAGGGAACCATCTGGGAAAATGGGATGGGTCAAGGGCAGATTGACTGGGAGAAGGCGGGAACTTGGACAACCGATACCACAATGAGGGGGGGGGGGTGTTTCAACATTGGAATGAACCATTTAAAAATGGAAAACAACAATAAAATAACACACTGCAACACCTTAGGCCTGCTGCACTTGCAGATAACCCAGAAAACAAAGAGATCTCCTTTCCTAAATTTTTCCATGATGGTAAACCCTCCCTTTAACACTGAGATATGGATGCAAAATATTTTCCTCTTTTATGTTTCTTCAATTTCAGACTAGAAATTTAACATAATCTGTAAGGATACTGCCCAAGGGACAAAATGTAAGATGTTACGCCTTAATGGAAAATAAAATGTTTAAAAGATATAGGTAATGTCAGGATGGGTGATAATTTTATGCACCAGACAGGTGCACAATGTAAAATAAAATGTATAAGAACAGTTCAGCTTGAGAGCACACAGTTAGAGAGAAAAGGCTTTCACAGAATGAATAATAAGCTTCCACAATGATTTCACAATCCTGCTGAGCTAGAAGATGATTTAAGGATACTGAAATTACTTAGGAAAGGAGAGATTACTTACCTTGAAATCTGACTTCTCTGAGGATCTCCTACCTAATCCTAGAGTCCCATAGTATGAAAAATTTTAAAGTTGTAATACCTTTGGTTGTCCGCAAAGCATTGATGGGAACTCACATCAACCTCCAGACAGAGCTGTCAGGTTTCTGGAGTGGAGGGAGATGAATCAGCAAACCTAAAACACAGTTTTCAATTCACTTTAACCATAGGTCAATACACAGTGCTATCTCAGCACGATATTTTCTAAAACAGCATAGGATCTTATTCAAAGCTGCTTTTATTATTGATGAAGATTACTGGAGAGCTAACTGTAAAACACTGCTCTAAATTAAAAAGTGTAAGTATAACAACTGCTGCATAATGACAGAGAATTAAATGTTAAAATTATGCAAATAAAATACATATTTTTTACCTATTTATATAAATAAGCTGTAAATCAGAATAGCATTTAATTTTCTCTTTTTAAATATATTATATGAAAACATACTACTTATAACATGCATTCATTGCAAATCCTTATACCTGTATTTAAAAAAGCAACTTCAAAATGCATTTTGAATTCTTTAATTTCAGCATGATAACATTCCCTTTGATGGTCTGTTACTTACAGTAATGTCTGATGAAAAATGCAAATGATGAAATTAAATTAAATGTCTTGAGGTAGGCAGAGATCCAAATCAGGCCATTCTGCAACTGCTAAGTGACTCCTGTGGTATTCAGCTAGCTTTGTATGTGAAATAGACTGTCCTGGTCTGGGAGACGTAAAGAGAAAACAGTTCAGACACTTTCTTTTAGAGATAATGGTGCCAGGAAAAGAAAGCCAATGAATGGCAGTAAAAACTGTACATGGATTTGCACATAAGGTTTTGTACGCAGTAAGCTGAAACACTAAAGTTACTGCTGAGGTTTTGTATAAGCACCCTTATTGAGAAGGGATTTGAGGCTTAGCAGAAATCCTGGAAGGTTATTAAGATAGAGATCGGCTGCTGCAAAGAATACAGAATCCTGGAAAAATTCACAGCATCATCTTGATTTTGTAGCATCTGGCTCACATCATAAATGCTTTGAGCACTGTCATTCTGTGAACTGAATACCTGGTGTCAGGAAAATGGCCTTGAAGAAACAAATACTCACCATGTCTTCACTCAATGAAGAGGAATGTGAAATAGCAATAGAAAAATATGAAATAGTAAGAAAGTCAATATACAAATGCATGCAACTTATTTTGACTATAAATAAATTGCAGTAAACTTTGATATTACGTGGAGGTAAGGCTGATAAATCCCAGGAAGTGTATGAATAGTTTTTCACTGTCAGGTATCATTAACATTAAACTTCAGCAGTGTTGGGGTATTTCTTTAAGCTCCTTGTGGCCACGGGCTGATATTTTAGCTGTGTTGGTCACCTTGTTTCCAGCAGAGAAAAGAACAAGTAAAATCTGGCAAATTACTTTCCTGGCTTCTGGAAGTAGTTCAGATGCTTGTAATTTGTGAGTTTCTGGGACCAGACTGGATTAGATCACTGTTATTTAATACTGGCAGCCTATCTGTGACTACTAGCTGAGGACACTGTATTCTGACCATAGTTCTCCCTAGGGGAGAAAGGTTAGGCAAAAAGAGGGAAATATTCTTCTCTCCTCTCCTCTCCCTCTCCTCTCCCTCTCCTCTCCCTCTCCTCTCCTCTCAAGTTTCATGAATTTTTTCCAGCACAGTGAGNGCCCATAAAGGACATGTGGTTTTCCATCTTTTCATAACTTCTCTTAAAAAACCCAAATCAAATCAAACACAACTCCCCCACCAAAAAACCCAAAACAAAAAAAAAAAAAACAAAAAACCAAACCAAAACCCTTATCCCAAGGAAGCAAATGAAGAAAACTACAACTACGAGATTCAGGCTTACTTTGATTCTTTAATTGAAAATAAAGACGATCAAACACATGAAATAATGTTTTCAAACTTACACCCTGTCAAAAGAAGAATCAGTTTTGGCAAAAAAAAAGGTAGCTACACTGAAAACTTTCTCTGATTTACTTAGGAATTAAATAACCAAAGATATTGCCTTCAGATTTGGTTGATTATAGTTGTAGTAACTGTATATATAGAATTTTTCTTCAGGGTTCAAGATGAGTAGGTTGAAGATTGTAGCACAAGTAATTCAAGTAATTGGTATCAAAATGGGCTTCCTGCATATCCTGCCTGTGGGTAGCTCCATATTATTACTAATTTCTTGCCTTTTCAGGATGGGGCTCTTTTTATGGTTTTTTTTCGTGTTTCCTGTTCTCCTCAGTGTTCCAGATAAACCTATGAATCCAAATTTGTCAATGGTTTAGCCCTTCCAGAACATTGTACTTCTTGGCCAGCACAAAAAGACATCCACCCACATATAGCAACTCAGGCTTTGTAGTAAACTTGAGTCTATCCTAAAAATGATCAAAAGATTTTATGGGGTTATTTCCCTACAGTTGGTAGTGTTTTAAAACTTTTTGACTTTAAATTGGACAGTTTGAAAGGGAAAACCTTGAATAAGCAGTTGTATTTAGTCTATTCTATTCATAGTTCTATTCTTTGCATTAATAGCTAGAAAGGACCTAATAAGATGCCAGTGTTTTTGCAACTGCTGGGTAGTGCTCAACAGCATCAGGGCTGTCTCTCCAGCATTGGCCCCTTACCAATAGGCTGAATGGGGACAAGGTTTTGGGATGGTAGCCAGTACAGTTGATTCAAATTGACCAAAGGGATGTTCCATTCCATATGACGTTTGCTCAGATATGAAAACTAGGAAAAAGAAGGAGGAAGGGTAGGAGCATTCATTATTTATATTTATCTTCAGGAGCAGTCACTATGCATACTGAAACTCTACTTGCTGAGAAGCAGACTGACACCACCTGTTAACAGAAGTAGAAAATAAATCCATTGTTTTCTTTTGTTTCTGCATAGACAAATTTTGTTTCCACTTTATTAAATTGCCTTTACTTTGACCCACAAATTTTTATCTTATTTCTTCCATCCAGTCCTGCTGAGGAGTGGCATGATAGACCAGCTTGGCAGGCATCTGGCATCCAGCCAAAATCAACCCACCAGAGCAATGTTCTTTAATAAGAGTATAAATGAAAAATCATACAGTCCTTTCAGCTTCTCCAGTTACTGCTGCCACTGAAGCTTTTGTCATTCTGGAGACTGCAGGAGAGGTTGGGACAGGGAGACAGAGGTGGCAGCAATCAGAAAAATTGCACTATTGCAATAACCATGCAGAAGCATCTTCAAGACCTGTATCAAACAGTGTTGCTTCAGCTTAGGTCACATAAGGATGTTTTAAGCACTTGACAGACCTTTCCTTTCATAGTTTAGTTTTGTTTTGTTGTTTTTCTTTTTTCTTCTGTATTTTTGAAAAAGGCTGTTGAATGAAAAAGTGAAATAAAAGAATGCGTATTAACTTCTACTTTTCATTGTTGGAACTCCTGAATGCCGGGGACTCCACTGTGTTTAATATTTCACAGAAATATAATAAAAGATAGCTGCTGCCACAAAGTCATTTATAGTCTGAACTATAAGACAGAACAGCCTGGGAATTGGCAAAAGTGTATGAACTCATTTTAAGGTAAGTTGTTTTGCCCACAGTGTCTGGGTGTAATGAACCATCAGCAGCATTCAGCACACATTGAGCTCAGAAATCCAGAAGGTGTTCAACATCATCACTGGCATTTCTATATTGCATTGCCTTTGACAGCAGATTGATGATGGTGGTGGAGTCATTTTGGTAGAAGATTTGCTTCTCTGTTTTTTATCCAGCCCTTATCCCCAGCCTAGCTTTGCATCTGATGCCACCTTCATCTCCTAGGTAAATACGGACAGTCCAGTACTGTGTACCTCAGGAGAGTGGAGTAGACAGGCAGGAGGATGATATATGGGAGCAGCAGGTGGACTTTCCATCCGTTCTCCTTCGAGGAGTCTGGGAATATGCTACAGTTGTCAGGCCCAGTCACAGACTGAGAAAGGCCAAATGTGAGGAAGAACAGGCTCCCTTGCTTTTTGGCTGTGGACTAGCTACATTTTCTCAAGTAATTAGTCAGGTAATTAATCATTGGTAATATTTCAGTGATTGGCAGGATGGTTTTGATTCAAAGTTGGATCATTCTCCGCATGAAGCCATGCTTTGGGTATTTAGTCCTAGCTTGCTGACAGCTTAGTCATCTTTGTATCACACACTGAGTGCACATGTGCTCCAGTTCTGTCTTCCCAGATGAGGAGTGATATTTTGTCTGATTTTCCTTGGTGAAAGTGTCACATTTGTTGTTGTTCAACTAAAATTTTTCTCAGACAATTTTGAATTGTTCCATACTGATGCTTTTATCTGGCAGTGACAAATTTTCTGTGACAAATGAGCTTGGTGTTCGGCATTTTCCAATGATTATTAAATGTTGATGTGCACCCCAGATCATAGGAAAAACTGAACAAGATAAAAATGCATTTAAACTATTTTTTTTTAAATTTGGAACTGTATTTTATTTTTTTTCATAAATCCATTTGTTATTTCCACAGGTTCAACTTGCAGAGTGGTTCTGTTGCAAGCTAAATGTATTCCTTTATAGAGGAAACAACCTGTCAATCTTTTTCAGCTGTATCCCAAAGGTGCTCTAAGCCCTAGCAGGGAAATATGTATTTTTATTCCCTCCTGGGAGGTATTTTTACACACTTCTAAGATCTCCCTGAGTCTTCTCAATGCTGGACAGCCCCACTGTTTCAGCCTGACTCTCCTGTCAGAAGCCCCGGGCCCTTTATCATCCTTGGAGCCTCTAGCTGCACACACTTCAGTTTTTCCATGTCCTTCCTGTACTGGGGAGCCCAGCATTGAATCCAGCAGCCCAGATGTGCATCCTTGGGACTGAGCAGGGGGAAGGATCACTTTTTTCAGGGGGGAGCACTGTGCCTGTGGTAGCCAGGGAGCATTTGGCTGTCTTTCCCAGGAAGGAACATTTCTGGATCATGTTCAACATATCATCCACCAACACACACAGGTTCCTCTCTGCAGAACTCTTTTCCAGACATCTCCAACTTTTGCTGGAGCAAGATGTCATTCTTCCTCAGGGGTAGGACGTGGCCATTTCCTCTTGCAATCATTATGGAGTCACTGTGTAAAATTCTGTGTAACTAGTCATGTTTCAGAATAATTTTTATGCTAGCTAGTCTTAAGTTTCTTTACTTTGTTTTATTCTTCACTAGGTTAAGGAGATTTTATTAACTCATAATAAAATTCGCCATATTGATTATCCAATAGATTTTCAGACTGATGTATCCTAAAGAGACATTATCAATACCTACTGATTTAACTGTAAATTTTCTTTGAAATAAATCCTTTAAGCATGAAAACAAAGCACTTTTTTTTTTTTTCTATAGAAACTTCTATAGATTATACACTATTTTTTATCCACATTTTAAGGTATTCTTCCCAGGATTGTATTTATCCCTTAAAAAATACAGCGTGACTTTATCATTTTCAGACTTTTTTTTATGTTATATTTAAAATAACATATATACATACCCAGCAGCATTACTGTGCAGTTTACAAGCACAATACCCTGAGGCAGTATATTATCCCTTGGTCTGAAGACATATTGAGCTTTTCCTTTTCTTTGTAGTTTAAGTGCAGGTGTTCTACAGTCTTCACTTCACCAAGTTTTTGTCATCCTTCCCGAAAGCTATGTAGGGCTGCTTTTTTTATTCCTCAGGGAAAGGTGGAATTACTGCCAACAGTTTTCTTTTTTAATCTTGACCTGGTGGTTGAGTGGCTTCTGTGATGGTGCCTGATGCCTTTCATCCCTACTCCTGCTGTGTGAGTAATGCTGAGCCTCGCCTGCTGCACCTCTCCCCAGTCAGTTGCTTCTGTTCTTTTAGCTGAGTGAGAATAATTACTTCACTGAGACACAGTCAGCTCCCACTGAAGTCAAGGGAGCTAATAGAATCTCAAATAGCTAATAGAAGAACTGCTTTGTTTCATGTGGGGTTAAATACGATGAAGTTGGTTCAGTGTGATATCCATTTCAAACCGCAGTACTATGACCAAACTCAGCTTCTGTGACAAAATTCTTGTTTTATTTGGACTGTGTGTTCCTAAGGTTGCATTTTCTGATAGTACTATAATTTGATATAAATAAATTATTTAACTGTGTATTAATTGGAAATTCATAATTATTTAAAAAATGATTGGGGGAAAAAAGCCCCTCTTTTTTCTCTTACACATTTCTAGTTGGGACTGTCATAATATCTTTTTAATTGATTATGAATAAAATACATACAAAGCATCAAAATTTTCTTACCAAAATAAAATACATATAAGAAAATAATTTAAAACCCTTGTATCTTACAATAAATTAAAACTACAAAATATAAAAAATTGTATTTGTTTTTCCTGTACCACATCATGCCAAACTCAGACAGAAAGACTGACAAAGATAAAAAAAAACCAACGGCACAGTCAACAAACAAATGTGAAGTCCATAATTTTGATATTTCTATTCCCAACATGCATTATGCCCTACTTAAAGGGAATTATGGGTTTGAACTCCATTTTCTATTTGAATTGAGATAATGGCTGCAGTTAATAACATTTTTGCTCATTCCATTAATGAAAGTTAAAATGTGTCTATAGATACACAATCACATCTAAATAATATATATGCATGCACAAGTATATGTACATTACATATATTATATGAGCTGATGTACTTAGGGGTATATGTGGGTATATAAGTTTGTTTATGCACACAGACATGCATAGATTGAATAAGTAATTCCTTCACTTAAATCCACAGTATTTCAAAGCTATTAGAGAAAGCAAAACCAGCTAAGGAATGGATTCATGAGATCAGGTAAACATTATTTTGTTTTTTATGCTAATCTAGTTATAACCAAAGTTCAAGCTCTCTGTTAAAATCTGTAGAAGAGAAAGAGTAAAAACCACAGGGAATAATTTATTAACAGTAAGATATCTTGTGTGGATCATCATCCAGAAACAAATGTAATCAGACCCTCCTGCATAAACTTCATAACTTCCGTAACCCTTGAAAGAATCACTGTGTGATGATGCTTTGCTTTTGTCACCAAGAATGATCTTCTCATATCGCCCCAGAATCATTTCACATGTAATTAGCAAGAGCTTCAAATTTTCTAATCAAAGTAAATTGGTAGCCACAGAAGTATACCATTTGTAAAAAAGGCGTAACAGCATAAAAATATTTTGTCAGTGTTAATATATCTTTGAGGCCTCATTACATTTTTTATTCCTAATTCTTCCTTTTGCCTTAAATTCCTTAAAAAGAATTAATTTCTTTTGATCTTGAGAGGAATATTTTAATAACATTTCAAGCAAATTCTCTACTAGATATTTATGAAAGCCATTCATAGCAGTGGCTTTTTGCGATGAAAAAATTTATTTTTCTATGTGAAAAAATCCCAGTAAACCTCCGTCCCCCCAAAAAAAATTGTCATTTCATTCAGCTTTTTCAAACTTCTGTTCTGAGCTTCTTTATGCGTTATATGACAGAATTTTTTTCACCTGTAAACCTGATGGACTAACTGGCTAACACAGAAAAATTATAAACTATATTTTGCCACTAAAAGCTCAGATATTTTCTAAAAAACTATATACTTATGGCCATAAAGTTGTGCAGGATCAAAATGCATAATAACAGTATATTTAAACATATACTGCGTAGAAAAATATAACTTTACTGGGAGCTGTCAACTGGGGAAAAAATAGGAAGAAAAATTGCTTTATGAACCACGCATAGGACCACAGTGAATTCAAAGAGGATTTAGTAGATTCATGTCAATTAGTAGAATCATTATATCTGATGGGAAAATAATCTCACAGGAACAATATGGATGAGATTAGAGGACACTTCTGAAGCTTGACTAGTCTAACCTCTTGCACAGAACAGGATCAGTTAGAGCAGGTTGTGTGAGAATATGACCAGTTATATCTTGCTTATTTCCAAGGATGTAGAGGTCACAGCCTCTCTGTACTGCCCACTCCAGTGTTTGACCACCCTCACCAGTAATAGAGCTTTTTCTTGTCAAATTTCTTCTGTTTCAGTTTCTGCCCTCTTGTCCTGTCATTGGACTCCACTGAGAAGAGTTTGACTTAATTTCTTTTAGTCCTTTCCATCAGGAATTTATACATGTGGATAAAATCTCACTGAGCCTTCACTTCTCCAGACTGAACAGCCCCATCTCTCTCATGATTCCCTCCTGTGTCAGATGCTCCAGTTTCTTAATCATCATCTTTGCTGTTTTCTGGACTCCAGGTTGTCCATCAGTCCAAGCAGTACAGATATTTCTCACCAAGGCTGAACAGAGAGGAAGAATTCGCTACATGCTGTTAATGATCTGCCTAATGCAGCTCAGGAGGCCATGGGTCACCTTTGTCATGAGGCTGCACTGCACAAAGTCTCTTTGAATTGTGAAAGCAAAAGAAGGGTTTCTGTTTCTGTGTTTCTGATAGGACTCTTTCCACTTGGCAGTTTTATGATATGTGACAAAAGAAACTGTACCTAAATGATTGAAGAGAGTATATCTGTTTTGGTGATGCTTTTTTTGCCAGAAGTTGCAATATGATCTCAGGAATTCTTGTTATCTCTCAGCCTAGAGAAATGAGTTAGGCAATGTAGTTTCCTTTGACTTTATCAGAAACACAGTATGTGACTAATACTAGGGTCAGTGCTGTCTGTACCAGGAGTGAACCAAGGAGGAGGACAAGACATAATTATCCCCTGACTGCCTTGGATCATCCCCCCTGCCTAAATCATCCTGGAGATTTGCTGATGACTAAAGCCATTCTAAGTGAGGCCCTTGGAGTTTTCCTGAACTGCAGCAGGCTGCCCCAGTACCTCCAAGTGCAGTGCCACTAAGAGCTTGCAAACTCTCAGGGTTGTGCTACTCAGAGGACAATTATCAAAAGCTGGTGACAGGACCTGGGCTCTATCCCCGCTCCTCAAGACTCAACACTTTTCACTTGTTGAGAGATGCAAAAACATCTGGCTTGAGTATTTCACTGAACTCATGGGGGATTTTTAACAGGTATACCTTTGTATTTACTGTATTTACTACTTTGTGATTGTATGTATGCTTGTGTGAATTGTTTTATATATGCTATAGTATGAATATTGTCACCTCAGATCTATAGTTAAGTCACTGTGTGCTTATAATAAATTCTATTAAATGAATTTGTATTAGTCAATGATTGAGCACTGCTGAACTCTTTAGAATTTAACCATGGATCAAGTCTGAGTTTGGCAAGGGAAACCCCTCTGAATCTCATGACACAACAAGAGAGTCTCCCTTACTTTTTTGAACCTCTACCCTTTTGCATCCTCACCCTTTTTGCATGAACTGTATGAAGTGACCTAAAGCACTCATTTGTGACACCTGTCTAGATGTCCATATAGGTTACCATTACAGGGATATATTAATTTCTGAAATAATCCTCAAGTTTAGGTCAGGCAATGCTATTACCCTTGTTTTACACCAGATGAATTCAGGGTAGAAGAGATTAAGCACAGAGTCAAACCCAAGGACATAGCTTCATGGGCAGGCTCAGCCTGATCTCTGTTGAGACATATGTGCTCCAGATCAATTAGAAGTGAGAAAATTAGTTTAATATCATTTTAGTATCCAATGAAGCTAATGTACAGGAAGGCGCATATCTGTAAGCACAGAGGGAGAAGCATTTAGGTTGCTATATTGATAAATGTTTCCACTTTACACAGCTCAAATATTAGGTAAAATCTAGAGCTAGCCAATAGGAAAACTTCAAGCATATATATATATATATATATATACTCAAGTAGCTAAGTCATTCTAGATCTTAGGGACCTGACTCAGTGCTGAAATTTTACTTTTTAAAATTACATGATCATTAAGCACTACCAAAACTATCTCAGCTTGTATTACCCTGAAAATAAGGATAAAATACTTCTTTATTAACAGTTTATTGTGATTTCCCATTGAAATTGTGACTAACAGGAGATCAAATAATTTTTAGATGGACATCTCTCTGCATGAACTGGAAAATAAATATTAGAAACATGTGAGTTGAAGATTATTAATATGAATAATATTATGAATATGAAGAAAATTCACTTAAGTATGCTGAAAAAAACATGAAATTCCAGTTCAGTCAAATACTTTCCCTTCTATTGTCGTTTTGTAGGTTTCTTGAAACAAATGCTAATTGTAGAATGGAATGGGATTAATAATCCTGACAACATTAAAATTTAAACATAATGTAAACAGCATAACTATATGACACCTGCCAATCTAATTTTTCCTCATTCTTTTCTCCATGTGAAGACTAGGAATTTGGTCCAAATAAAATTGCATAGACATTTAGATTAAAAAAGTATTTAATATCATCAGGTCTAATGGTTAACACAGCACTGCCAACACCACCACTAAACCATGTCCCTAAATGCCATACCCATCCTTCTTTGAAACATCTCCAGTGATTGTGTCTCCACCCACCAGCCTCTGGGTTGCCTGCTCCAATACTTGACAACCCTTTTGATGGATAAATTTTCCCTAACATCCAAACTAAAAGCTCCCCTGGTGCAACTGAAGGCCACTTCTTCTTGACTTGTCACTTACTACTTCGGGGAAGAGTCCAATCCCCACCTGCTGACATCTCCTTTCAGGTAGTGGTAGAGAGTAATAAGGTCCTCCCTGAACCTTCTTTTCTCTAGACTGAACAGCTCCAGTTCTCTCAGCCACTCCTTTATAAGACATTTCACCAACATTATTGCTCTTGTTTGGACATGTTCCAGCACCTCAAAACCGGATATAACATTGTATATAGGTTGTCCCAAATGTGATATTTACATTGAAGCCTAGTTACTAGTTGTAAATAAAAATAGCTTAGAGGAATAATAAAAAAAAAGAAAAAGAATAAAAAAATAGAAGAAAAAGGAACCTGGAAGCAGTAAATGTCTGTCATTGTTAGAACCATATCTATTACTATTTAAATTATTATTCTAATGCCTTGGAAAAATGCAGCCAGATGGTGTCTTTCATGTGCCAAGTTAAGACCAGAAGCAGTATTTGACCAGTACCCTTTGAACTCATTGTTAAAAGTGAGATTTTAGCTGTGAACCTCTGACACAGCTAGTGCTACATCATAAAATTGCTGGTTTATGTTTGTTGAATTTAATGTAATGTGGCACTAAACTGGCAAAAAATGACCTTGTTCAGTAGGCAGTAGATTTGATTTAATCTATGAGACAATGACAGAGAAGCAGAAGCAAACATTAGAAATTCTTTTCCTCATTTTATTCCCAGTGAAAGATGAATTTTACTGTAGAATCAGAAAGTACATACTAAAGCACCTCAAGGAATGGGGGATGTCTCATCTGCTGGCTGCATTAGGATTTACCATCCCCTTTTCATGCGCCATGCATCAGCCTGAAGAGCAATATTCAGAGCCATTAGCATGATAAATAATGGCAGGGAAAGTCACTTCCTATTAACTTTCCCCTCACCATACGTAGGTTTCTTGTGCCTGTAAATAGTTTTCTTTCTACTGACAAGTTGGTTTGGCATGAATAGTTTTAGGGAATCTTAGCTTTGCCTGCAGGACTTCCTCTAAAGTTAAATGCTTTCATCTGAACACTTTCTTCTTCAGTTCACTCATTGACTGCCTTTGCCTTATATTTTTTTCCTTCTAATTTCCTTGATTTTTTTCTTTATCTTGTAAAAGTATCTAGTATTTTAAGTAAAAATTTGAGACCTTTGTTTCTGTTACACTAACACCACTTTAGCTGATACTATGAGTCATATGAAAAAAAATCTGTAATCTAACACATTATACATACTTAAAGGCAAGCAAAAATTAGTACATATCTCACTGTGATGCCTGATATCACTTGACTCAAAATTAGATTCCTTGTTCTGGGTTGGAATATATAATGCTGAGTAAGACACCTACATCATCTATAGTTACTGGTGAAAAAACATTTTTTGAGAAAGGGTTCATCAAAAAACCCAGGGTGCAACGGAAATATTTCAATTGTCAATAGAAAATGTTAAACACGGTAAACAAACTGAAGCCATTCATGTGTGACATTCTTCTCATTAACCATACATACAACAAATAGTAGACCTATAGATATCTAGTCTATGTTACATCAAAAGCTCAAAAGCATATGGTGAATCTAGCTGGAAGTTCTTCTGAATGCAGGCAACAGCTACCATATTTTTGAAAACCTTCTTATTCACTCTTGGATAATAGAATCATGCTGCTTGAAAGATCTTGTTTATCCTGAGACATACTCTTCAGAGACCATTATGGTCCAGACCTCAGTTGGACATACTAAATTATATTTGGAGCTCATAAAAATAATTGATCTTTCAGATATTGATACTTCTGATTTGTAAATAGATTCATATGGTAGAATAGATTCATTCTTTTTTGAATCTCTTATTTTCCCCATTTCGCATAATTGCAGTGTAAAATGACACATGTAGTTGCAGATATCAGTTGAATCTCACTGGTTTTGTCTATGAATGTTTCTGCTTCCTGAATTTTATATTGAAGAATGAAAATAGGAGATTGAGGGAAGGGGAGCAGGGAAAAAATGCACTTGTGCTAATTAGTGATGTGATCTTTCAGTATTCACTGGAAATTTAATTCATTTAAAGGAAACAAAGAATGATATAGACTAATGATCCTTGTCTAGCAATGTATTTTCCTAAGGAATCCTAAAATATGTACATCTAGAGAGGGAAAAGAAGGAAAAAAAAGAAAAAAAGAAAAATGTAAGGAATTAGTATAACATCCAAAAAGTAAAAGAGGAGAGGAGAGGAGAGGAGAGGAGAGGAGAGGAGAGGAGAGGAGAGGAGAGGAGAGGAGAGGAGAGGAGAGGAGAGGAGAGGAGAGGAGAGGAGAGGAGAGGAGAGGAGAGGAGAGGAGAGGAGAGGAGAGGAGAGGAGAGGAGAGGAGAGGAGAGGAGAGGAGAGGAGAGGAGAGGAGAGGAGAGGAGAGGAGAGGAGAGGAGAGGAGAGGAGAGGAGAGGAGAGGAGAGGAGAGGAGAGGAGAGGAGAGGAGAGGAGAGGAGAGGAGAGGAAACTTATTTTAACAAGGACTTCTACAAATAATGAATCTTACAAAATAACTATTGAATGGTATCTTCATGATCTAAGAAGAGAATATGCAGATTTTTAGGAACAGTATTGCAAGCTCAACAACTTTTGCATGTGTTTATATACACATGCAAACAAATATGTGTTTGTATATGTACATGATTTAGAAAAAAACAAACAAAAAACAAAAACCTCTCTAATTATCACAAAATCATCACACTAGATTTTTGAGACATCAAATTTAATTTATTGGCAAACCTGAAGAACACTTCCATGTTTCTTGGTCCATTGTACTGAGTAGTCTAAGTTAGGTTGTATATACAATGATATATATACAATGTCCTCAAAAAGCATCTCCTGGAACAAGTTTTCTTTTTCATGGAAACCAAGCATCAATAAAGAAAAATGCCTGTTATTTAATTTCTATTTATTGCAATTTAAAAGTTATATTTATTTTATCTCTAAACACTTCTTTCTATGGAGAACCAAGATATATTGAAAGAATTTAGAAAACTTATTGATCTCTTATATTCAAAATATTGTTTTGCACCATTGCTTGCTCAAACCTTTTGCATTTTTATAGGTATCATGCTTGCTGCTCATGTTAAGTCAGAGCCTTATTCATTCACATTGATTTTTTTTTCAGTTTCTTTTTCTGCTGAAAGTAGTCGTGGTTCTCTTTAGTTGTTTATTCAGTAAGAATACTTACGATTTCAAGAGCTTGATTTTATTTTTCCTAAAAAAGTCTTTGAGGATTTATAGCTTGGGTTGGCAGTAGAACTGCAAACAATGTCTGTTACCACTGTCTTAACCACTAAAATTTAAGCTTTCAAGAGGGAAAATTGAAGAAGATACTGTTTGCAGTTTTTATTTTAATAGTGTTACTATGAAAGCTTTTTATTCTTGCATACCTTTGTTAGAATTCATTATCATGGATCAGATATATTTTTATATTCAACCAGATAATTTTTAGGACTGAAACCACATGGAATTCAATTGATGAGGGATTTGATTCCCTCATTAAGTCTAATTTCTACCATCTACAATAACAGGCAGTGAAAAAACAAACATATATTAAAAGAAACCATATTGTATTTACAAGCAAAATATTAATGAACAAAATACAATTCTCCACACTTTATAAAAAATATAGTTACCAAAGTAAAAAGCTGTGTATATTATATGCTTCATTTAAAAAAACCTTAAAGGATGGGTCAATTTAGGGAAATCAACAATTACTATTATTATTATTATTATTATTATTAATTATTATTACCATCATTATTATAATTATTATTGCTGCTACTAAGTATACAATAGTTATAAGAAATAATTACATTTACAATAATTCCAGGAAATCAGGAATGTGTCCTATTTGCACCTGTGATCAATTTACAATGTTTTAAAGGAAGGCAGAAAAATAGTTTTTTAGTGTGAATCAGGTTCTCTGTGCTTAAAGTGGGAAAGAAGAAGAAAATTTTCATTGTTGATTTGGCATATCCTGATTAAATGCAGTAAAATCTTCCTGTGGACTTCATTTTAGGATATTTGAACATAGAAAAAATATAAAATGTTCTTAGATGCTTTACTCTCTTTTTCAAAAACAACAACAACAGCAACAACAAAAACCCACCAAAATAAAACACTGTGATATTCATGCAAGTATTTATCTGCCCAATAAAACTGAATGCAAGACAGAAATTCTTATAGGGAGACACTTAAATCTTTCCTGATCACAAGTACCAAAACACAGGTATAGAATGGAATTACTGGTGTTTGATATGGGAATGAGAACACTGGTGACTGTATCCTCATTGTGTTTCCCAGGTTCATCTTAGCTGATTTTATTCAGTGTTGAGTGACACCAATGTCATCCAATGATCCACTTGAGTTGACTGGTTTTTTTTCAGATTCTGAGGAGGACCACCAGATTTGCCTCATATAGTTTTCTATTCCATTCCCCAAAGAATAGGTTGTTTCATAGCAGGCACATGGAGGATACAATATTAATATGAATTTCTAATAATATAAATTTCTAGCTAAGCTGAATGCCTCTCAGTCTTCAAAATTTATCACAAAATGCTGAGTCGATTCAGTTATTGATGAGTCAATTTTGATTTCTTTCACAATCATTTCAAAGCTGGTTCTCATATAAATATTTATTTTTAAAAATTCTCTGAAGTGCTGACATTTGAGCTTCTATCAGAGATTAAAAGCACATTTAAAGTAAGGAGCATTGTGTTCTATGTTTTTTTTTTTTAGTTCTAAATCTCTTTTAAAAATTTTTACATTTGTTATTATACTTCCTATGTTAAGCTGTATAGTATAACAAAAAATACTTTAAAAAATAATGATTTGTCTTCTTTCTGATCACACATTTGATCTCCTTGTTGTTCCATTGCCATAAAGGCCTATGTGTTCTAGAATAAAATTTTAAAAATTTTAAATATAAATATATCAGTTCTATGTTATGAACTATTTCATATTGATCATACTACTTCTGTGGCTTTACTAGTTAAATTATACTCAGTGCCATAAAATAATAAGTCTAGTTGAAACTCTTAACAATTCAGTGCAAATATAATTGCAAAATTAATTAAGAAATACACTTTGGAAATTATGTAAGAAAAATATGTTGTATGTGAAAATTCTGGATTGTATAACCTTAAATATACTTCTTTAAATTGTAGGACATTTTCACCAGTTTAACTAGTAACAAAGTGGACTAGAACAGCTATTTCCAATAATTCTGTATTTGCCTTTTAGCTCAGGTCTATGTTTTTATAACTGGGCAAATATTGAATGATTATAAATCCATCTGGTGTTTGAAGAAGAGTAATCTACTCTTACCCACATTGACTTACAATTAAAATTTACGGAACAAACCATTTTCAAGTTAGTTTTGTAGGATTTCCAGACTATAAAGTCTCACCTCTAACTTATGGAATAAAATAATTTGAATTTGTTATCATTTAGTCTACTAGACACTTTCTTGCTAGCCCATGTTCGATTTATTAATTTGATAATCTAAAAACTACAGCGAATTCTTGGAAAATATAAAATTACATATAATCACACATTTTATAAATTATTTTTCATTTATCTTAAAATCGGCTAGTCATGCAACAAAATATTTGTCCCTACTATACTGCCTGTCTACTTCAACTTCCTTAAAGACAATTTTTATTAGGTTAATATTTCAAATGCATTAAAAAAAAAAAGTAAAAAATGAAAAGATTGAAAAGATGAATACTTAATAGGAAGAGCTGCTTTTTTTCACTGCAAGTTATAGAATCAAGGTGCAATCATCTGTGTCAAATGTCCAGTTTTTATTGGTAGCACCAGATTTTATGATACTTCTTGGACACAGAAGTAATTCCAGAATTTACAAGTCCTGACAAAAAAAGGTCTTGGAATCAAGAAGTAGTGATAGGGAAATCTTGCAAAATTAATGATTGTGAAAAAGGTTGGAAATCTTTGGGTTGGAAATCTCCAGTCTACAGTCAGCATGCAGCTTCATTGGGGATAGGGTGGTTCAGAAATCAAAATGGAAAACAAGCAAATAAACAGAATGCACAAGAAATAGTTGGTGTCCTTCCTCACTAGTGGCACGCCTGAAATCATTATGTTCCGTGTTGAACAAACTGCAACTCTGCTTTGCTGTTATGCAGACACCCCATTCATTAAGTCTGGTGTGCAATTAAGATGATGAAAAGGATTCAGTGAGGGTATGCCAGTTTGTTAATACTGAAGGACCAAGTTGTTTTTATGGAGGAGCCAGTCAATAGCACAGCTGGAAAATATCATTTCAGGTCCTTTCATTCAGCTTTCCCAAGATTGTACTAAAGGAATCTTGAACCATATGGGTTTTGTTCTCCTTATTCTCATGTTATCCTACTAGTCCCAGTGAACTCCCAAATTAGCAAGGCCCAGAGGTGTTTAAAGAAATAATATCTAATTTTCAGGTACTTCAAAATAAATATTTTATAATTTAATCAAATGTGCAGACTGAACTATATGATAGCCCAAGACATTAACTAGAAAGCTAAATATCCATTAAATGATACTCCATCTAAAAGCATTCAAGTAGGAAGCAAAGTCCAAGCTCATATTTAAAATAGGATTGACACTGAATTAAAACTGAGTTGCTCAGGCCTTTGTCCAGCTGTCTAGAAATTGTCTGAGGACAGATATTCATACAGCCTATTCTAATGGGTAATAAAACTCACACTGAACATTTCCACACCACCTCATATAAACAGCTGCGACACCAGATTATTGTCTTCTATTCCTCCACCAGGCCCTACTGATTCTGGATCCATATTCTCCATGGTTTCTTGAAAGCACTGGGTGATGACTGTTAGGCCCTCTTCTCCAAATATTTTTCCTCTAACCCAGCTTGCCCAGCCTTTCCTTGCAGGGTCAGTAGTCTCCTGCCTTAAATGACCTTGGTTTGACTCAGGTGAGTTTATCCCTTTGAACAGGATAAAGCTCTTTAAGTCCTGCGGATGTTTAAGAATGCTCAAGGTGAACATTAACTGATCTTCTACCATCATTGGAAAATTCTTCTCTCTCTAGAACCCTATTTCTGGCCAAAAAGACCTGGAAAAGCTATCTAATAAAGCCTGAGGCAAGAAGACAGCAAGCACCTCAGCCTTACCTGCATCCCCTGTCACAAAGTCACCTACCTCCTTTCCATGAGGACTCAGTTCCTCATTCAGAGCACATCTTCTGTCATGCTGACTGAGGTGACATCACCCATCTCTCAAGCACAATGTGAGTCAAGACCTTTCTGAGTTTCTGGGTCCCTTCACAGTCAGTGCCAGCCACAATTTTTGTGTTACATGCACTCTTCCTTACTAGTGAAACACCTATCAACCCTGGAGCTGGGCAGGAGCCTGATACACTGTGCAAGTCAGCTATAGTATTTGGACAGCCACCCTTTTTAGTCGAGAGTTGTTCTGCCAGCAGGGGGCAGCTGACAAAAACACTGGTTTGCAGAAACCCTGTGGAGATCCAGAGGCAATTGCCAACAGAAATCATGTTTATTTTTTTTCGGGGGGGGGGGGGGGAAGCAAATAGGTAATTAAATAAATAGACAAACCCCACGAACTGCAGGGGGTGGTCATGGTGTGATTGAAAAAAATCCAAAACAAAAAATACCAAAAGGTTCAACCCTATGACTGAACTCTTCCAGTGCCTGTTTAAATAAAAATCTCAAAGAAAAAACACTCAAGAACAAATGTCTCACAAATTGCTACATAGAAAAAAGTGTTAAGCCACTGGAAAACAAAGCAACAAATAACAAAACAAAACATAGGAGTTTATATTAGGTTTGTGTGCCAAGGTTTTGGTAGTGGGTACTGGGATGACATCTGTGAGAAGCTGTTAGAGGCTTCCCTTATGTCCACAGCCTGTCTAACTAAGGATCTAAAGAAACCCCATAAAAACTGAAATAGGTAGATAAATAAAGAACAGTCCACAAGTTAAGGAAAAAAAAACGAAAAGGAGCCCCATATAAACAAACAAAAATAAAATACACCTAACAACAACAAAAACCCCACAACCCAAAACAAAATGAACAAATTAACAAATAAAACAAAGCTGAAAAAAAAACAAACAAACAAAAAAACCAATCCAACAAGAAAATTCTATGGTAGGAAAGAAAACCTTCTAAAAAAACCCCCAAAACAAATAAAAAAAACCCCATAAAACCATATCTAAATAAAAAGTCAAAAACCCCAAAACAACAACAACAAAATCTTCATGCAAATTCACTAAACCCTCCACCCCCCAAAATCCAAAAAATTAAAAAAAAAATAGAAGAAGGAAAAGCAAAAAAAGGAAATTGAAAGAATAGGGAAGTTCCCCAGAACAACCACCCATGAATATTTCACATAAACAAAGGAGTTAATATAAGAAGCTTCCCAAGTCAGAAAAGTAAAAATGGTAAAATGGCCACCCAAGATATCTGTGTGTCTCAAAAATATCTTTTATCGGCTTGCTTGCAGCATTCTACACAGCAGGCAGCAGAGAAAGGTGCTGGCAGAGAATGAAATAGCAATGTTGAATCGTGTTTCTTGTGCAAGTGTATTTACAGGTTTCTTATAACCCTACAAGAAATCATAAGAGAGAAGATAATAAATCTCTTAAGAAATGTCTCACCTTGTTCCTCAGTAAGGAGATAAACTCCTTAAACTCCTGGGAAAGTGTTTTTAACGTGTGTCTGCAAGAAATTTGATATGCCTCTATAACAATTCCAACCTCATCCAAACTTACTCCTTTAAATAAATCCTGTTATGGATTTATCTCACCTAATTTCATTGGGATAACTCCCTTGCCTAAACTTTTTCTTCCCATGACATTTTAGGCACTGTAGGATCTGTCTAACCTCTAGGTGTTCCTCAACTACAAAACTGGTTTCTCAGAGGTTCCGTGTAATATCTGCCCATCCAAATACAGACACCTCAGAGCTGGACTGGAGTTTGGAGGGCAGCTGGAGACAGTGCAGATTAATTATTAAAAAACAGCCTTAGATTCTTATATTTTGGCAAAAGAATTATGCACAGAAGTCTATGGTGGGTCTACACCTACCTCTGAGAAAGTCAGCTCAGTGTTTCATTAGCAGGAATGGAGAGAAACTGGCCATTTTAGGGCATGACTCGTGAAATATTTTGAATATCTGTAGTATGGAGATTCCACAGAGGTGCCTGTTTCTTCATTGACTGTAAAGCTAAGTGTAGAAATCTGCTATAGGAGTTTAAAGATAAGTGAGATTACTTTTCAAGGGAACTTTGTGATCTCTAGCTGGGAGTACTTACACATATTCTGTACCATATTTCTTACACCTAAAAAAAATCCCAGATAAGCCCCACTTCAGTAGGTACAAACACAACTCCTACATGGAAACCCTGTACATTGTTTTCATAACAATATAGGAACTGTTTTTCATGGAAGATAAGGAGACATAGATTTTTAATACATGTTTCCACTGTCTTCTGGAAAGTTCTGAAATTATAGAAGTCTCTGTGACTTTTGTGCTGCTCTGTCTAGCTTATCAAACTGAAGATTTTGTCACAGGTTATGGGGGCTATGATGAACTCCTAATTGAACCAACAGATCATTGTCAAACTTAAAAATATACAAAGCAGCTTTTGAAGTGAATTGGCTGGCTGCAACATTCTGATCTGCCTGCATTTCATCAGGGAAAAAAATAATGATGTCAAAACCTGTGGTGAATCTTTTTTAAGAAACATCATTTATTCACAGGTCACATAGACAGCAACAAATTTTTAATACTTCTGTGAATAAAAAAGGAGTACTCTGTAAGCAATACAACATAATTTGTTGTAGACTTGGAAGAGGCAATGGAAAGTCTGCCCTATATTCATGCTCTGTTTATTTGAAAGTATAAAGCAAATAAAAACTGCAGGAAAGGGAAGCAAGACAAAATTTCTTCTTGCTTGCTTGCATCTACAAAGTTGCTGGCTAATATTTTTGTGTCTGGCTACTCAAATTTTAATCATTAGTGAATTTAAAAAGACCACAGATGCATCTGTTTCAAAAAACTTCAATAACTTTTTGGTAGTTGTTTCCACTGGTGTATGTTTAAGGCATTAGGCTCTAAAAATTCACTACCAGGATAATTTTGGCAGTTTTTTTCAAAACAGTAGATTTTAGCACTTAAATTTACAGTATTTCCTAAATATTTCATATATTATATTGTTATTTTGTGCTTGAACAACACTGAGAATTTTTCCTTTCTTACAAGGAAAGTGAAATTCCTGACAAAATTTTGACCTCTTCCTCATATATTTCTAGAATAATTTTTTTTGCTGATAACAGTCTATATAAGAAAGAGTTTTAGCAAAGAAACAAACAATAAAACCAAAAGAACACTCCAAAAGTTCCCATAACACAAAAAAACCCCAAAACCAAATTAGTTTAAAAAACTCACGATCCAGTTAGATATGGCTTTTCATAAGAGTAACTAAACCAAAGTATTCCTTCACTCAGTGATAAATACTCAGTGATAAATATCTTCATTGAACCAACATAACTCCTGTTTTTAGCCTAAGAAAAAGAAGTACATGAATAATGATCAGCTACTGATCTAATTCAGTCTCATGCAAAGGATATATCCTAGTGAAAGAGAACTTGAATTGTCTCAGAGAGAAAAAGGGAAAAGATGTTAGGGAGCAAAATGTACATTGATGCGAAAAAGCAAGTTAAAGGCAGTAAGACAGCTTTGTATTTTTCATAAATCAGCAATGACCATTTTAAATATAAAGAAAATGTTATTATTTACCATGTTAAACAATACACATCAATCAAAAAATGCTGCTGAACAGGAACAAATAGACAGCTAAATCTATTAGGAAAAAGGCATACACACAAAAAGGCAGGATCTAAGTAAAAAAATCATATCTTTAGAACCATGAGCCTCAAAAAAAAAAAAAAATCCCTAAATGCCATATGAAAACTTCCTTAGTTTCAAACAGAAGTTTATAAGAACATCTGAGTGCTGACTAGTACTTTGTTCCCACAACATTTGCCAGAATCATTCAGCTTATCCTCCTTGACAAAGTTGATCTAACTGGTTTCAGCCAATCTAGCAGATCAATTTCTGACAAAAGCCAATGGCAGATGTCAATACTGCTACACTTGTTTAATACTATACTCTGGCTCATTTAGATCTCAGTTCACGTTTCTTCTCTGGAAGAAGATAATTAAATTTACACCTCTCATTCTGGGTGAACGGCATCCACCAGATGGAGGAGCAATGGAATGTAGAGTCATACTAAGGTATAAACCAACAGTCTCAAAGAGACTATTTGATAATCTTCAGGAGGACTTGTGCCAGACACATTAAATCTATGCTGCAACTCAGTATCACATACCTGCAGAGTCCAAGTCTCCTAGTTCTCTGTACAGGTGCAAGCAATCCCTCAGCATATGCATTTCAATAGCAAGATTAGGACAGCCTGCCCAAAAGGAAATGCAGCTGGGACACTGCTGCATGTGCAAAACATTCTGACCTTCTAACACTGTAAAAGGAAGCATTCACAGTTCCTCATGGGGCTATTTTACTTTACACCATGTCATAAACCATTAAGCAGTTCTCCGTAAAAAATGCTGAGACCACCCCCTAAGGATTTTAGTTACTTCTTTCTCGTGAGATAGTTTTGTTTTTTAATATTTTGAAATTCATACTATATTGTATTAAAGAATATTTTCTGTAGAGAAATGATCCCGTAAGTGTGAATGGACATCCTAGTTTTCATCATAGATGAGTGTTTTAAAGATGAGGGTGAAGTGTCACATTCATGCTTGATTTTTTTTTCTTAAGAAGCTAAGATTTTCAAGTTACATGACCCTTTCTTTCATAGCACAGCTGAAGGAACCTTTTTCCACAAGAGATGATGACATGCTTACAGTTTCTTTCTTCCAAGGGTTTAGTAATATCTAGTAATAGTTCTTAGGTGTATATGAAGATGATCAAGGGTGTTCAAATTAGTAATATATAATTGTGCATGCATAATATTGTGCATAATTTATATTTTATAAACCAGTAAAGGTTTTGAACCAAGAATATATTATCTCAGCAAATAAAGGTGTCTTGAAATTCTTCTTTCCCTGAACAGGAAGGAGCTATTACTTGTTTTGTAACAATGCTCAAAACCAAACCTCTCTGAGAGCCACCAGGGTATTTTTCTACTGGCCAACATGCAAATTCAGTTGTCACTTACTGCTGTATATTAGATAGCTGCTTATCTTTGGAGCCTTGTGTTAGAAGTTCAGGGCAGTACATAGAACAGATTCCTAAAAGGTGAGGATCAGAATCAGTATGAAAATGCTTAGCATCTAAATGTATTGCTGTATTTTTCACGTTTCCTTCTCTTAAAGAAAAATAAAACAAGAATGCGATTGTGCTGGGTTTTGACAGCTGTTCACCAATTGAAATATCATAGTTCATAAGGTAAGTTAAAAGAAGAGATGGCTGTCAATATAAATGCATGACAAATTCTATTTCTATTTTTACTTTAATGAAAGAAAAAATTGATCTGATATACATAATCAGAGCGATAATCTTGTATATTTACAACAAGGTATCTAAAAATAAGTATAATTTCTAACTCCCTGTCAGTATCTTTTCCCCTTGCATTTAAATATAAAGTGTTATTGAAATACAGGATGTCTTTTCAGCTGAGCAGCCTTCAGACTGATGTGACCATCTGCAGAAATTCTCTATGGGAGAGAAGGTCCAATCCAGCAGGTCCAAGTGTCCACATCCTGTTTTCCCACCTGGCCTTTACACAGAGCAGTGATAGAATTTGTGGAGGTGTACCCCCAAGGGATTGTTGTTTTCCCTACTTACTGCTTTCTAAGTTAAATCATTGGGATAAACCACCAGTGGGTTGTTGGGGCAATTTTTTGTCTCATTGAATGAATTATTATTATTATTGTTGTTGTTGTTGTTGTTATTGCTGTATTCATATAGGTTATTACTAGCTTTTGGTCTCCTATGCCCAAGGTTCTACACAGATTACTGCTTCTGAGAGTTTAATTTCTGCTTTGTCCTGGTTTAGGGCAAATTCAGGAGAGAACTTCCAAGGGCCGCCCCCAGAAGGCAAACCCAAGTGCCCCTCCCCCAACCGGTTCGGGAAGAAATTTCCTCAGAGAGAAGTGGAAAAAACATGTTTATTCAACAGGAACAGCACTGCCCAGCACAAAAAACCCCAATACCGGAGAACAAAACCTCTGGCCGCTCTGAAGAGGTGACAAATTTAGGCAGTCTCTCTCCTGTGGGTGGCAGCTCGGCTCAGTCTCTTCCCAGTCCCTCCGGCGCTGGAAAATGCCGCTGCCCAGCCCAGGCCCCGGTGCAAGCTCCTGGTGCTCCCTCGGCTCCCCAGGCCAGAGCAGGTTCAAAGAACTCCAGGAAAAAGGAAAAAACTGTCCAGGGGACTTCTCTGCTTCAGTTAGTCAAAAACTAACTAAAAGCAAAGGAGAGCTCTCTCCGCTCTCCACCACACTGACACAGTCCAGGAGATGAAGCAATGAAACTCCTATCTCTGTCTTTGAAAACAACCGCCTCAGACATTCCACCGCTTCTCCTCCCCCTTCCTTCACTCTCAAATCCAGCCTTAAAGGTACAAAACTTATTTCTGTGCTAAACAGACAAATGGGGATGCAATTCAACATGACAAAGACACCTTAAGACAAGCTTCTTTGTTTCTTCCTTGTTCATGCCTAGAAAATATAGTCTACTGCTTTTGGATAAGCCAAACATATGATCATTATTTGTGTTTTGTTTCTTTTCCCAACTCCTATCAAAACCAGGTTTTGCAGGTTAAGGCTGGGCAGATGAAGTCGAGGTCTTGCTTCTCTCAGCAGTGCTTTTGAGTAATCTTCCTTCCATGACGGCTCAGAATAGGCCAAAAATAGAAAGAAGAAAGAAGAAAAACTTCTTTCGGACAGCTTTTTTTGTTATCCCTTCAGTTCCAACTAAATAGAGAAACACTCAGAAAACATAGTTCTTGGTTATAGAAAAGCTTAATTGCAAGTTTCGTAGTGGTGAAGAAACAATTTTGTGCATTTTCTTTCTTTTAATGTGAACCAGTTTGAGTCTGGTTTCAAATAGCTCTTATTGGGCCACCAAAATTTAGTTTGTTCACTGTGTCAATTCTGAAAAGTGTTCTAAGGACCAAAGAAGGTTCTTATACATAATTGCCACCAAGAAAGACCAGGGCGTCTGGCTTCTACAGACCTCATCAAAGTTCAGTAAGCACTCGTCGGCTGTAAACATTTACAGCCAAAAAAGGTATGTCTGATTACTCTATATGGCAAAGGAATGAAGACTCAATTCAGCATCCAAATCTTATTTAAAAAAGAGAAAAAAATCTGTCAAATCTGGGCAGGCAGGCTACTCTCACTGGTAGTCCAACTAAAATACATAGGTTACTCTGTGGAAAACTCCAAGGGATATTTTTTTTCTTGACCTTCACACCTGGATCAATTTGGAATAACTGAAAAAGATTGTGGAAAATGCTTTCATATGTTGTAAAGAAGTAAATTGAAATAACAAACTGGAGACAATTATTACCTCAAGGCCAGGAAAAAAGCAAACAAACAATGTAGCAAAGTAATTGACTAATCTCAGTAAAATGCTGAATTTTTCATAGCAGTGTATAAATACTAATTCTTATGTCAATAAGTGATGAATGTGTGCATTGTTTTTATTACCTCACTTTTAGTTTATTTCCTTATAAGATTCAATTCTTGGTCTAAAATAGTTTTTTTTAGCTTTGAAGAGGGAGTAGAGCAGAGCATTTAATCCCTATTGGGAGACTGAGTCTTCTGAGACTGAGTCTTTTGGCCTATGTGACACATTGCTTTAATTTGCTAGAGCCCAAATATGATTTTTCATGCACACCATGTAGCTATCCATCACATGTTAAGGCAGAGCAAAGTTTGGATTTCCATTACTTAACATACCAAAGAAGACTCCAGTTACATTACTTGTGGCCTACAATAGGATCAGTATATTAAAGATGTTTAATCATACATTGTAAAATCAGTTGAAAGAAAGAAAGAAAGAAAAGAAAGGAAGAAAGAGAAGAAAGAAGGAAGGAAGGAAGGAAGGAAGGAAGGAAGGAAGGAAAGAAAGAAAGAAAGAAAGAAAGAAAGAAAGAAAGAAAGAAAGAGAAAGAAAGACGACAGAATTCAGATAATATTCAGATAATCAAGTCATTCGTGAATGATGATTTAAATTCATGTCAGTGATTATCATGTTATTTTGGTCAACTAACTACTATTTGCCTGTTCACTGTTTATTTTTGTTATGGAGATAGTTACAAGCAGGTGATCAGTTTGAAATAAAAATCCTTCTTTTAAAATACTCTCACAATTGTGGAGAAAATCCAGCATAGATCCACTGACTAAAAAGATGCATAGTGACTTCTAGCAGGGAAAAGCATTGCCCTTTTTTCCTTTTTTAAAATCAGAATTCTCTAAGAATATACAATACTTGCAGGAGAGAAATTAAGGGAAGAGCATGAGGTTTATTTCAAAACTAAATATCAAGTATTTTCTGAAGAAGAATAGTAAATATGAAATGCGGGTTGATATATGTTTGAATATATTCAGTAAATTAGATACAAAGATATGCAAAGATATGTCCTAAAGCATTTTCATGGATATATTATGAAGCAACTAACAAATGAAAGATTCACAGAAAATCATTAGCAAATTTGTTCAAGAGAGAATTCCCAAACAACCACAGGTTTGAAAGCAGCAGAGGGGCAATAATTCTGCACCTTAATTCTAGCAGTGGTACAGATATTCAGCTAAGCTCAGAGTATAAGTTCATATGTGCTATTATTGCTGTTACTACCTGCATCTCGCAGTTTTATAATCAGTTCATACTGAGAAAATCAATGTTATCTGTCAACACACACATTTTTCCCAGAAAACCAACCAGCAGTCTCTTAACCCTTCTTTTGATAGGCAATTTCTATCTTAAATCTCTATCCTACTAAAAATATTTAATTGTAACCAAAGTTTTAAAACACTCATGACACCTAATTTGGCTGCAATTCATACATATGTTGAGATATTTTTCTTTTGCTGCTTGAGGCAACATAATCTAATTATTATTGACTCGAAGCCTGTGAGATTTAAATAATTCACCTTAGCCTTTCATCTTATCTGATCATCTTTAGTCAATATTTTAGGGTTTTGTCAGCAAGTGGCAATTTATTTACTTTTCACTGAGATAATGCTTTCTTTTTTCCCTGCCGCCCTCTGTTTTGTTATCTCACTCTTCCTCATTGATTTTCACCTCTTATTGTATCTGATTAGATTTATGGCATCTTCTGTAGGGGCAGAGACATTAAACCCAAAGCAAGGAACTGTGTGCTTTCAAAGTTATTCTAAATGTGTTTTTACAGAGAGAAGCTCAAAGATGAACTGTCTTTCTCCCCAATAGAAACAAAATTCCTCAGCCATGCTAGATGACAATGATGAAAAATTGAAAAAAGAGGAAAGCAATTTTCAAGAAAACTTCTGGCAGGAAGACAAGTCTCTTCTTGTGATTCATTCTTCAAGGAAACCACATAAATCCAGCAATGAGACATGATTCTCTCTACAGGAGACACTAGGATATTAGCAATGCCATAGTGGCATGTAGTACATCAATTTATATTCCTTAAAGACTTCTAATGACATGGATATTTAGATTTCTCATAGTAAAGAATGTGCTGAAGCTAATTTTTGTATTTAAAAGAATGTGAAAAGATTTTCCTTTTTAGCATGCGTTAAAAATACATGCCTAAGGTAGTAAGATTCAAATCACGCACAAAGCAATCTCTTCTGCACACATATTGTACATAAGAAAAAAATACCATAAATTAAACTCTTAATAAGTTATCACTTTTTTTTCACCAAAAGCACAAGATATCTTCAGCTATTATAAGACAGAATTTTCCTGGACTACTTAAAATTGCTATCCTGTTGGCTTTTCTCCTTCCTAGTATTTTTTCAGACAATCTATAAGATTGATAAGGGAAAGGACATATATGAGAGTGGGGGGGGGGAGCCAAAAGTCTATTTGAGTGCAATGAGAAAAGGTGTCCTGCAGATTCTTCCTGAATACTAATGTGGCTCCTGACCCCACATTCTGATTCTCAAATAAAGAATGCCTCTCCAGTAAGGAATAGTGATTTGTTTTTTTCTTTTATCTGGGGACATACTTTCTAGCACCTGTCCAGCTGTTACATTTACTGTCCATCTGCATCTTTTACAGTCCCTTTTTACAGAAATCCCTTTGTTTTTGCATCCAGGTATCAAGATGATGAATTGTCCTTGATCATTCACCTCACATAACTGAAGACTATTAATCTGGACCTAAGAAGGTTTACACATCTTGTAAGTAGTAAGAACTAAAATTTCTGAAAACCAGTAAAAGGCACTTTCTCATTGTATATTTTGTCAATATGTCTTAACAGTAGTGCAAACTCACTAATATGAAGGTATAGTGAGTAGTCAAAGACCAAATTAATTAATACTTAAAAGGAAGTTACACTGGATTTATTATTATTCATAATGGACATGCAGCATAAATTATTTAATAGAAATTTTTCCTTTAAAATTTATTATAACACAAGTGCTGTGAAAATTATCATAATATACTACATTTCCTCTCTTCTTTTATGTAGTAGCACAGGATAATTCATTTTGGAAGGGAGTTTAGATAGCCATAGTTCATCCAAAACAGGAGTTGTTCTAGGGGCAGATCAAATAATTGGATGCTTTGTTCATCTGGGCCTTTAAAGTTTCCAAAATTGTAGGATTTCAGGGAGAAGAGATGGAGAATGGTGTTGGATGGGAAGGATGGACAACACACCACTTTTTGAGAGCTGGGAGGTTCCAGTTTTTCATCATCATTATAGTGGTGCTTTTCACCTTTATGTGAGGGTTTGCCTCGGCAAATAATCTCTATATTAATGCATTAATTACCTGTCATTCTTTCACCATAAATCTCTCTAAAAGACAAATCCATCTTAATTATAGCTTTACAGATGAGACGCTGCTAGTTGGGGGTCCCCAAACCATCTCTTCTACAGGTTGAACAAGCCCAGCTCCCTCAGCCTCTCTTCATGAGACATGTGCTGGAACTGCTTGGTGTTTCCTACCTGACCTAAGTAAAATTTATCAACATCCTTCTTGCATTGGTGGACTCTGAACTGGATACAGCATTTGAGATGTGCGCTAACCTGTGATATATAAAAGGGGGTAATAAAGTAAAAGGGGAGTTGAGTATTCCTGTTGATAAAACAGAGTGCTGTTTTCTTTACTGCCAGCCATGCTGCTGACCCCTCAACCCCAAGGCCCTTTTCAGCAGAGCACCTTCCTAGTCAGTCACTCCTCAGTCTGTTTCATTACAAGTTAATCCATCCCTTATTCCTCCTGCAGATCTGTTATAAAGATCTGAGGAACTCCACTTGTAAATAGAGACTCCCAAGTGTTGAAAAAGTCAATGTAAATGACACCTGTGTCTGCCTCTTTATCTGAAGACCTAGTCATTTCACCATGGAAAGCAGTGAGATTGCTTAGGTGTGATTTAGCCTTGGTACCTGCTTGCTAACTCTTCTTAGTCACCTTCTCTTTCACGTACACAGAAATGTATCCCAAGAGTATTTTCTCAGGTACTGAAGTAAGAATGATCAGCCTGTATTTTCCCAGGCAGACCTTCTTATCCTTTTCTGAAGATGTGTAGAATATATGTCCACCTGCAGTCACCAGGAACATATCCTGAAAGGTATGACCTTTCAAGACACAAAAAAATGTACCTTTCAATTATAGCTACCAGCTTGGTCTGCAATTTCAGGCTCATCCTACTTAGCACACACATAGATGTATAGTATTCTGAAGGAAATTCATTCATCCACTTGATTGCAATTATCATTATGGATTATTTTTCCATCTCTCTGCTTTTCAGTTGGTAATTTATTATCTGCTCTGATGGAACTAAATAAAGAAGGAAAATCCAATCTGAAGCTCCATGAATGTAGAAATTATTTCTTCATAATCAAGCTAGATAAAACAGTTACATAAAGGGATAATCATGGTAAGTGTTGAGTCTTTCATGATGTGCTCATTACATTAAGGATCAAGCAAAGATTCCATTTTCCCATACATTTTAAAATGAAGGCACAGTCCTGTCTCAAAGAGGGGAAATATGTGTTTTACAAGGTAACTATCTGCAGAGCATAAAGAAAGAGCATAAAATATCCATTAGATAAGTTGTATGTAGAGATCACTTGTACTAGATGGTGTAAGGATCTATGATGAAAGATAAGAATGTAGAGAAAATCATTCTTTCCTTCTTCTTATGGGCTCAGTATAAAGAGGTTTGTATAGATGTGTGTTTTCCCTGGAGTTTTGCCTTCTGATGTTGACACATGTCTTTAACACACTTTCTCACGCTCTCCTTCTGGTAAACAAGAATTATTTACCTTCCTCTCTGGAGGAAGAGAGCATTGAAGGACAGGTGAGGAACCAATGATGTCAAGAGGTCTGACCCTCACCATCCAATCCTTGATCATTGTCAGATTCCTTTAAATAGACATGTTTTGTAAACAAAGCTCTCTCTTTTCCTGCACGACCAACTTAGAGTCAGGTGTGTCTTTCTCTCCTTCTCTCTTGTGTGTGCTTCAGCAATGACCACAGATGTGTATCAAATACTTGGTGCAAGCACACAGGCTTTGAGTCTATTTACATAAGCTTTAAATACAAAATGCTATAATGGCAAAAAGAACTTATGGCACATAAACTATGTATCTTGGACTAGAAAAAAATAGATCCATCTTTTCAGTGTTTCCAGGTTCAGTGGTTCACAAACACAACTGTAAGGCTTGTAAGCTTGGCTGTGTGGATCAGTCTTGCTTTTTCTGTCTGTGAAATTCCTTTTCTGCTCTGCATAAACCTGCCTTGTATTCTAATGGTTTGAACAAGTCCCTGATTGTTGAAACCTTCTAAAGATCAGCATATCACTTGGTTTTGAGTTTATGTATGAAAGATGGATATACTTTGGTGTGGTTACTATGCACATGCATAAGCATAATATTTTTTCTTTTTCTCTTGCTGTATTTTGAAAAAAGATTGAGAAACATCTGTAATGAATTCCATTCCATATGTTACTAACTTCACGTATAAATTGACCTAAAATAATTCCATATCTTATAAGACTCTGAGACACACATACTAGAATACATTTACAGTGTCACCTTTTTACAACCATACATATGTGTTTGTCTGCATAATAGATATGTATAATGTATATATATATATATACACACATATGCATTTCAATTCTTCCTTTTTCTTCTTTTTAAACTCTCTAGAAAGGTGAAGAAACATATGCTCTATTTAATTGCTGAAGAACTGAAACTTCTGAATTCTGTTTATTGTATTCTGGATTTTGGTTTCAATACTAACCAAGGGATATGATTTTTACTAAGCTCTCCACAGCTTTTGATGAACAAAAACCAAATTGAACTACAGTTTCTTTAAGGAGATGAAGGAAAAACAAACAAACAAAAACAAAAAAACAAAATCAAAAACAAAACAAAAAACCCACAAAACCAAAGCAAAGCAAAGCAAAACAAAACAAACAAAAAAAAAAAAGGAAAGAAACTTCTATGTTGTTTCTGCCTAATTTGGCTAATGTTGTACTCATGATATATATCAAATCTGTGTGGAGACAGCAAAATTCAATAATTCCTCAGGCAACTGGGTTGGTTTGTTGTTTCACTGATTTATCAATCTATAATGCTGGAGAGAGCAGGGAAATGGGATTATAATCAAATAGCTTTGTTCCTTATAAATAAAAGTGTTAATTAGCATTTTAATTGTGGGACTTGTTCACTGTGGATGGCAGGGTATAAAGTTCTCAGCAGCACAGCACTTTTCTATTTTGAAGTGCCCAATAAGTTCACATTAAATTTAATGACTTGCTCTTCTCATTATGCTTATTAATATATGAAAAAAATGAACAAAAGATATGGATAGCTCAATGCAAAATATATTCTTCCCTCTTGTAGAACAACAGTAAGCTTGTCATACATTTGACATACATACTGATAGAACACAGGAAATGTTTTGGTCTTCAGGGTGAAACATGCTGTCTTCCTTCTTTGCCTGAAAGTCCTATGCTTTTCCAGGGAGGGTCTAATTCATGTCTCAAAAATCTCCTTTCAGAATTCTAACTCCAATCCAACAGTCAAAATAAATTCATTCAATGTACCTATCCCTTAAATCATGCATCTAGATACACCATTTTGTGTGAGGATCTACACTGAGAAATCAAACAGGACACCTTAGCAGAAATCATCCAAAAGTGTGGGTCAGGTTTTTTGTTTGGTTACTTTTCCAGTTACTGTTTTTCTCCATCTTACAGGATCTTACAAAATGCAAAGAATATAGAAAAAAGGGCAGAATATGTTCTCCCAATAATGGAGGTTATATTGCAGACAGGAGGTTGGGGTCATTTACTGAAGACTATCTAATTATCTACAAGGTAGAACCTAAAGCTATTATCAAATAATAATATATCTAAATCCATTTGCCTTAGTTGGCTTTGGTGTGTAAGTAAGGGTCCTACTTCCATTCATTGAGATGTATCTGTCTCAGCCTGAGTGTTGGCACATATGTCAAGTAATGTAACAGCACTCCCTTCCCAAAACCAGATTGCAGTCAAGTGAATCTACAAAACCTATGAATGATGAAGATAAACAAATGTAAACTTTGTCCCACCTTGATTGCAGTGAACTTAACTGTACTGACCCCATACTAACAGCTATGGGATAAGTTTGTGGAAGAGAGGTAATTGGAATTCATAGGGGCTCTTAGACCATTGAATGGTTCAGTAACCCTGGCATTAATTTATAAATTGCTTTTGCTTTCAAAATACCATGCACAGAAGACTATTCAAGTAGCTCAGGGAATACAGCTGCCTTCACCTCCACCTTTATTTAAAAAGATCTGACCTTGCTGTGTTGAGAACTTGCCATTAACGTCAGCAAAGATCTTTCTGAAAAGGGATAACAAGGATAAACCCCTTTTATATAACTGTGAGACAACAAATGTGCTAATTTTTCTCTGAAAATAAATTTCTATTAGACTGTAGCAACCTTTTCTTTCAATTCCTTTTTCCTTTAAGAAACTAATTTCTTTTAGAATTATAGAAGATATCTTGCAGTTACTTATATGTTACAGCCAGAAATTAAAAAGGAAAACAAACATATATGGAAAAGCATTGATTCAAACAAAGAAAGGTTCGGGGCAGGTATCATCAAGGAAGTTGTCAATCCATATGAGGTCAGATGCAGCATCCCTGGAAAACTTCGTTTGCTTAAAAAAAAGTCTCTATCCATTACTGGAAAAAAAAACCACGAAAGAACGTAATTTAGGGAATAAAAGTAGAATCGAGACATAAAGTAGAAAGAACCTTTGCAGGTCATCTAGTCAGCCTTGTTTCACACACAGATAAATTCAGTGTTAGAACAGGGTTCTCAAGGCTTTGGGGTACACAAGGACTTACACAACAGAATTTCCATAGATACTTCTAGATGAGGACTTCCCTGGAGTTTTTTCCAGCTTTATGAAAAAAGTAATTTTCTGTATATTTTATTACTGCATTCTCCATCATTCTGAGCTTTGGCCTAATTTCATAAGTTTTCCTTTGCTGTCAATGTCTTTACAGGTATCCTTCTTGCAGTCTCTCACACTCCATACCAAATCTAACTTCACCCCTTCACACCTGGGTAAGATATCTGTGCTCCTCTCAGATATCTCAGATTTCATCTTCTATGATTTTTTCTTTACATCTCAACCTAGTCAGGAGTTCCCTGTGCAGCCTACCTTCTGCTACTCCTGCTCAACTTTTGCATATCAGAATGATCCCTTTCTGTGTGCTTATGAGGGTGTCCAGGAAGATCAGACATGTTTCCTGTGTCCTTTCACCCTGCAGAGAGCCTCTCATAGGATTTCAACAACTGGCTCTCTGAATCAGGATAGTAATTCTGTTTGCCCACCTCATTTCTCTCATGATATTTTCTCAGTCATTTCATTGGTTCTGTATCAAGAAACTGTATTTAGCACAATCCAGAAATTTGCCACCTTGCTTGCACCAAAACATTTTGCCCACTCAGTAAATCTCAAAATGGTGATGTGATAATCATGAAACTTAATACTGGTAGTTGAAATACAAATTCCTCCTCTTTTGGAGGGACTTGTCAATGTATCACTAACACTAGTATGTCCTATAGTTGGAGGTCACAAGCCTTGGATCAACTCACAGTCTTTACAGGGACAAAGATCTATGCATTCAGATAACTCTTGTGTAAGAAATAACCCCCACTTCTCAGGTTTTCTGCGACCTGTTTCCATCAATGGCAGCACTTCAGTTATTTGAGCTCTATTATCTTGTCTTTTTGGAAGCTATTCCTTCCCAGCTGTCCCCAGGGCACTATGCCCTTTACGTAAGAGCACACCTGCTGTGGAAAAAGGCCTTCTCATTTAGCCAGAAGTGACAATTTCCATCCTCTGCCTAACCACACATAGATGTTGGCCAATTCTCTTTTCTATGCAATGTTCTGGACGTTCATCAGGTGTAATTAAACATAAATATTCTGTATGTAATCAACCTGAAAACTTAAAATAGGAAATAAATATGATTTGAATTATAATTTCAAGGTTTAGACCAATAAAACAAGGAATCAAAAGTTGTCAAATCCACAAAAAGCAAAATAATTTGAGAAGGTTTCTTGAATTACATGCACAGTATGCTATCTCATAGTATTACATGTATACTAGTTAAGAGGTTATTTAAAACGTGAGGTCAGTGGGTTGGATTTCATTTCTGAAACAATGAGGTTAATATACCTGTTATATATGGAAATAGAAATAAGCTTCTGATTAGATGGTAATACAGAGTAGTCATATATGAACCCTAATTGAAATAGAAATAAATAATTATATGATATATAATAAACATTATAGAATGTTGCAGAAAAATTCCCATCTCTAAAAGTAATTATGTCATTCTTGGACATATGGCTGAAAGAACATGGCCATTTGGAGGAAAGGAAGGAGAAACTGAGAAGAAAGCAAGCTTGCTTTGTCAAAATATTTAGCTTGACAATATACCAATGTACCACTTTGGCTTGATTTTCAATCTGGTTAATTTTGTTTGGAATTAAGACACTGCTGTTATGCATTAAGTCACAAATGCCTATTCACAAAGCAACTCCTAAGCTAGAGGCCAGAAAGGGCAAAGAGAGATACTGACCATTTTCTGATAGACATGATTGGAGAATGATCTACATAACCATCTCCATAATAAAAGACTGAGACAGTGATATAACACTCAAATTTTAATTTTAATTTCCTTTTAAATTTTTTCTTCGGGGAAAAATGAGCTTACTTGCTGGAGAACTGTAAATGGTTTCAAAACAATAATCACCAATTAAGTGATCTCATAGTTACGGTTCTGTGCTAACATCCCCATAGGTTAAAAAACACCCAAGCAGTAATCTTTCATTCTCTAGGTGCAGCACTTTTACTTAAAAGACTGAGGAACTTCTTTTTCTATGACAATATATAGTCTTACCAATGCTGTAGGATAATTCCTACCATTAATTGCACTGTATGCTTTGGGGTTACTGCCTACATTTATTTTTAAATAATAATTAACTTATAAAGAAAATACATACATTTTAGTGCTGAAATTTATCTGTCTTAGTCATAGCAGTATACACAAACAAACACACATATAAAATTGAAATTACCTTCACTGGGATGCATAGGCATATAACTATATATATGTACACACACACGCATACTTGGTTAAAGCATGATGTAATAATGCCAAGGTTGTGGGTTTGATCCCCATACAGGCCATTCATTTAAGAGCTGGACTCAATGATCCCTGTAGGTCACTTCCAACTCAGAATTTTCTATGATTCTCTGATTTACCCTGACAATATAAGAACAAAAAAAACAGTAAATTAAACCACACAAATATTTGCAAATAATTTTTCAGTTTAACAGACATAACAGGAAATATTACTTATAATGTGATTTATGTTGAATATCTGCACTTTTTGCAGTAGATTTGTATACAGCGCATCTGCAGGAATTATAAATAGTTCCTCAATTTTAACCTTAATTTTGTGAAAAAACAAATTATTTGTTGTTATTTTGTAATCAGAGTTATTAATTTTTCATGAATGAAATGAAAACAAATGGGGGAAGTTAAGTTACTCATTTTCAAAGGGGGCACATTCCCACATTTCTTTTTTCCTTACTTCTCTAAAACATTAGATCATATAATTTTTTGCAGAAAGTATTCACAAAGATTTGTTTAAAAAAAGGAGCAAAATTAAATGTTTAATTTTTCATCTAAATTTACATATTAAAACCCTTTTCTTGAAAAGCTAAACCTAAATTTGTTTTCAAGGAAAAAAATTGTTTTGCTTTAATAGGAAAGCTTTTCTTTGAATTAATATTAACTTCAAGTTATTTCTCATATATAGGGAAGAAAATCACATATTCCAAGACATTTTAATTTAGTTAGTTTTAGTTACCATTTAAGTAATCTTTTTAAATAATCAACAACAAAACAAAGTTACTTCAAGAAGCACTTTTGAAAGTTTAAGTAACAATTTATTCATGTTTGCTAGTCACTTAGTTGTTGACTGGCAGATTCAGCCACAAGAACTTGTTCTCAAAATAATGTAAAAGGATTTTCTAAGTCGCAAAATGATTCATCCGGCAAAATATAAAGAATAATACTGACATTATTTATGAACATTATTCTATATAACACTAGTATAGGCAATTGGTTTATAAAATATCTTTTAGTAAGGGGAACCTGGAGTACCAAATCTCTTATTGAACACCCATAATTTAAATTTTAAAAAATACTGCTGGGAATATAACATAGAATGTAATATTTTCATCTCAGCTATACATCCATAATTGAAAATCAAAACAAATTATTAGTAGAAAAGGCCAGTAAAAGCAGTATGAGGTGTTTGTTCTCAGGAAAATAAGATTTTGATTTTATTCAATTTCATTAGATAATATTCATAGGTGTTTGAAAGTGAATTCGCTCCTTCCCGTAAAACAACAAATGGACAGACAAGCAGGAATTTATTTCTGAAGCATGGTAATTCTTTTTCTGTCAGTTCAAACTAAAGATAAATACTGCTTTCTTTTCTGTTTCAGAATCTCACTTCTATTTTTTTCATTTTTATCAAGTTTTCTTAATCACCACTGCTATTTTACTTATAGAACATTAACACATATTTTCTTCTTGTAAAATATTACATTCTTACATCTGAGATGTATTTCTCCTGTTTTGGTTTTATTCTATTGATATATGGCCACAACTTTCTATGGAGGTGGGAAGGTATTTGATCAGATCAATCAGAGCTCTATTTGATTGTGTATCTTCATTTTTAATCTACAAAACAGGGTGTGGAGCAGGTAAAAAGCAATTTGGCAATTAATTGTATACTAGATGTCAAGATGAATGCATATTTAGAAATACCAAAGAAAATCTATACCTGCCTCCCCCCCAGAAAAATCCCAAGACCCAAAACAAAAAAAACCCCAAACAAATAAAAAGCCCACTACGTGAATGTGTATCAATAGAACTCAGGCTTACAAGATTTATCGAGTAATTGTTTCACCTTGCTCAGCCCTGAATGGGTTTTGGTGGAGTCTGATGTTCTGTAACATAAACAGCAATAAGTCAAAAGAAGATAACAGAATGTCATTAAACATGCCATAAAACAAAAGAGCAAAATACATGGGCTTATTTAGTTTGAAGAGATGCTTGTCTTCTAATATGCTTCAACTCCTTCAAACTGAAAGGTAATAGTCTCTTTTCTGTGTAAAGCAGATTGCCTGAAAAGATGCATTCTCCTGGAGGCAGGTTGGGCAGAAATCAGTCATCAGTGTTAAAAAACCTCCAACTACTACTACACCTTTGTCATCAGGAATGACTGCTCCAAGTCTCCTTCAGCCCTATGTGTGAGTCTTAGAGAGTGTTCTGACCCTGGAGTCAGATGGATCTCCACCATCTCATTACCTTGGTTTTCCTAAAAACTTACAGGGCTCTGTCTCAATCTTAGTTCTTATCCCCAGCCCTACTGCCTTGCTGAGTGCTACAGGACAGAGCTCTGCTCAAGGGAAGGCATGGAGTTGCTGGTCATATGGCCACTCCATTGCTAAAATGGAGAAGTGTTCCTATGGCTTTGGAAATGTCTCATCAGTAAATAGAACATTTTTTTAATGCTACTCTGCTATGTCATAAAGGAGGACATGACATCTCTTTGGTAGATGGAGACCTCTGAGATGTCAAACAGCTATCAGTTTTTTATTTTCTAAGGATCACAGACTGAAGATTAAACTATGTGAACGTTTACTTTAACTAACATCAGAAAAAGCTAACATAACTGCCAGAAATTTGTCACTCTTTATTATTCTATTTCATGAAGAGTCAGAAACCATTGCAAAATTTTCTTAAGTATCTTCTAAAGATACTTGTTCTGATATAGCATTCATTAACAATACATGTAAATGAAGATGTAAAAATATATATTTTCCTTCACTCCTAGCTTTTCAGATACCTATTATTTATTGCCCAGGGATCTGACCTGGATGAGACATACAGATAATCTTACATGTGCATGCGGCCAAACAGGCTTCTTTCTCATATCCTTTATTGGAAAGGAAAACAAACTGCTGTCTAGGCTATTCTTCTTGTGTCATGTAATTTGTGGAATATAGATAGCCTGTAATTTCCAAATCTTTCCTTGAATATGAAGGAACACCTTCATAAATAGGGTATGGTATATAACATTTCATATATCCTATAAATAAGTTAAATATAAAGGTAAGGTAAATAAGGCAAATGTAATGTAAATTGATATAACTGATTTGCTCTTTAGCTCAGGTTTGCTGGATGCTGGATATAAAATGAATTGAAAGTCTAAACTGGAGTGAATAAGCATGGCTGCACTATTATTGGTGTTAAGCTGCAAGGCAGCCATAATAAATGTCTTGAGTTTCCACCATCAGTTCTGTTATTTGCCTGACCATCAAAGATTAAATTTAAGAAAATTTTTTCCGCTTCAGTTATCTTTCTGTGAAGATTGTTTCAGGTCATAAATAAGAGTATCATGTTATACCTGCAAGCACTGTCACTTGGTAGTGATAAGCATAACCTATCTCTTGACAAGATTATAGAATAATTTCCTAAGGGAAGAATCAAAAGACTAAGTTCTTGAGGCATTTATAACAAAAATATTCGGGACCAAATTCTGAAAACCTTAATTGACAAGAAAATCAGATACCTGCCCACAAATTTATCAAATTACTGATATAATTGTAGTAACTCCTTTCTAATTATGCATCTGTTTTGGTTTTGTGGGTAGGGAAAAATGTCCCAGAAGTATTATGTAACTGTGTTCTTCTGTATTTGCAGTTCTTCATTTGTGAAGAAATAGAATATTTATTTTAAAAGCTAGTGAAAAAATTTACATGTCCTCTGCATAACTGTTATATATTTTCTGGAATTAAATGGGATATATGAAATACCTGTGCTGCTAGCTTTGGAACTTTTATTGTGTAATCAGATCAATCATAAGATGTACTGTGCTGAAAAGCATTACCTCCAGCCTTCAACAACCAAAAATATGAAGAAAAGCAACATAATGCATGTTAAACAAGAGTAAGGATTTTTAAAGGGTAATTTGTTCCACAGTAACTATTTGGATAGATAATCTTATTCTTCTATGAATATGAGAACAGTGTCCATCTCTGTCATTAATTATTTAAAAAATCTGATTTATAGAATATTGTAAATTGCAGTTGAATAATGCCTTTTCTAAATTAAATTTTATTGCAGGGACTATTTAATCCTGGAAAGAGACTCCTTTGCTATTTAGGTCTTCTGTAGTAGCTTAATATTTAGTATTAATTTCGTATGAATGAGATGAGATACAGAAAGTAGCATATACAGCAGAACACAACAAAGACATCTGCTTTCTTGCCTGACATACTTGGAATTCTTAACTGGAACCTTATGTCCAACACAAAAGCATTACTCAGCCTCTTTGTTATTTATTTTTCCCAGAGGGAATACTTTTATAGTCTTGTACTTTTCGCAGTAGATAGTACTCTGTATTTTCAAAATATTTGGTTGATGTCTTTTAAGTGAGAGATATTTGAACAGATATAGTCCCTTTCATAATGGCTTCTGAGAAGAAGAATTCTTAAACAGTTATTCTTTTATACACAATTTTTCTAAAATGTATTTATTTTTCAGAATAATTTACTTTGGAATAGTACCTATTTTTTACGGGGAAAAAAAAAAAACATTTTAAATGGGAAATATCAAGGAGTAGAGGATAAATTTCAGTCTTTGGTGTTGTCATTGAGTGATTACATACATCTGACCTTCATCACATTCTATAGAAATTTTCAGATCTTGTGTTTCAGCATGTTCATACAGATAGATGTTTTACCCCAGTACATGGTACAATCTGTCTGAAACTGCTAATAACAAGTGTAACATATATGCTTATTATTATTATTTGCTTGTTTTCTTTCATTTATTTTCTGGGAAATATGTAATTTTCTCTGTTTCAGTGACCTGAGGTTGTATTTTTTTAACCACAAGCAACCTATAATTTAGAAATTGAATAATGTCAGAAAAAGCCCCATGGGTGGAATTTGTTTTATTTTTCAGTTGAAGATACAGATATTTTCTTGAAGCAAAAGTCTGCCTTTTTTTAAAGTGCTGAAGTTATTTAGCTATCTTAAAATCCAGGGGAGGGTTTTTTTTTTTGTCTTGTTTATAATTTGGCTTTGTGTTTTGTCTTTCAGAAAAACATTGTTGTTTTGAATGACAATATGTTTATAGATATCAAACACTGTTAGTCTCTGCAAGTTCTCAGTTTCCAAATCCTAATATTTGCATTTTAAAATGCTATATTGTGTTGAACTAATTGTTGTCCTCAGATAAAAATCAGAACTTTAATAGTTGTTTCTTACTTCAATGTTGCATATTTTTTGTGGTTTAATGATGTCGAAATCCCCATTACTTCACCTTGAGAGGAAGCTATGAAGAGTAGAGATATAATTTACTTCAGGCAAACAACATAAGCAGTTCAGGTTTTTGTAGCATAGCTTGAAAAAAAAAGTGCATAAAAGTGTTTCCTGCTTCCAGCCAGGTCAGGGTTAATTTTTGCAGTGGCTGGGATAAGGCATGAGTAGGACACAGAGGTGAGGGAAGGGACTCTCTCTCTTCCACGGAGAAGGATTCTTTCCAATTGAGTAAGAGTGGTGGAAATGGATAGTGCTGGTCCCAAGCTGGAGAGAGTGATGGGGTGGCACTAGTCCCAGGATGGAGGGAGGATTCAGGAGGGCAGGGGAGGGAAAGGCAGAGGGCATGTGACACATAGTTTGGAGAGTTTCAGTGGGAACACTAAACTGGGGAGTACCATTCCTAAACAATGACAAGAAATAAAAGAAAAACACATTAAATGAAAACAAACTGAAAGTGGCCCAGTCCATAGAATGGTTTCCTTTAAAATTATATTTTCTTTACTTACTCTTTTTTTTTTCCTTTAGTTCATTTATGCAGCAATAAAAATTGACTGAGACTGGTTCTAATTGTGGCTGTCCCTCAATCATCTAAAAACCAAAAATTTTAAATAAATGTATGACCTCAAGGAATACAAAGTGAGAACCAAGGGTAGTTTTACTAGTAGCTTTCTTGCAAAGCTGTCATTGATTGATTGTCTTTCTGTATATCTCTTGGCAAAAATCGATGCTTTCCTTTAAGTAATGCAGTCTTTGGAGAAGGAGAATACATGTTTCGAATATTACAAGGCTCCACCTAGCTGATGAGTGTCACCACAAATTAACACTTGTTTTTAAATTCCTGATCTATAAGACAAAGATTTGTGATTGTGAAAGTAAACGTAATTTTAAATTACTGTTGCTATTAAGTTTGTGTTGAGTATTATATGTGTACATGCTTTTGTAAAAAGCATTTTTCATTGGTTTGAAAATAATTGGGATGCGATTGGTCCATGAAGCTTTACTCTCTTGTGAAGCCCTTGAAATATTTCTTGCTCTGAAGAAGACCATTGACCTCCCTGCCTAGCACTTTACCATTTGTTGATTCAGTTAGCAGTTTTAGAGCTATTGTGTGTTTTTGAGTTTTTGCTTGGTATAAATTTTAATAGAATGATATTCTTATTTAACATTGACAAAACTTCAAAGGGCTATTGATACATATGCCAAAATATGATAGAGCATTATGTATGTCAGATTTTCAGAAAAGAAGTAGTAGCTTGAGAATACAAATTGATGCATTAGCATGACCATACACTGCAAGTGATTAAAATTAGGAGTGGTGGAATTTAGGCAAGTAAATATTATCAACCTGCTCCTTGATTCTTAAAAACACATTACCTGGTTGTTTTAGCACTGGAAAAATATTTGTCCTGGGATGACATATATATCTGAGAATCAATTGAAACTAAAATAGGATATTTCAAATATGTTTGTGTATTAGGGATAGAAGATGTAAATGATGCAATTATGGCTAAGTACTGTTAAAGAAACAGAAAAAAGAGCAAAGCTTTAACTGGCCCTGCAATGTCATAATGTGCAGTTTGTTGACATCAGATCTTACTTTTGGGGCTTTATTTCTGTCCTATTATCTTGTATCTGGCAAAATGATGTATTAAACTGCATTAACTGCATTATTTTCCCCACAAATATCATAATTTGAAGACAGCCAGTCATAGCTTGAACTAAAACTGAAAATTTGTTTTGCCTTCCAGAGAAGGACTCTTGTTGGGTATATTTTGAGTAATACTATTTCATTATATGGGGATCAAATTATTAGAATTTTTTGTTAGACTAATTAGTATTTTAAGAATGTAATCAAAATATGAATGATTCACTACAAAAATGCAAGCCAACAAAATGCAAACACCCAGTTCTACCATGAATTATTATTAATACAAACAAGTCCACAAACAATGCCGATGTTTTTCTTTGATGTTAAATTTTGATTCTTCCCATTTATTTTTACACAGATTCATCAGTGTTTTATCTCCTTTACTGGGAGGGCTAAGGGGTTTTCTTTCTCAGTATTCAGTTTCTTCAGGGCTACTTGTATGCATTTCAACTTGATATTTGTTTGTAGAACATGCTGTTCTTCCTCTGATTCACTGTAATTGTGATAAAAAACCTTATTTATAGATTATTTTTTAATAGGCATACCTATTTTTTAAAAATTGAAATATTTAGCTAAGCAATTTACTTCATTTTAGGTAATTTATATTCTTTGAAGGTTTAGACTGTTAAAGTACCTTAGAAATACCCACCATTTTTTCCAGATATCACCAATATGACTCAAGTTTCTTCTAACAGAAGACATATATTATCTTACAAAGTACATGTGCTTCACTTAACTTCAATGTAAGTTCAGTCCTTTGTTGAATAATGACAAATATTGTCATTAATAGGCCTTTTATAGCAGTCAGAAAGCCTTTTTACTGGAATGACTGTGACAAATTCACAAAATAATTAATTTTATTATTAAATTTTAAAAATCCCTGAGAAGAGATTAAATTACATTAAGTAGCATATACATACATAATGTTCACACGCAATTATATAATTTCAGATTTGGGGGGTTTTTTGTGTTTAAAGTGTTCAGGGGCATTCAAAAGAATGTAGCTATCAGTTATCTCGGTCCATAGGACTGTTTGTAGCCAAACAAATAGAGATACAAAAGTTTCTGTATTGTAGTCACTTTGTGTAAAAGTGGCCTTAATATATTGTCCCTGGAAGAGGCATTAAGAGCTATGAAGTTTATGAAAGTGGTCAAGATTTAACTCTTTCAGTTAAGTACCAAGATGGAAACCACTGAAAATTGTGTCTGGAATAAAATTTATTCTGATACTGACTTAAACTAAAAAAAAAAAAATGAAAGTCATATGCTTTCATTTTTGATAACAGTCATTTTAGAGCATAAGACTGAGCATAATTTCTAGTAAGGAATGCTGCTGAATCATTAAAATATATTTAGAGACTATATGAAGTTTACATTACTGAAATCTCATTAACAAGTTCAGTTTCATCATAGGTTTACAACCTCATTAATAAATATTGATAGTCATCAGAATGGATTAAAATTTTTCTATTCAGTTGTATGGAAAAGTGAGACAACATTCCACTTCTTCCCTCTTTATCATTAGTCTGGTTAATCTCTTCTGTCTTTACACATTGGAATTCCCTTGCCTTTTAGGGATGGACTTAGATGTATCTGAACAGCTACCCTGACACAAACCTCTAAAACTCTCTGAAATACTGTAGTGAAGCACCCTTACAGGAATGGATACTCTGACACAGGACATGCATCAAAACCTGCCCTTTTTGGAGGGGTTATGGGACATGAAGTGGAGTAAAAAATTGTAAGGAAAAAACGAGTTTGCACAAGGGCAGTGAGGCTGAGCCTATTCTATCCAGGACAGTGCTGTGCTATATCTGCAGCCAGCTTGATTTTCATATTACCCATCTTGCATCAACTGAAAGTAAAAGGCAGTCTCAAAGACAAAAATTCTTATATTTTAAATGTCTGGATATAAGCTAGACATTGAATAAATGGAAAGCTATTTATCTCAGCCTCTAGCAGCTAGTTGGGTATGATTATCTGAATGGTAACCAGTGGCACAACATGTAATTAGATGCTTCTCACTAGTGGTATTCTTCCGCTTTCAGTATTGAGGCCAGTATTGTTTAATTTATTCATCAGTGAATCAACAGGTTCAGTGAGGGCACCAAGCTGGGAGGAGTGGCCAATAGCCCAGAGTGCTGTGCAGCCCTTCAGAAGGACCTCAGCAGGGTGGAGAGATGGGCAGGGAAGAACTGCCTGAAATTCAGCAAAGGCAGGGTCCTGCACCTGGGGAAGAACAACCCCCTGCACCAGTACAGGCTGGGGGCTGACCTGTAAAGCTCCTCTGTGGAGAAGGACCTGGATGTCCTGGTGGACAGCAAGCTGTCCATGAGCCAGCAGTGTGTCCTGGGGGCCATGTGGGCTGATGGTGTCTGGGGTGCATTGCCAGCAGGTTGAGGGAGGTGATCCTGCCCCTCTGCTCAGCCTGGTGAGGCCACATCAGGAGTGTTCTGTCCAGTTCTGGGTTCCTCAGGAGAAGAGAGACATGGAGCTCCTGGAACAGGTCCAGTGGAGGGGGCAAAAAGATGACTGAGGGTCGGGGCCATCTCTCTTATGAGGAAAGGCTGGGAGAGCTGGCCCTGTTTAGTCTAAGGAAGAGACAACTGAGAGAGGATGTGATCAATTATAGAAGTATCTGAAGTGAAGGTGTCAAGAGCTAAGAGCCAGGTTCTGCTAAGTAATTCCAAGCAAAAGGACAAGAGGCAATGGGCAGAAACTGATGCACAAGAAGCTCCTCCTGGATATGAGGAAGAACTTCTTTACTGAGCATGTGACCTTGCAATGGAACAGATTGCAAAAATAATCTGTTCACAAGGTTCACTGCCATATGTCTAAAGTCTGTAGGCACAAAGGGGGATACCTTGACAGGATTATATTTTTCCTTTTCCAAAATTGTTCCGCAAGACAGATATGTTGGAAGATTCAGATTCTGGACATGCTCTGATCTGTATATTGCATTTTGTGGGGCAGCAAAAAAAAGTCCAATATCTAAAATTATATTAAAAGAATCCTCACATAGAATTTTTTGCACTGAACACTGAATATTTTATTTATTAATTATAATATGTTAGTTTAACATGTATTATGTAATAGTTAAAACATTTCAGATAGAGTGAAGGAAAACACTTTGAGGTTGTTGGAATATTACAAGAAAGGACATGAAGTATTGTCTTCAGGTATAAGCAATCACAGCCTTTTCAGAAATGGATCAGATTTTGTCTCAGAACTATTTATCTGCCCTCATACTCTCTCATATTGGAAGACTGTCCCAAAATAATTGTACTTTGACAGCTGGAAAATATCAGTTCCTCTCTCAACTACACTCATGATCAGTTTATAGCAACCTAGCAAGTATTTAGTTTGATGGTCCTTCCCTTCTTTCTTTGTAATATCAGTTTGACACTATATATTTTGATGTTCCATCCCCAGATGCTTTTTCATATCAAAATCTCAGTGACGCAATAATAATCAACATATTTGGGGCTTTCTGCTTCCTGTTGGATTATTACTGACATTTTTCTGGTTTATAACAAAATATGTTCTTAATAATCTTTACATATTGTATTTTTACATATTGTATATATTGACCTTCTTACTCAGTTTAATCATACTATTTCTACCATTTTTAACATCATCATTCTTTTGGTGACATTTAGATCTTCCAGAGTAACAGTAACTACTAGTTGTGTATCGTAATCATCAGATTCATCCGTGGTTACTTAAGAAATGCATTTTTGAGGAATATGATTTTTTTCTTTTTCTCTCTCCTCCACTCAGTGCAATTTTCTATTATTTTCCCATGTAATAGCTCTGAGATAACAGTAGTTTTCTATTCTTGCCCCTCCTCTCTTCTTCTTATGGGATGATAATTTTGACCTAGACAAATTCTAATCATTTTGTTGATGCAGAAATTAGTAAATACTATTGTCATTTAAAGTTAATGTTTCTGGCTTTCATCAGAAATTGAAGAGCAATAGGTTTCAGTTTGTTTTCCAGGAATAGTTACAAGCCTCTAGTTATGGAACAATCTAATTTAATAAGAAAAGTTCTTGTCCTGTCTTCATAGTTGGGATACAGTTCTGTGAAGCCCATAGGGAAAAAATAGCCAAGATTTTTCATAAATATATTGTGAATCTGAGGACCCAAATTAGTCCTTTTCATTAGAGAGCAAGTTTGTGAAAAGGAAACAAGGACAAGCAAGGCTGGAAAGAGTTTAGCAAGTTTAACTGTAACTAATATATTAAAACTTTTAAAGTTTCTAGAATCTAGAAAAGTACTTGGTTAGAGAGTTAAGCACATAGTTCTTGAAAATCTATTTAACTCACTTTCTAATAGCTGTTTGAATATGATTGGCTGAATTGTCCTATCTCCATTAGATAGGACTAATTTACCTGTAATTAGATATCTAGTATTGTTTTAGTTTGATTTGATCTAGTATTTGATCTAGTGCTGTTTTCCACTCAAACTTAAAAAGTGTTTGAAATACAGAAAAAAATTGGTTAGCAAGTATTTTAAATAGATGGTTCTTAGATTTCTACCCATTTTTCATTTTATTTAAAGGTCATAAGGGAAATGGATAAGTATAGTATTTACAAAAATGATTATATAGAGAAGTTTACCAGCACAATTAGAGTAGAAATACCTGTCTACAATTCTACAAAATTTAGGTGTTAATTGTTGTGAGTCATATGAATCATGATTTTATAAGTAATCTCAAGAAAAGAGATGTGAACGAATTTCTAGTCACTGTTAACATGTGACCACAAAATGTAATGAAAAAAATTCTTTAAATTTTTTGTATCCAAAGATACCTTGGAACCAAGTTGTGAAACAAGATTTGTACTTTAACATACACTTTTAAGTCTCTACATCTCAAAAAAAAAATCACATACTTTACTTTTCAAACTTTTTTTGTTGTTGCTGTTTATATCTTGACTGAAGACCTTTAAAGACCTACCCATAAAAATAGCAGCTGAGGAGCTAAAGGAACACCTCCACCCCACACACACACCATCAGAGAAATAATTTTTATTGTAGTAATCAAATGTCAGTTTGCCATTTGTGGATATCTTCCCAAGCAAATGCTTCACTGTTCTGCTAAATTTTATTACTCACAGCATGGTCTAAGCTGCTTTATGTAGGACTGTAAAGACACATTCCATAGAGAAACAGAAAAAGTATTTGCGGCCACATCAAAACCATCCTTTTTTTGGAAAGTGTTTTAAATTTTTGACACTAAAATATTAGGGGTGTTGTTCTGGATAGGAGCATCAGAGATGCTGCAAAAATCTATTCCTCTTGAGGCTTTTAGGGGCAGCATAGATACTGTGAAATATCTGGAAAACAAATCTGTAGTACTATGAGATGTAAACAGCATTTGTCAATTCATTTTTCAGCGCCAACTTCTATATATCTCAGAAATTATTACACAATTTTTCATTGTTCCCTCACAGATGATAATGGAATAATAAATTCAGCTGCTGATGCTAAATACTTACACAGTGAAATCTGCCAAAATCCTGAATTAGCTGAGTTAACATCTGTTAAACTTCAGGCGTAAAATAAATTACTTAAAATATAAATAAATATAGCTCTGAATATACTTGGAATTATTCTGTATTATATATGATTCCTTAGTCAGACAAATGTTTCTACTTAAAATTGAACTATAGTCACACAATACTACTGGCAGTTTTGTTTAAGATGCTCAATGATAAATAAGATACTTAAGCTTCATTCACTGCCATTTTTCTCCTGCTTGAGCTCTGTTCATTCTTTGCTTTTAAAACTTGTTGAGACCAGGTGATACTCATACATTCTCTGTCAAAAAATAAAGCTGCTTTTCCTGTAATACAAGACAATTTTGCTTCTAGTGCATATGTTGTGTCCTTTACTGAGCTATAACAATCTTTATAGATTAAATAATAATCTGAGAAGCTGATTTATTTTTCTGTGGTTAGTAATTTCATTTGGGTAACAACTTTGTCTCTCAATAGTTTCTCGATAGTGTTTCCTTCATATCAGTAATAAGGTACAGTGTTATCAATTAATACAATTTTAATGTAATACCCTTAGCTGTGCCCTGTATAGAGTGCTTTACACAACCAATCATTGATAGGTTCTTGATTTATTTAACTAACTGCCAGCCGCAGGAGTTGCAGGTAAAGCGATCGAGTGAAGGCGTTGGTACCTCCAGTGACAGCCACAGGTGTTTCCACCATAGCTGCTGAGAAGTGACTGCCCTCTGTGGAGATGTGGCATCTAGAGACAAGACATCTTATTCCTGCCCAGCACCAACTGCCACGTTTTGATAGCGCCTTGCCTTCCGTCAGGCATTCAGGAAACAGAATTCAGGTTTTGGCAGTGCCTGATGGACAAACATAAATGGCAACTTTTTACAACTCTTGACTTCTACCAGAGCATTTCACACATAGAAATTATAAAATGTGTTCTGATAACTATCATGTTTATCTTGAATATCCATTATATAATAACAATTCAAATGATGCCCCTGAGAATTTGGGAAAATAGAGTTACTAACAGAGATTAAAATTTCTCTGCATAGGCATATAAATTAAACTGGAACATGACAAATGTGACTATGCAAGCATTCAGAACTCATAGAAAATAATAACTGCAAGATGTTAATATATTTAATATACAGTTAAGTAATGAAATGCAAATATTCAGCTGGGGCACATCAGTCTCTAAAGTACAGTCAGATGGTAGAAGAATGCAAAGAAAATCAGCAGGAAGCATAAAGGAACCAGCACAAAACAGATCATCAGTCTATCTTGCTTTAATTTTTCAGTGAAGAAAAAAACAGTACAACAGGACTACAGCAGTAATCGATGTAAAGTTGACAATAAATTGAATGTAACAAGGAACATGGAACACTCTCTAAAAATATGTTTCCTAATTTTCTTTCAAGGATACAGGGTTTTTTTTCCAGAAGTTGCAAATAATTTTTTTGGCAATTTTCTGTACAATTGTGACTCGTCATTAAAGGACATTTTATAAAGACATAAAGACTATATGTACTGACAGATTTGCATTGCCTGTTGCCCCATTTGACCACAATATGCTAAATAAAAGTGGGAAGTAACAATGTGTGTAACATGACAAAAGGTTAAAGGTTTTGGATGAAATTTGGAGNTTTTATTTTATTTTATTTTATTTTATTTTATTTTATTTTATTTTATTTTATTTATATACATGATCTGAACTATATAAAGATAACATCATATTCGTCAGAGATCAACTATACAGGAATGATGCTGACAAATGTGAAGTATCTGTCACCAACACTAAAAAATAATAAATTAAGAGGAGCATTTAGTTCTATTTTATTTGAGTATTCTTGATTAGTCATGAAATTTTTTTAGTGTGAATATTTTGTTCTAATTCAAAATTTCTTTTTCTTTCCTTTCCCTTTAANGATGGACAAACATAAATGGCAACTTTTTACAACTCTTGACTTCTACCAGAGCATTTCACACATAGAAATTATAAAATGTGTTCTGATAACTATCATGTTTATCTTGAATATCCATTATATAATAACAATTCAAATGATGCCCCTGAGAATTTGGGAAAATAGAGTTACTAACAGAGATTAAAATTTCTCTGCATAGGCATATAAATTAAACTGGAACATGACAAATGTGACTATGCAAGCATTCAGAACTCATAGAAAATAATAACTGCAAGATGTTAATATATTTAATATACAGTTAAGTAATGAAATGCAAATATTCAGCTGGGGCACATCAGTCTCTAAAGTACAGTCAGATGGTAGAAGAATGCAAAGAAAATCAGCAGGAAGCATAAAGGAACCAGCACAAAACAGATCATCAGTCTATCTTGCTTTAATTTTTCAGTGAAGAAAAAAACAGTACAACAGGACTACAGCAGTAATCGATGTAAAGTTGACAATAAATTGAATGTAACAAGGAACATGGAACACTCTCTAAAAATATGTTTCCTAATTTTCTTTCAAGGATACAGGGTTTTTTTTCCAGAAGTTGCAAATAATTTTTTTGGCAATTTTCTGTACAATTGTGACTCGTCATTAAAGGACATTTTATAAAGACATAAAGACTATATGTACTGACAGATTTGCATTGCCTGTTGCCCCATTTGACCACAATATGCTAAATAAAAGTGGGAAGTAACAATGTGTGTAACATGACAAAAGGTTAAAGGTTTTGGATGAAATTTGGAGGTCTGAAAATTTTTCCAAATCCTGTGCACCATCAGTGTACATTTCCATTAGGAAATGAAGATAACAAAATCAAGTATCCAGATTTAAAGATACAGTAGTAAGTCATCTGTAGAAGTAACCTCAGTTAAAAGTTTACACTTTAGAAAACACGAACCCTGTTCCTAGAACACTGCTGGAATTAATCAAAATTGCCTGACTGAAACTTTACTGAAAGGAAAAGACACACAAAGCATGGAAAATGTCAGCCCAAATAAATGTTTTTGAATGCTAGATACATATTATAATTATAGATTATAATGTATTATTGATTAANTTTCTTTTTCTTTCCTTTCCCTTTAAGAAGCAACTTATGTGGTCCTGATCATTATCCATTGAATGAAGTGATGTTTTCCTTTGCTGGTAAAAGTCTAATTGTTTCTTCTCTCCTGTTTCTTCTTTAGCCTTTCTGAGAAACTAATTTTGTAGCAAATCTGCCGAAAGTCAGGATGCCTCAGAAAATATTCATTGTTATTTACATTATACAGTTTGTTTGCTTGTTGGCTACTGGGTTGTGTGGGTTTTTTTGAGCTCTAGTTAAAAAACACACAAGAATTTGTCTCACAAAATGTTTAAATAACTTTTTTTTTTTTTTGACAAGACAGTCTATACATTTGGCTGCTACTAATGCTCCTCTCAGTGCAATTAAATTTAGAATTACTTGGACTGACTTTTTACTCGCCCTCACTTGATCAACACTAATTTCTGTTAATACCTATGTTCAGGAAATCATAATGGCATATGTGGTTATGTAATAGAGAATGTGATATCCAGATGTCTTGGGGTGACTGTATGATGCCTGTATCCCCAAATCGTCTGTTCTGTTGGTGTTGAATATTAAATTCTCCAACTTTAAGACTGGTTCCAGGAGTGAAGCAGGGGGAAAGAAGAAGTGCAGGGTTTGTTATCAGAGACTGCACTGGCTCCCCCGCATTCCTGCTGGCACTGTGTTGTCTGCGGTGGACAGCGAGGGAGAGCTCTCTTTTGCTCTGGGTGGCTTCTTCTGGCTAGCTGAGGCAGAGAAACTCCCTGGATTGCTTTTTTTTTCCTCCTTTCCTTTTTTTCCTGGAACTGTTTTGAACCTGCTCTGGACTGAAAACTTAGAAAGAGCACCAGGAGCTCACACCTGTGGCCCACCAGGCCTGGCCTGGGCCGTGGCATTTCCCAGCACTGGAGGGACTGAGAACAGCCTGAGTGAGCCGGGCAGCCCACGGGAGGAACTCTTCTGATCCTGTCATCTCTTCAGAGTGGCAAGAGGTTTTTTTTTCTGTTTGGTATTGTTCAATTTTGTGCTGGGAGGTGTGTTGCCTGTTGAATAAACAGTTCTGTTTCTTTTTCCACTTCTCTCCAAGGAAATTTTTTCCCAAACCGACTGGGGGAGGGATTGCTTGGATTGTTTTTTTTTTTTCCCTTTCCCTGGAGGGACCCCATTCAGAGGTTTCCTCCCAAATTTGCTCTAAACCAGGACACCAGATATATGGAAAATATGAAAAATACCCTACTTTCTCTGCAATGCACCCATAGGAAATAACATATGTACAGTCCCTAGAAAAATTTGCTGTCAGAATTATGTGTGATTGTATTTAGAGCACAAAAACATCCTTTCAGAAGATTGTCCCCAGCTACATATAAAATTGTGTCAGTATTTAATTATTCAGAATGTGATTTTCTGTGCATAGTATCTCCTCAGGTTCAATTTATTAAAGTGCAGGGAAAAGTAGTTGAACTACTTCCGAGAACAAAATAAGCAAACAAATTAGGTACAAGCAGAATATATCAAACGGATCTAGCTCTACGATGACTTGGAACAGGGGTAGGAAATTTTACAGAGGAATGAAATACCTAATCATTATTGATCATTTACTCTGCTGGTGACCTCTCCCTTCAGATATTAAACCATGACCTCTCCCTTTAGGTATCTTTATACACAGATGAGATTCCCCATGAATCTTCTCCAGGTTAAGCAGTCTCATTTGCTTCAGTCTTTCTTCACAGGAGTGATGCTCCTGCCCTTTTATCATCCTAGTGACCCTTTCTTGGAGTTTCACCTACAGCTTCATCTCTCTCTTGTACTGAGAAGTCCATAACTGTAACTTTCACAATTTCTTACGTGGTTATCTGTCACATGCAGAGATTTCTCCAGCCATGTCCAACAGTTTTGCATGTTAGCATAAACTCTGACAAGGGGTATTATCTTCTGTGTGTAGTCCTACCAGCTCTGGTGCCGTTTCATCAATATAGTGCATCCAAAGCACCTTTATGAGTCTGACAATTAATCTTCTAGATGAGTAAGTCTCAACTGATCGATAGATTTCCTCAATCAGTTGATCTGCTGTCCAGATTCCATGAACAATTTACCTTGGTGATTTGATTTGCTTGCCTAGTCAGACACATGCAGTATCATCTGAGATTCCCTAGTACATGCACAGCATCTGTGTTATCTGGCAAATTCAACAGAGAAGTGAGGCAGAATATCTAAGCCATTCTTGAGTAGCAGCAGTATGCCAGGAAAAAAGCACCCTAAAAGTTGTTTTAAATAGACTAATGACAGCTTAATTTATATTTTATTCATGTTATTTGCATTTATAGCTAAACTTACACTCTCCCCAAGTTTTGTACAATTGCCTTATTTGTTCCTAAATCTATATCTTAATCTTGACCCAAATTCTGCCTGAAGAATAGGATTGAGACTCCTAAACAGAGGGACATAATACTCAAAATACAGTGCTTCACATCAGTCTCATGTCCTTTGCTTCTCTTCTACAAAAAATAACTTATATTACAGCAAATACTGTAGTAATATTTCACCAGCCTTAAAATGTGCCTTTAAAACACATACATGAATGTTTTTCTAAATTAGTAATTTCTTTCAAATGCTCTTTTTTTCCCCATTTTTTTTTTATTATACTAGTCCCTACTGAATCATCATGACTATTTTTTTCATCTATGGGTTACACAGACAATATTGGAATTAATGTTCATTTAAGTAATTATTTTAGTGTAAGTCAAATTATCTAAGCCAAGATATTTTCTCATTTAACATACATTGCTGCGACAGCTTCATTTTTGTATGTATACAATGAAAGGAAAGGGTTACTGTGCCACAAATTAAATGCAGCAGACAAAACTCTGGAAGGCTTCGGCACATAAGCCAGTAGCTGAATATCAGTCCAGCAATTAGTGTTTTTTGAGAGAATTCCCCTGAGCATTCCCAAAACCTCCAGCAACTGGTATAGAAGGCAGAACTACAGAAGTTCTGTGCCATGACATGTCTTTTAGCCTAAATCTCAAATGAGATATTCATAATTAAGCAAATTCCACTCATAAATCTGGGTAGTTAAAAATTTTCTAGTTTTGTAGATACTTTTACACAACACCAAAAGCATTAGAGCTGTCTTAGATTTATTTGACTTAATGATACAAGTTTGCATTAAATTTATATAGACTTAATCAGTGCTTTAATGTCTCAATTGGCTGTACACTGGACAGTCCTGAAAGAGAGGCTGAGTGTTAATATGCCACTGAGATTTAACTAATATATCTTAACTTTCTTTAGACTGTGCTTATTGACTATCAGATTTAGAGATTTTAACTTGCTAATGCACAGCTTGAAGAGCAAGTTTACAAAATCCTGAAATCTATCACATAGAGCTACTTGGAATTTCAGCACGAATATAGACATTTACAGTGTGACTTATGTTTAGCTAATCTAGTCATTTAGAATGTCTTTATTATTAAAAGGACACATATCACATAATTCACTTCATCCAGATGTCATAACTTGAAAGACATATGAAATGTGCCTTGGAGGAATACTGTCTCCATTGACTAGCTCAGCTTACTGCTACTCTCCATGGAAAAATCAGCATACCCAGGCTTCAATTCATTTTTATGCAAAGACATCTCTGCCTTTTAAGATAGTCCAAGTTATTCAAGCAGTTGGATTGTGCTGGTCCATGTGATCCTACTTCTGCCTGGTTTTGTATCAGCCAATTGAATTTTGAATTGTGAATTTTGAAACAGTTAAAACAGACGCACTTATATATAGTTAACTAAATTGTTCCATTGTTGAATGAAAGTCAACTTCTGATTAAGACAAGTTCAAATGTAGAAATGTAAATATGTGTGTGTAAGGTACAGATGTAGGATCTATTTGGTTGTCTATGTTTAGATGAGTGGTGGCCTGTGAAATACCCTATAAAGCAAGTTGATTGTTAGATGCCACTTGGAAATGACTTGCACTTCTCATTTTTCTCAGTTCATAAACAAAGTCTCCTGAAGATATGCTGAGACCCTGCAGCATCTCAGATGGTGTAAAGGGCCTTGCTGCTCAAGGGCACTGCTGTCTGTCTGCCCTGTGATGACTTTACCTGATGGAGAACCCAGAGGTTCCCTGAGGAAAATCCTCCCACATGTTCCACATGTATCTCGCCACAGCCTGCAAGTTTCACTGGCCTTGGTAACTGTTGTTTGACAGCAATTAAAAGATTTGGACAATATTTAGTTTGTATGAAGATCTCAAGAAGAAAATAAACAGTAAATTGGCATAAAATATTGTAGGAAAATGATAGAAAATGCATTTTCTGACACTGTATACAAATAATCAAGAAAGCTCATCTATGTGATACAGCAGGACAACAGAGCAGAATGAGTTATGTTAACATTATTTCTTCAGAGTGGGTGCTTTTAAATCAGAAAGTTATGAAATTTTAAACATCTCAGGGCTACAGAACTTCAATTTTCATTATTTTGAGCATTTGACTGTCTTAAAAATCTATTTTAAGGATTGGAAAAAACACCAACAAACCAAACTGAACTTACCTGTTTCAACGATTTAAGAAAAAAAGTTTAGAAAAGATTTTGTAATATGTACTCCAGATAAAAAAATGACCAAGAAGCAGAGTTTATAAGGGCAGTTCATCTTATTCATAGGCTGTAAACAAGAAATGAATAGAGTTGTTAAAGTGGATATGTGTAAGAATAATTCAATATTATCAGACAAAATGAGAAATTAAAATTAAGACTGAATGAGGAAATATTTGCTAACACTTAGTTGTATTAGACGACTTCCCAATAGAAATTAAAAAAAATGTATGTTAGAGCGTCCAAACCCAATTGGACAAAGCAGGTAAATCAGTGTTAAGGTAGTCATGGTGTATCCTAATATATTTAAATGCAAACAATCCTGTGAGCAAAAAAATTTAAGAGGCACTAATGTCCTTCACATCAATATCCAGGGAAGCACTGATTCTGGAACTCCATAATCACTTCATTATTTCAATTAATCAATTTTTCTATTACTCCAATTTATAAATTCCAGTTTTGAAAGAAAATCAGGAGGCAATTTTGAAGTAAAAGCTTAATTGCAAATACCTGTCTACCTCATAGAGGTAATAAATCTAATTTAACATGACACAAATTTAAACTGGGTAATATTTTTAATAATATCAGATTTCAGTGTTTCTATAATGCAATTAGAATTTTTAGTTCTGAATATAACAGGAGAAGCAATTAGCAAAAACTTTATTATTTCTTCTAACAAAACTGAGCTGAATTTTGTCTTTGGGGAAAAAAGCAAAAAACAAATAAAACAATGACAACAAAAAAAAATCCCACACCAAATCACAGATTAAATACATAATTTATTTTTTAAAAAAATACTCTGTCTATGCAAAACACATGAACTTAGGTGGGGTTTTTTTAAGTTCCTTGATAAATGGATGGTAGAGAAGTCTATTGGTTCCTAAAGTTTCTCTGTTAATTACAGAGAGAAATTTAATTTTCCATTTTTTTTATCCAGTTTAACATGAATTACCCAAATATGGGTACAAATGAATAGTAGCTTTTCTTCTCAATGTCAGGATTTTTTTTGCATATCCATGGCTGTCCTCATAGCAAGTCATTTAATAAAGTAGTCGTTTTCCATATGATAAATAAATCTAAGATACTCTTAAACAGCAAGAATTTTTATGTTTCCAAAGTTACTGACGAATCTTCATATTTACAAAAATATTTTTATTCAATTAAAATATTATAACTTAAATTCAGTGATGAGACACAGGCAAGAAAGCAATGGGAGAACAAAAAGACTGTTGTTTCTCATGTCTTCTAAAATAAAAATAATTCCATATAGAAAGCATTTAAATATGAGCAAGATACTGCATTCTACATAGGTTCTGCTTGGAAAGAATTAATAGTTGTACTGCTCTGTAATTAAAAAGAATTATAAACTGAGAAACAATAAACAAGGAAACTACAAAAGCATGATCTGAAATTATAGATAATTGCCTGGGAAAGCTATGGAACTTCTTATTTTATCCATATATTTTGATGGACTAAAGAAATTCATGGACAGGAGACATTAAAAAAGAAACAAAGCTTTAGAGTTTTCAAATCCTGAACTTATATCCAGAAATGTCTTTCAGAAAAGACAGTTCTGCATAGTTTTTTTTCTTCGGACTTCTTTTTCTACTTCTAGACAAAAATTGAAGTCTATAGAGATATTTAGAAGCCTGCAATGTAATTTAAGTCCAAGTGAGCAATCCCTTAAAATAAATCTTGTTTAATTATTCATTACCTGGGAATTCATGGGAATCTAAATTTCTGCCTGTAATATTATAATTCTTTTATACTGTTTCTATTGTTTTGACTGCTTGTTTTGGCTCTCACATCAGACATAAGTATATACAAATTATCAGGAGCAGGCGTTTGTTGAATACAAATCTTCCATTTCTAAATTAAATATTATGACAGCGTAAGTACTGGATAAAAGTTAAACAGTAACACTTTTTTCTCTTTTATAGATGTTCTTTAAAGAATGAAAAATACCTCTTAATTTTTAGGTATTTATGGAAGCTTTAGTTATTTAACTAGCTGAGTAGGTTTGACCCTTCCAAATTTGCCTACCTTGAGGCAAGTAGGAAGAAAAAAATCAAAAATTATCTGTTCTGCTGCTTCTCTTTGGTGTCTCTGATTGGCTATATGGGATCCCCCCAAGGGTACTGATGGAACTGGCAGAAGAATTTGCTGAGCCACTTTTGTCAGAACTCAGGACATCCCTTTGGGAATCCAGAGTTGCTGGGACCCCTGTCAGGGAGCTCTGAGACCCTGGAATGATGCCCAAAACATCTGTGGGTTTGATTATAGCTCTTAAAATAAATTACCAGCTTTATATGAGAACTTAAAAGTCACAGAAGTTTAAGTAGTGTTATCACAGAGTGAAATGTAGATTTTAGGATTTTTGGGAATAGGGATTTTAGAACACAAGATGGAGGAGAAAGCACGTGTTTCGTTCTTTCTTCTTCTTCTTTGTCTCCATCTTTTTCTGCCTGGTTGGCACTCTGTGATTGGTTTAAAATAAAATTTCACTGTATAACATAGACGATAGTTATTGGAAAGTTATTGTAAACATGATATACGTAATTTGTGATATAAAAACATAGTACCACCCTGAAAGAACACAGTGTGTGCTGTGGCTGCAAGCAACATAGACCTCGGTAGGGCTGAGAGAAAAATATTATAGATAAGAAGATAATAAGCAATCCTTGAGACCAAGAAACTGAAGATCTCTGATTAATTTACTCTTCGGACACACGAACTACCAGACAAAATCTTTCACACATCTCGGAGGAAAAAAACCCAAGACAGTTTCCATGAACTTTAAGTCATTTACCAGCAGTCCTGACTAAGCAGTGTCCCTCCAGCTGAAAGTTGGTGGCTATGATGCCCATCTGAAAAAAAGTCAGAAGGAGGATCCGTATAACTACAGGCTTTTCAGCCTGAACTCAGCTCCAGGAAAGGCAGTAGAGCAGATCATCCTGGGTACCATCACGTGGCACATGCAGGACAACCAAGCAAACAGGCCCAGCCACCACAGTTTTTTTTTGTAAGGCAGGGAACGTGATCTCCTGTTATGACAAAGTTACACACTTAGTGGATAAAGGAAAGGTTGTTGCCTACCTGGACTTTAGTAAAGCCTTTGACACTGTCTCTCTCAGCATTCTGGAGAGAAAGTGGCTTCTCTTGGTTTGGATGGTACTGCTCCTTAGGTGAAAGAGTGGCTGGATGGCTGGGCTCAGTGGTGGTGAATGGAGTTACATCCAGCTGTGGGCCAGTCACAAGATGGGTTCCCCAGGGCTCAGTATTTTGGACAACTCTATTTAATATCTTTATCTATGATCTGGATGAGGGGTTTGGGTGCCTGCTCAGTCAGTTTGCAGGTGATACCAAGAAGGGTGGCAGTGTTGCAACACTGGAGGGAAGGAAGGCTCTGCAGAGGGATCTGGACAGGCTGGATCCATGGCCGGAAAACCAACCGTATGAGTTCAATGAGGCAAACTGCCAGGTCCTGCCCTTGGGTCACAGACACCCCATGCAGTGCTACAAGCTAGGGAGAGAGTGTCTGGAAAGCTGTTTATTAGGCTCTAACTGACAATAAAGGGTAGATGTTAAGCTCACATATTAATTCCTGCATCGTTGAAGGCAATTTAAACAGAAATTCCAATCCCTTGTAGTCTGGCTGTGGAATATTTATCCAGTTTTCTCTATGACCAGTACCTTCATCTCATCTGTTGCTCTGCAACATGCAGGTTTCTTCTGAGGTCTCTTTGTGAGTATCTTATGACCACTGTCTGAAGGGAAACATATGCTCAACAACTGAATCATGTCGTTTACATCTCCTTGATATTTTGAGACAAGACAAAATGGCCTCAAGATGCATCAGGGGAGGTTCAAGTTGGACATCAGGAATAATTTCTTCACCGAAAGGGTAGTCAAACATTGGAATGAGCTGTCCAGCAAGGTGGTGGAGTCATGATCCCTGCCTGGAGTGTTCAAGAAATGGCTGGACATAGCACTTATTGTCATGGTCTTGTTGACATGGTGATGTGCAGTCAAAGGCTGAACTTGATGATATTGGAGATCTTTTCCAATCTTAACTATTCTATGATTAAAAATATAAGATACTAAAGGACTCAGTGAACTTATACTTCTGTTATCCATTTAAATAATTAAAAAAAATAAAATGCAACTAAAGCAAATTAGGTTTGTATCTAAATTCTAAATATAAAGTAGAAGGTATTGAACTCAGTCAATAGCAGTCTGTATGATTTAAAAAGCCATTCTATCTTTAAAGCCATGAAATGCCTGTTTTCAAGAATAATGATGGAAATAGTGCACTCAGGTTATGGATACATGATCTTCTTCTGATTTTCTAAAAGCATAACCCCTATAACCAAAGGGTTATTATTCTTCTCTTTCTACCTGATAAATGAAATAGGATTAAAAAGATTGAAAAAGCATAAAAGAATATAAATTCCTTTCCCCTGTATTCTAATATTCTTTTTAATAGTCTTTGAAATTCTAATCTGCTTCATGCCTCTAAGACAGAGTTGGATAGAAGAAATCACATAAAAGAAATTATAAGTCACATGAGACAGTGTCAAACCTCCTCAGTCTGCATTCCTAGGCTAAGATAACCCTTCAGGCAGCTGGTAAAGAAAGTATGCTTTCCATCACACTTTATGAAACTTACCAAGTAATTAGGAATGCTTCAAATTTACAATAATTGCTATTGAAAGGACGTATAGAAGCAAAATCTTCAGAACCCAAAACTTCTGGGTAATGGATGGAAGGTGAAAAGACCTCATGGATGTTCTCAGTTTAGTTCGATGAGAAAGGCTATTTCTGAGAATAAACAATGCAACAATATGAAACTTATCAAAAAGATTCATAATTGGAGTAAAGATGAGTCTGGATTAAGAAGCACAAGCTCCTGTGTCAATTTAACTGTGCTCCAATATAGTGAAGGCAAACTACATTCTGTGCCATATTAATTAGCAAAAGCATACCTGGAATATTGAAGGGAGTGATTATTCAACATTGGTGAGGCCACATATAAGATACTGTTCACAGCTCTGTTCTCCCTGTGCAGGAGAGGGGTTAACAAACTGGAATAAGCCCAATGTAGACCACCAAGATGCTAAGAGGAATGATGTTCTTGCAGTATATGAGGAGAGACAGAGACAAAGAACTGGTCCTGCTCTGCTTTGAGAAGAGAAGATTAAAGGGAGATTGCTTTCTACAACAATTTAACAAAGGACTGCAAATAAAACAGATTCAGATGCTAATTTTATGATTCTAGTTAGAAAGGGCTTAAATGGAGCTATGGGTGTTTTTTATTTTTATTTTGTTTTTCAGAAGAAAAATAATGGGCACTTAAAAATTTTAAAATATTTTTAATCAGGAAATTTTAGATAAAAATGTGAGTCCTTGCTGTTAAATGGGCAACACCAAATATCCAAGTAGCTTTCCTAAGATTAGAGAGGACACCAAAGTTTCCAGACTCTGCTGTGGTGAAAATTATTTCATTATAGCTAACACAGATTTATACTTAAGCTAGAAAAATACATGCATTTTCATAAACTCATATGAAATTGATTTATGGATAAACAAAAGTGCAGTGGCTGATCAGGCTGAGCTTTCAGGCTCACTAGTTATTATTCATGGGAAGAAAGGGGCCATTTTACTTTGCCATGGAAAGTGAACAGAGCTGGTGAATACAAACCAACTGTAGCTTTACTTTCAATATTAATGTAAAGGCTCTTCATCAGATGTGTTATTCATGGGAGAGTTTCATCAGCAGAACTTCTCCAAGGAAAATTTGGTACAAGGCAGAATGGCTCACAGTCTGGAAAATATTAAACAAGGACACAATACATGGATTTCATGTCAAAGAATAAAACTATGCTCCACATTGGTTGCTTTCTGTTGCCTCTAAAATAAGTGTGCATGTGTGTGTCTGTATATCTTTGTATTTCTATATCTTTATATATGTAGTTTTGTTTTGGGTCTTTTGGGGGTTTTTTTTGTGTGGCTTTTTTGTGTGTGTTTTATGTTTCTGTGTGTGTTTTTCTTGTTTTGTTTGTTTGGGGTTGTTGCGGTTTAGTTATTTTCATTGTGTTTCCTTAAGTTGTACTTATTTTAATGTTCCTTGTATAAATGGTTTTTCCCTGTTACCCCCCTCTGTTATTCTCCCAGTTGGTCCACTCCAGGTCCCCTTTTCCCGCCGTTAGGCTTGTTTACTCCCCTAAGCCCCTCCCATCCTTCCCGAACCTTCCCTGTCAATCCCCTAAGCCCTATCCCCTCCAAGTTATCAATCACCTGTGGCCACGCCCTTTGTTCCCGAATGTTCCCTGTCAGTTACTTGGTTGCTGTTATCAGATTGTTCAGTTTGAATTGTACCCCTCCCATTGTGTACCCTATTGGTTCCCTGTAATATCACCCCATCTTGTGCTCCTCCCTTGGGTTCCCCCGATTGGTTACCGTCTGTACCCTCCCCTGGGGGGAGGGCCCCTATTTAAGTTCGTGCATAACTGTTCTCCCTGCCTTTGGTTGCCTCCCTCCCTTTGGTTATCATCCTCTCCTGTTGTTCCCTAAATAAACCTTATCCCTGGACGCAGCCAAAGGCCTCTCCCAGCCCTTTACTCTTTACTGTCGCGTCGCCGGTCACAAAGGCATCGGCCTTACTTGGACTTAGGGATTCTGGGAATCCCGAAGACAAGCCACACCTGCCGCCCAGCCCACCGCGTGGGCTAGCCGGGGGACCAGGTGTTGGTCAGCGGTGGGCAGCGACATGGGGTTTTTGTGCGGTTGATTTATGGGGTTTTTGTGGGTGTTTGTTTTTTAGCTTTTGGGGTGAATTTTAAAGACTATCTGCTCTTTTGCTATGATTTTGAAATTGTACACAATTAAATCATGCTGTGGAAATCAGTTTGTTTTTTAAGCAATTTTTCTCATTGTAATTTACAAAAACAGTGTAATTTAATAAGATTTCCTTAAAAATTTCAATTGTACTGCAGACACACTTACAGTCTCCATTCTCCTCTGTAGCTTTTCCTTCCAAATACTCTGTAAAGCAAGAAACTCTTGTTTATGGGAAATCAGGAGATATTTTTCATTTTTGTTTGGAGAATTGGCTTGTGAGCTTGTCCCTAGGCAAAATATTTTCAACTGTTTATCCTTAGATGTCCAAATATGAGTGAACATTCTGTGTTAGAAAGGAACAACAAACATCACCTCAAAAGTGGAATATGACACTCTGCCATATACTGGGATTTTATTTTCCCTTTCATTAAGTTGGTATATATTCTCCTGATTTGCCCTTCTTTGCTCTTTCCTTTGACTTATTCCATTATTAACGAAAGCGATATTTCTCAAAGTCATTTACTAAGAAAAGTCATTGCAACAAAAACATTTCTTTGGCCTACTCCCTGATTATTCCCAATCTTGACAGAAATCTGACAGAGCAGTTCAGCACCAGATAAAATGGACATAGTGTGCTTCAATGATCCTACATACACAATAAGTAGAAAAATTAATAGCTTGTCTTTTTTTTGAGGAAAAGAAAACAACACCAGCAAATCAAATCACAACAAAACAAAATAGAGAAAACATTCCCCCTCCTCCCCCACAGGAGGTAACAGGGCTTTTAAAAGACAGAATTCTTGAAACAAATCTTTCTTCTGCACTCTTACACATCAGCATAAGTTGAAATATATCTAAGAATTCTTTTAAGCCACATATATTTATTTATGAATTATTGTTGGAAACTGTAAGGTTCTTAAAATTCTGAGTTAGTAGCAGTTATTTTTTTCTAATAAATGTATTCGATGTTTTAATATTTTTATTCTAAAATATTTTCAATATTAATAATCTTTCTTGATTTCTAATACATGCAATGAAAGTCTCAGCTCCATAAACTTAAATTAATTCATGTTGAATTAAAGTAAGCTACTCTGAAATATTAAACTTATATTTTAGTAGATATTCAATATATCGTGATTCAGAATCAAGGACTGTATTACACTAATTTATTTTTCTTTATACCTTTAGTAGACTCTACAGTATTCTTGCTTATTTTCAATATTTACAAGAGTTTTGACTTATCATTTTTTATATATAATTCAATGCTAAGTTGTCTATATACTGATGAGCTAAATTTTGTAAAATTATACTTTATTTCTTTCCATTAAAATTTATTTTTAAATCCAGAAAATATTCAATCTCAGTCATTCAGAACCATTTGCAAATGATCCTAGATAAAAACCCCTAGAAATCCATTTATGACAACGAATCCCAAAAACCTCTAAAATTTTGTTCTTTAGGCAATCCATAAAAACTTCATAATTGTCAAAAATGTCTTAACTCTTTGAAGAAAGTTAGACAAGAAATGAGAAAATGTGAAGTTCTCAGTGGCAGAGGAAAACTAAAGACCTGTGGTGGTTGCAGGTGTGTATAAAGATTGTGACTTAAAGTTTTAACTTTCTGAATGGTACATCTTGTACATTCTGACAGTACATAGGTTGCAGGTGTATACCGTAATCAAGGGATATTTTCTTATATTATTTCCCATGTAACTTTCCTTTCAGAATTTCCTAGCATTTCATTTCTTCAGAATAAATCTAGGAATAGGGTTTCTATGTGTTTCAAAAAAAATTCTGTCCAGGCTCATTTAGCTCAGATTTTGTCTTGAGTACATCATAAACAACTTAGACCATTAAGGCAATTTTAATCCTCAAGGGAAGCACTGAAGCATAATTTTCTTGTTCTTTAGTAAGTTCTACCTAGTGAGATACAACATAAATTTCTTTTAATTGCCACTTTATATGTAGCATGAATATCATTGCTGAAAATAGTTCTTAAAAAGTAAATTGAGATAATATATCAGCTAGACAACTTGTTTCAGAAAAATCTCATTCTAGAGTTCTCTTTTTTTTTCTAATTCTTCAAAGCTAAAAAATAAAAAAAGGCAAATTAGTTTTCAGTAGAAAAGAAGGTGAATTAACCTGGGGATCCTCAAGGGTTCATTGACATGCTATTTGGCCTCTAAGAAATTCATTTGGGGTTTTTTAACTGTGAGATTTTTGAGATATAATTGTCCTAAGAAATTAGGCCCAGGTGCTGTGCTGTTGGACGTGTATTGTATACCCTGATGATCTTTAAGAGATAAACAGGTGGATAGTCATGTAGAAGTGCACCAGTTTTCCTCTTGTTCCCTCTTTCCCCATTACATTTTTGTAGAAAGGATGGGTGACTGATATCTATGGTTTTGAAAGAATACAGCACATATAATAAAATGCAGAAGTGAAAGCATTAGCTCTTCAACATACTTAGACTTTGATGCAGCAATCACTAAGAGATTTTAGCATCCTGGTCTTGAAGAAAGCAGTTATAGTATTTTGGTCTGAAGAAATTTTATTGAGTTTCATTGGCACAAATAATTTTATAAGATAAAAAAATCAGAAAAAATACTATATGTATTTATTGAAGTTTCTTCAGAAAATTCTTAAAAAAAAAAAAAAACAAAACTAAACTGAAAATATCTTCAAAGGGAGAAATTAGTAATTTGTCCTATAGTTAGTCTTGTATGGTGTAGACTGAGTTGATGAATGATGTGAGTATGCAGGAATATTTCAATTTTGCAAATACAAGTTGCTAAATAATTCTAAGTTAGAGTGCATGGCACTTAAATAAAAGACTCTACGAAAAAGCTCTTCCAGATGTTTCCTTAAGTTTTAATTGAGGTAGAGAAAACAAGTTTCAGCATTCCACTTAGGAAAATAGGAATACAGAAATAATATTTCTTTATCAAGCCAGAATGACCTAAATAAACCATTCCAGAAAATATTCCTGGTGCTGCTTAAAACAGCAGTTGCTATCTAAGTCACAAAAAAAATCCTTGTCCTCTGTGTACAAATATATTGAGAATGTATATGTCTGAAGGAGAGTCTAATATAATGATATTTCATGTTTATGTAATTCGTCCCTAACTTTTCATTATAGATCTCTTTTATCCTTCCCCCTCACCCCCCATTCAAAAAGTAATGTACCAAGAATATTTAAGCTGGATATTAAATTAAGTGACCAAATAAGAATTTAATTTATAATTAATAAGAAAGTTGTTCTGTGCTAATTTAGTTATAGTATATTTTTAGATAAATATTGGGAGGTTATTTTGCTAAGTAAGCTCTTTCTTGCTAATTTCATAGCTTGAACGTATTTTTTCACATCAGCAACTTCACAAATACCCTTGAGGGAGCTCAATTTCCTTTATTTTTTTTTTACAAATAACTGCTCTTTTTTTCTCCCATATCGTGATTATTCTCAGATGAAAGCATGAACCTCTCTGAACAAGACAATAACATGATGTTTAGGTTGTTTAACATCATGAAGTTTTTGAATGTTCATAAGTTATTCTATGCTTTAGCCTGCTTAAAGCCTAAGAATGGAGTTGTCTTTTACATGAATCTAGAGTTGGGTTAGAATATGCTCTGTAAGAATCCTTTGATGCTATAGTTCAACCCTCATAATTAGAAAAGGAAAGATGAGTAACAATAAGCAGAGTATTTGTGGCAATAGAAACTGGAAACTGAAAGTACTTTACTTATACATAATTCATTTCACGTTTCTATGTCATTTTTTGCATATTCTCAGCTGGATTAATTCAGATATTACCAGTCTAAATACTTCCTCTAATTAAATTTGGCAAGAAAACAAGTCTTCATAAAGAATAGAATTAATAGGGTAGGGTAGGAAGGAAGAAAGAAAAGAAGAAAAAGAGAAGAGGAAAGAAAAGAGAAAAGAAAAGCGAAAGGAGCAAAGAAAAGAGAAAAGAAGAAAAAAGAGAAGAAATGAAAAGAAAGAAAAAGAAAGAAAGAAAGAAAGAGAATAGCTTCATAAAGAGACAATGATTTCTTTCGAGTTTGTGAATTAAATGACAATTAGAACATTTTTCAGGATTTTCCTTGTTGCTCTTCCCCTTTTAGAGACTCCATTGGAGTAGAGGTTTCATACCAGACTGAAGAGAATAATTGACTTCCTACCATTTTGATGTTCTCTATTGCAAAACCTCAAAATTCTTTTTAAGTAGTCCATAGTAAGATGGTTGTAACAGTCATTAATATTTGTGTAGAAGTAAATATAAGATCCTGAATAAATGAGAGATATTTTAACAGAGAAAATGTAGAAGAGAAGCATGGAACAAGACTGAAATGTTTCCAGGGAGAAGGCACATGAGTGTTGGGTGAAGGTCTGTGGCTGTTAATGTTTTTGGTAGCCTTGCAGAAGAGATGGACTGCATGTGAAAGCAGACAGTGAGCCTGAACCCTGGCATTCTGAATATGCAAGTGAAAATGTAAAATTATAGCTGAGTCTCTAACTATTTTTTCACTCATTACATTCAAAACGGATAATTTTTAATAATGAGGTTTTGCAGATTTTGCAAGTTTTAATTAATTCCAGTTTCAAAAGACAAAGCTCTGAACACACATGAAAGAATTGGAAATTAGGCTTGCCTTCGCTGGTTTACAGCAATAGTTTATATGTCAGTGGTTGGTAGAATTAGTTCTCCCTCAGAAAGTTGAGAGTACTGTAGGATGACGACATGATCCAGGGTAAGTTTGTGTGTTTGCTGTAGAGATGATTGGTACTTTCATTTTATTTAGTGGATGCTCTCAGCCTTCCAGGATTAGCCCTTTACCTTGGCTTTCCTCCTGTGTACTGGGAATACTCTTGAGAAACAAAAACAGAGATGGAACATCATACATGATATCATGTCACTTATATTTTATTATACTTTAGTTACCCCCTTGCTCATGATGGCTGTAATAGATTACTGTTTTCAATATTTTCAACAGACCAGTCTGCCAAATAAATTACTCAAATATTTGCCCAAGATTGTACAGTTACTCAGCAGACAAGGGAAATTTTGTTTCAACAAATTAGCTTTGCAATCAAAAAAGAAGACACTGCCTTTACAGAATAATGTCTACAGCTAGCAGATACTTCTCTTCCAGAAAAGGAAAAAAAACAAAAAGACATTCACCCATGTGAGGGAAAAAATCCTCTTTTCTAACTAGGGCAATGACAGTGATCTTCTGTGTTCCAGGAAGACAAGATTAGATTATGAATAAAAATTTCTCTGTCTCTGACTTGCTTTAGCAATAAAAGTTTATATCCCTTCAGACTACTAAAATAGGTTTGATAAACATATTCTGAACTTTCTTAGTATGTGGATTTGGAGGTATCACCCAACATGCTCATCTCTTGCCAGAATGGACTTCTGAATTTCAGCTGTAATGGTAAGTTTCATTCTTATGTCTTGAAACACAAAAATCATTGCATTCTGCATGAACAGAATTAAAATTAATAGATAAAAGGATAGAAATCCTACTTTGTACCTGGAGAAATAAAATCTCATCTTGAATGTGTTTTGTTTACTACTGCTCTCCTTACATACATAGTTTTAGTAGTACTTATACTACCTCAGTATACAAGATAATTCTCGCGCATCAAGTGAGATGTGGCTCTCCTCTAAGGAATTCCAAAACCTAATTTGTATTGATTAAAAGCAATTAAAATATAAATATGATAATTTGACAAGGAAGGACTATGACAATTTATTCAGAGAAGTGGCTTTTAAATAATATTTTAAATACAGATTTTTTCTTCTACTCTGATGTTCTCTTTCAGTACCATGCCCTACATTTAAAAATCAGTTATTTTCTTCCTTGAGGGGTTTTATTCCAGTACAACACAATGTAATCCAAGGAAAAAAACAATATCACCCTTAAATGTGTTGAAATCTACTCTCATCATTGTTTCCATTGCTGAGCTTTGTTTCTGTTGGACAGAGAACAGCAGTGTCCCCATTTCTAACTCTTGGCTGGGCACAGGATGTCCTGAAGTTATTTTCATATGTGTATGCAGGAAAAAAAACTGTATGTTCTAAGGAATGTCATCTGTTCTTTCCTGTGCACTGAATATTTTCCCTTGATGGTATATTAAAAAATCCTACTCACTTAACTTTCTAATTTCTTTCTAATGTTTTGCTTCCAGAGAACTATTTATCTTGTAAAAAGCATAAGCATAAATTTGCAAACTATACAAATTAATAAAATTATAAAAGCAGTGGGATGTAATTGCCTTCTGAAGCCATATGAATATTGACAGAACCAGAATCTAATTTTAAAATGCTGAGTTTCTTTAAGATCAGGAATAATGGCCAGATAGGTTGAGGTAGGTATTAAAACATATTTTTGGTCTCCTTTTAAAAAAGAAAAGATAGTATTTTGCTGTTGGTCAGATTTAAGAGACTACGCATTCCATCATTCTATTTCCTGTTTATAGTTTATTTGAGATGTCTGGCACATTTGGAATGATCATTTTATTTTCTTTCTCAAGAGTGCATGGCCTTACCATTTTTTGAGCTGGAGAAGCAACCTTGCTTTAATGCCTAATAGTATATGAGAAAATCTATAGAAATTGTGGCTATGAAAATACACTTTAAAACTGAAAATATTACCTTCAGAGCTTACTCATCTAACAGTTATTACATAGTCTCAATATTTGTAACAGTAAAGAATACTCTAGGAATAAATCACAAGGCACTTATGTTATTTTTGACAATCTCCTAATTCTGCTATGCATCTTTGCCTTCAGTCACCCTGTAATATTCATTTGGCAAAATGCCAGCAACCTAATTTCTACAACCATTCATAATCTTGTTAGCATGCCTTGATTTTTAAAGTGCTTGTTACCCAGCCCTCACAAAAAGTTAACACCTGAAAGAAAGAATAGACCAGAGATCTTAAATTAAGCCCAGACTTCTGTTTGAATTCTCTGTTAGTTTTGTTCTCATGATCTTCCTCAAATGGATGTCACTGAGGGAAACAGAAAAGAGATGGCTCTACCCCACAAAGAGTGGCATCTTGCTTTAACAAATGAGCCAAACCTCTTAAAAGAATTTTTTATTTCAGATTCAGTCATAGAAGTGCAGAATTCTTAGGAGAGAGCTGGTACTTTCCTTTATGATCCAGAAAACACTTTAATGGTGTCAGCTTGAATGACAGACATATCCAGAACTGGAACTACTAAGCAGATTTACTTACATGATTTTTAAACCTGCAATAATGTTGGTCTTATCTTTCCAAACAGCTGAGGGAGATTAAAATGTTAACGATAATAGATAATGAAAACAATTATATTTTACTGTCTTACATTATTATATTGGGAAAGCTACTTAGACATCCTAAATTTGAGTCCAGTCCAAATTATAGCAGTCTTTTCATTCAGAATTAATATAATGCCAGCCAAACACTATTAAGAAATAATTGACTGAAACAACAGGTCATATGCTGGGGTGATGGAAGTGTAGATTTAATTCTAAGATTTAAAATAGGTGATGTGAACACAAGGCACAGATCATACTTTTTTTGTGTTTGAAAGACAAGGGTCATAAAGAGGAGCATAGGTTAGGAAGAAAATTTAGAGAATGTGTAACTTACTGTGAAAAACAATTTTTTTAATAAGGTGGATAAAATTATGCTGTTTTCAGTTTTCACTTGTTTTCTTTTTTTTTTTTTAAGGAGTCAATTTACATACCCTTCATAACTTTTTATCTTTGTTAATTTTGTCTTCTTTTTTGTTTCTTTGTTTTTTCTTATGTAGTGTAATCCTGGAGCCAGAGATTATGTACTGTTGCACCAATATATCTGTAATAGCACTGATTCCATATGTACTGAAAATAGATGTGGAATAAAAATGTTAGGTAATTATCATATTAAGACTGCATTACAAATCATAATATGAGTAAAAGTATAGTTAAATTTGAGAATGGGGTAAAGATATAATTTTAATTTTAAACTTTTTTTAACTAATCTTGGAAATTCCAATTTTAAATTTGTATAGATGTATATAGAAAGAATCTAACATGGGATATTTTCAGTTAAAATTCTGGTTCTGCAGACTTATCTCTCAAAAGATCATTTTAATTCCTCCTTACAAATCTGCAAAAGACATGTACTCCCCCAGATGCAAACATATACATGCATATATGCATGCACACATGCACATCTTATTGCTGTTTTCTTAGAATATTTGCTTTGTATACTAGAGAATATGAAAACTTTTTTTTTTTTTATTACAACTTTTCTGTAATTCTTCAGCTAGTATTGCAGGAGATTTTTTGCTGGTCCATGAAGAATGACCCAACAAAAACATACGGATGTCCTCTTAAATTTTGTTCATCGCATGTGAGTGGCATTTACTAGAACTCCACTTACTAGTCTTCCATTTTCTGAAATACTAAGTCTATTTCTAATTATTGTACGTCTTTCTCTGGCCTTTGGTGGCATGCAAACACAACCTCAACTAGTCATCTGTTTTCTGTTTTTTAAAAACTCTAGAAATATTCCAAAAGAAAGTGTCCTGTGAACCTGGTTGCTTTGAATGGTAATGCAGCAGCTGCCTTAGGTGTCGTTCCTCCTGAGATGCTGCCTGCAGAGCTGCTGTCTTCACTGGAAAGATGATATCATTTATTCTGGGCTGATTAACAGCTAGAATCCATCAGGTTTTCAGGGCTAATGGCTTTAAAGAAGGATATAAATTCCTGGCTTTGTGCTATTAGGAAACGTCATTCAAATTTCTAATGTCTACACTCACCCTTGTGGCTGCAGCATAAACAGCTATCCAGGTTCTTCTGGGCACTGTGTCCTTCAGGCCACTTGCCTGAGCTGCCATGGAGACGGGACAAAGGTCCCACAGAAAAACATTTGAGTGCACTAAAAAGGTTTGAGTACAGCTGGTGTCAACAAATCCACTACCAAAAAAGTGATGCCATTTTAACTGTAATTTTCAGAGAGAAAATTAGTTTTCATCATACTTCAAAGTATCTTTAACTAAAACATTATTTTTGAAAAAACATATAAAGAACAATAAAGGTAATGTTTTTTTTTTTTTATTAACAACTGTTATTATTAGTTAAGAACAAGTTTTAATGAGGATCTTTAAAATATATAGGGAGCATATTTTCAAATGCAGTGAAACTTGGGATATGTTATACCAGATCATTGCCATTATCATTGATTTCTCCAAAACACAAGTGGGAAACAGCTGTCTGAGAAATAATAGCATTATTAATATTTTTCTTTTTTATTTTTTCCTGTTTCACACAAGTAATTACTGAGGAAATCAAATTTCTGTATGAAATACACTACAGGAGGATATATGCAAGGTACTTATGATTTCAAATTTGGTTTGTTATTAATGGAATGTAGTTTTCTCTAGAGAAACAAATTTGTTGATAAAGATTACCTCTGTAAAAAGTCAGCTGTTCCCAGAATCTTGTTTATGCTCAAACAGAAAGCACAATTAATGTATAAAGCTAAGAATTCATTATTATTATTATTGTTGCTGTTATTATTATGTAAATATTAAAAATATAATTGAAAAGTAATTTTTAGTCTAGATCTAATTATCACAGAAATAAAGGAAAACAGTATTACTTACAATATTTCCCTACAGAGAAGACGTCAATAGTAGTTATTATACCATTAAAATTGTAACTTACGTATTTATAGTAACCATTCCTATTCTTGAGGTTATGCTCACCTTTTCTTTGCTCTCCCAGATCTTAAAGCCAGCAGTTTCAGCTGCTGGAGAAGGAAGCAACACACTTCTGGAGTTCTTCATCAGATAACATATTCTGTTGATATACATGTTTTCTTCCACACATTAAGATCAACTTAGTGTCACTTTCATGTGTTTGTTAACAGTTTTTTTACTTCACTGGCCTCCATATTACATCTGATTTTTGTATATTTTAGATACCTTTTTTTCTTTATCTTTTTTGTCACTAAACCATTTTTTCCCTCTTTCATTTATATTTCTTTAACTGACATTTTATGAATTACTTTTTTTTGTGGGCTTTCCAGTGCCAGACCTATACCCCATGTTTTATCACTCCATGTCTGTACTCCTCTCTCAGCTTGTCAGGCCCCTGTCATGCACACCAGGGCAGTATTTCTGTACATGACATCATTGTGTTAAAAGTTGTAAATATCACCCATAGATTAATGTTTATCATGGCTGTAAAACTCTGTTATCTTTATAAAAATAAACAATAATGCAAATTAGCCATAGATACTTTATCAAGCAGAGAAATTATCATCACACCTACACCAAGTGAAACAAAACTGTAGGCATATAAAGTTCAGACAGATCAAACCTAACAAGACCAGTCTTGAGGACCTGCAAAGGTTGTACAGCACCCATGGCCTGTTATCAGCAGTGACAGTATTCCAGGGTGTGGGAGATCAGACAGCTAGAGAAGCTGAGCTGGGTAGTGCTGCAGAACTGCTGGCCTTGGTACAGTGGGAGAGAGAAACTCAAGGCACAGACAAAAGTGAAGAAAGACATCACATCTGGTCTCTCTGACTGCTCTGACGAGAGAACCTGCAACAAGGGCATTGCTGGCACCAAAGAATGTGACAGAGGCTTGATAACCAAAAAGATTGTGTTGCTAAGGGAACAGGGGCAAAGGGGAAATTTTGTACATAACTTAGAGAACTATAAATACTGGTGATTAGTGTAATAAAGTGACTTTTATTTGCATAGCATGGTCTGTGTCCTTCAATCACTGCACAAGGCTACACAACAAATAAACTAGGTATTCTTACATTTCAATTTAACTCCTTATAGGAAAAAATTAGAACTTTTTCAGGACTTTTATATGATTAATTTTATACTCTGAGAAGCCTGTCTTTGTTGCAGTGTGTTATTTTA